>JAMBLF010000788.1:0-201254 GCA_030578115.1 Leucoptera coffeella
CGAAGTTGTTTGAGAGCGCTCCCAATTTCGTCTTCGTCCACGAGCGGGAGATCATCAGTGTAGTGGCGCACCAATGTGGCTCTTGGGTCGTTCGCACCGGGTGGAGGCTTCGGGGCATGCGAGGCGTATAGATGGCCGTAAAAGCCCTCAACCTCGTTTAGAATCCCCGGAATTGAAGTGACGGTTCTGCCCTCTGAGGTTTTCAGCTTCGTCAGATTAGATGTACCCATTCTTTTGCTGAAGACTTTCGACCCCCCGATTTTGCTCAATGGCCTCTTGAATGAGTTGCGCATTGTAGCTACGGAGGTCGCGTCTCACCGATTTCCGGATTGTCTTATTGAGACGTTGGGTATCTGACGAAGCTCCCTCTGGCAATTCACGTCGAATCTGCATCAATTCCAGGGTTTCGCTTGAGAGCTTAGACTTTCGGCTGCCTCGCCCTCCCCTGAAGCATCTCTGACCCACCTCGCGAAGTACCCCCACCACATCATCGAGGCTCTCGTCAACACTTGCCGTGGTATCCAGTGCCTCGAAGCGATTGCGCAGTTCCAGCTGGAACGCTTCAGAGCCATGCACGGATTGAGCATCGTTGGGCGAAGAACGGACCGTCTCAATCGGCTTCTCTCGGCCTTGAAGTCGAAATTCAGGGTGCCTCTCACTAGGCGGTGGTCACTGCCGGTCTTAAACCTATTAACCACTGAGACATCCCTGAACACGTACTTCCTGTCTGCCAAGATGAAGTCGATCTCGTTCTTCGTCCTACCATCTGGGCTCTGCCAGGTCCACTTCCTATGGGGCTTTTTCTCAAAGAATGTGTTCATGCAGAACAGCCCCTCTTTATCCAGGAAGTTCACCAGCATCTGCCCTCTGGCATTCCTGCATCCAACCCCGTGCGCTCCGATACGCGATTCATCGCATTCGCGCACTCCCACTTTGGCATTGAAGTCCCCCATGACAACGGTGTAGTGGGTCATGGTGGTGTTATGCATCGCCTTGGCGATATCTTCATAAAGCACCTCGACCTCACTGTCTGAGTATGCCGACGTCGGCGCATATACCTGCACGACCTTAAGAGAGTATCTCTTGGTCAGTTTCAGTACAAGGTACGCTACCCGGGTCGACACACTCGAAACCTCCAGCACGTTGTCACGGAGAACCCTGTTGACGAGAAAACCTACGCCACCCTGTGACCTCTGGTCGCCCTCCCGGAAGTAGAACAGATGGCCTGAATCTAGGGTAATGGTGTCCTCACCAGGTCTTCGGACCTCCGATATCCCTAGAACATGCCACCTTAAATTCGTCAGTTCCACTTCCAGCTGCGCCAGGCTTTCGTCCAGCCGTAGACTGCGTCCATTGTACGTCGCCAGGGTCAATTTGTGGCAGCTGTCCGTAACCCGGGGATTCTTAGCACCCCCTGCCCTACCGTAACCGAGACCCCTGCCGTGGGCCGGAATAGTAGGGCGACCGGGAACTGGGGGCCATGTGTTTCTCGCTTTTTTCATGGGGGGGTATTGCCCTTACTCACCACGCTGGGCAGGCGGGTTGGTGAGCGCAGAACGTAGGTCTTCGCACCAGTGACGCTGCTGCCCGTCACTGGTCTGTTGCATTTAACCACGCTTGATTACGAAATGGTTATACCGCCATTTGTCGGTCGCCAGAGCCTCGTTCGTTGGACAGCAGGATGCACCACGGGCAGGTGAGGTTGGCTTGGGGCACTAGGGTGATAGAGTGCCCCCTTACATCCCAGTGCCCCCTTACATCCAGTTCATCCTAGTTATGTGATGTGATTTTAATTTTTATTGAACCTCGAAATATTATACTTACCCCCTATATTCATAATCGTAAGTCTATTGCTGTCGTTGCAAGCGTTTGTTAACGTTATTATAATTACATAATTAAGTATTATATGTAATTAAAATATTTTTGTACACGGATATTTAAATAGAGAAGTACTTGTTAATTGAAGATTTATTTTTATCGTAGATAGTGGCGTTATTATTAAAAAAAGATTTTTTATTCAAGAAATGCAATTGTTTTATTTTTTCCTAACGCTTGTGTACGCAACTGTACCATATTAACAAAATAATACTAATTTGGAAGGTTAAGAACGTTTCTTAGATATAATATGGCACTGTCGCTTTTTTGTAGCCATCCAAACTTGGTCGGGTTATGTAGGTTTTCGATGTTTCGTCAGTATTATAATTGTTTTTCTTTAATTACTGAATTTAATGACATGAAATTTTGCATGTGAATAGTTGAATGAATACACTAATTATTGGCATACATTTTACCATGCAATTCCTTTAGAACGTCATGATATTTGACTGCTTTGTAAACAGTGATCTATTCGTGGTAAATTGTCCTATAACTCTTTAATTACTAACGGAACATCATTGATACTTGGCAACGTGTTGCAGACAATTACAAGGTTTGTATAAACGTGAAAATCTAGACCCCAAAGTGCATACTTTAAGAACTAAGACCTAATAAGCGTATTTTACGTTTATATTTTTATCTTTTAAGCCTTACGATTTTTTCTAAATCTGTTTTTTAAACAAATATAAACAAATTCAAAACAACGTATGTAAAAATCTACAGCTCTCTATGTAAGCGCTTTGTATGAAAACTAGCTAATGGCCAAACGTTCGCGTAGCGGAAACTTGAATTTCTCCGAAGTTTATGCATGCACTAATTTTATTCATACATACACAATCACACACAAATATACACAAATTTTTGGACACATCTCTTTTCTTCTAAAGTCAATGGATCAAAAAAAGTTCCGCCGGACAACGTTCGCCCAGCGGAATCAGTTTTTGGTGAATTTCTCCACAATGGCTGCGTGCACAATTTTTTTTTTACCATACACAATTATACGACGTCATACACTAAATATCTGCATCATTAAAATCTTTAAATTCAACAACATTCCGCTGCGCGAACGCACACATTGGTACATGCCAGAGTCGGGATTCGAACCTAGGACCTAACTCATACGAAGTCCGAGATATTATCCACTGGGCTACAGCCGCTATTATTATTTATATATATATTTATATTTTATTATTATTTATAGTTTTAACTCTCGCAATATTCAAGGTACTGCATGCAATCCTATATTCCATCCAAAAAGATTTAAGTCATGTTGTATATGTGTTATCTAATTGGTACCTGTTCCTTCCAGAGCGCATCAGTGAACCAGGAGGCGGCGCCGAACACCATCCGGGAACTGATCCTCATACCGGACATCCACACCATCGAGCAGCCGCACACTATACAACAGGTATGGCTAATGTGAAGTACTGGCTATTGTGCTGTCTTAGGAATTACTGGGTCTCGTGCTAGATTTAGTTTCTCGTTGTACACTAGCGGTCGAGTCTTCCTGGCGTGTCATAAATGAGAAAGGGGTTAATGTACTAAAATGGGTTGTCATCAATATTTTAATTGAATTGCATATAGTATAAGGTGATGAACTAGATGTTATGTCTTCAAGGTTATGTCCATCGAAATAGGATGAATGGAAAGTATGAAGAGAAAGTGCGTATGTATCATATGAATTATAAAAGACTAGGGACCCGCTCCGGCTACGCACTTCTGGCTATTTAATGGATGTTATTATACGTATAAACCTTCCTCTTGAATCAATCTATCTATTAAAACAACCCGCATCAAAATCCGTTGTGTAGTTTCAAATATTTAAGCATACAAAGGAACATAGGGACAGAGAAAGCGACTTTGTTTTATACTATGTAGTGGTAAAAGAACACAATTTTAGCATAAAACTAATAGTTGACACGTTAGCGATTCTCTGGTAATAAGTGGGATACAAAATAATCTGCAGTTGTGGAAAATGTATACTTAAACTACGTTCCAAGGGATAACGTAGTGAGGTGTAAGTTAAGTTAATAGTAACATGTATTTTCTTTCAGGTGGAAGTGAATGGCGATAGTTCAGGCCACTCCAGTCCCGCTGCTGACCAACCACAACACACGTACATCACGGTAGCAAGTGAGTATCGAATTATTGTCCTTATTTATAAAGAGTTAAAGAGTATTTTGCAATATCATTGTTGTACTATTGGTAATTTTTGTTCTTTATAATTTGTTTTGTTGACATTATGGCAGTATAGAATTTTTATAGTTGCAGTGGTGTGTATTCTGTATAGCATAAATAATAAAGACATACATGAAGGGACGTTTATTGTGATTGAAGGGATGATTGGAATAAATAATAACTTTTATCTAAGAATCTAAGTCACATATTCACAACTATTTTGGGATATTCTTCTATAGATTTATCGTAATTTTATGAATATGAAATCTGCACATTCTTTAGCAATTACGTTATAACTATATTTGTTATGGAAAAGATACAACGCTAATGGAATACACGCCACTGCTTATTTTGACAGTTATTGTTTTTTTTTAAATTATTTATTTAGCCTATTGTTTTAGCACATAGCGCACTTGCATGTAATCGTTTGACACGTGTTTTTTTGTTGACTCGCTCTTGTTTTTTACCATTCCTTGGAGCAGTGGATTCAGGGGTTCAGCCGACTGTCAAATTAGAGGTGGAGTCGCTTAAACATGAGCCACTGACGGACGAGGAAAGCAAGTTGCCTTTTGTTTTATTTATTCCACACCACGCTCAAACGGTAAACGGAGACTATGACTATTATTGTGACTATTACAACCTACGTGTATTACTTATGACCGTTAGGTAATAAATCTGCGATAAATTATAAGTTTAATCATAATAATATAATAGTTTATTAAATAATAGCTTTTACAGCTACATTGTCAATTATTATACACAAATGCTCCGATGACTTTTATTTTAAACATATAACTACTATTGCTTAGTTGATTATGGAGTTGAGATTGAGATAGAACAATCTAGGAAATGCTGTTCGGTAGAAAAAACCGATTTTGAGATGTCATATTCTCCGTTTACCTTACTCATTCTGCATGCCTCATTGCTTGTTAATATGTATGAGTAGAGTAGCTTTTATTAGAATAAAGTATTAGTATTAATAGTTTATTAAAAATAATGTCTTATACGATCATGTATACATACATCTTTATGGCTTGTCACATCATAGTCTTAAATGAGGTAGTAATAACTTTTTGTAAGTCTGGCAAGTAAATAGAATGCATATTAAGTTCCTATTTACATCAGCATGTCATAAGAGGCGACTAAGGGACTAGGGGTTTACGGAATCTGTTAGGTGATAAGTTAGCAACCTATCTCCAATATTCTATATCAATGCCATCACGATCTCGACAATTTTGTCTAATGTGACTGATGATTTTGAGGTTCCAGCACTTCGAAAGGGATTAAGAAACATGTATTAAATAATCAAGTTAGATATACAGGTCGGTTATTAGGTAATGAGGATAAAATAAACCAGTTATTAATCAATGTCTCACTTATACGAGGGTCAAACTGAAAGTTCTTAGAAAATCAAAAACTGATTACATTAGCCAGTTTTTAGTTTTATTATATCTTTTCAAAATATTGTCCATTCACGTCAATGCACCGCTGCATGCGATAGGACCACTGGGAAAAGCACTTTGCCCACTCGTCCTTAGGGGTCTCTTCAATGGCATCGCGATACGCAGCCACCGCTTCTTCAGCATTCATAAACCGCTTTCCTTTAAGTTTTTCTTTAATTTTTGGAAATAAATAAAAATCACAAGGCGCCAGGTCGGGGCTATACGGCGGGTGACCCAGTAATTCAACGTTTGATGTCGCCAAATAGTCGATCGTTTGCTTGGCGGTGTGCGACGAGGCGTTGTCGTGGTGAAGGAGGATCCTACTGCGAGGTCGTTTCTCTCGAACTTTTTCCAAGACAAGTGGCAAACAATTGGTAGTGTACCATTCTGCAGAAATTGTTTTTTGATCCTCTAACACAATTGTTGCGAAATGACCTATCCTCCCAAAGAACGAGGCCACCATTTTTTTTCCCGTACTTCGATCTCTCTTCACTTTAGTTGGCAACTCCTCGAAAGGAAACACCCACTGAGCAGATTGTCTATTGGTTTCAGGATCATAACAGTAAATCCAGCTTTCGTCACCTGTTAGTACGTCGAACACAGCATTTGAGTCACCTCCGTTAAATTTTTCAATCATTTTACGGCACCAATCCACACGATGGAGTTTTTGAGCCTCAGTCAAATTATGAGGTATCCACCGGGCGCAAAGCTTCCTGACCGCTAAATGTTCGTGGAGGATTTTGTGCACTTGACTCATACCGATACCTAAGCTTGTCTGAATCTGCTGATAGGTCACTCTTTTGTCAGTCTCTATCATACGTCGCACAAAACAGATGTTATCTTCAGTTGTCGCCGTAGAAGGCCGTCCCTCACGTAAATCATCAGTGAGATTAGTGCGACCACGTTTAAACTCATTAAACCAGTTGTAAACAGTCGCACGAGATGGGGCTTCATCGTGAAAGGCCAATCGTAGTCTATCATAACTTTCTTGTTGACTTAAATGACATCGAAAGTCATAAAAAATCATGGCACGAAAATTTTCTCGTGTTAAATTCATGTTGACGTGACACAGACAATTTTCAATTTGCCGCCAAATCGAAAAACAAATGACAAATGAATGAAATATATAGTCAGTAATATTGGCAAAGAGTTCTATTTTCAAATTTTAGAATATTTTTTTATTATATTGTTTATAAATGGCCAGTTCTAAGAACTTTCAGGATGACCCTCGTATACAAACAAAAATATATATATATATATATATATATATAATAACCGAGCGACTATTAAATAACCTTATACTTAACATGGACTAGTATAACAGCCGGTGTCATTCCCAAGTCTTTCATATCTTCATAGTAAGCAGGATTCTGGTGATCTTAAATCTGTACTGAGCATACACATGTGAAAATAGCGTATTGTGCACCCGTACAATGCTCCCCCCAAAAGTTCACCTGTACGCTTTGATGTTTTGATCCGCATACGACAAAGGTCCGCGAATAAAAAGTAGGGTATCTCCCCTAAACGCCTATTATCTGTTATTAGGACGGTAGCGTGATTATCTCTCCACCTGCCTGAATGATGGTCACCCTACAGTGGCGATATTGATTTGTTTGTTGTCTTGTTTGGCAAATGTTGGATTGAATAAATAAAAGGAAATATTTTAGTAGGTATAAATATGAGCTTTGCTGGACCGTTCCTGGATTGCACTAAATAAGGTTAAGAAATTTAGTAGAACACTTAAAAAAATGGAGAACGTTGTTTCAGAATATGTAAATGTAGGGATTTTACAATCCCATCCTACCATTTTATGGTCACATATTATAACAAAATAAGGAATAAAAGAAATTTTATAGAATCCTACAGATTTTTAGCAATATTTTCTTTCAAGTAATTAGTAATCATCAATCGTAAAAACTCGAACTTTTTACCCCCCTGTAAAAACTGTTTAAATGGATTTTCGCAAAATCGTAGTTCAATAACACTAATAATTAGCGGATTAGCAAAAGTAACAAATTTTACCATTGATTGACTTGAAATGTCTAAATTTGTCCGTCCCTTTCTGTTCCTCTCAAAACTTCACACCTTTTCTGAAGTTACATTGCTTGGATTAGGGGTACAGGGCACATTAATAAATATAATATATTATGTGTTGCCCCACAATCCTCCAATTATAAAATGTTTCTACAATTGTTACATTTGCCACAGCTATTATGATTCATATGAAGTCAAATACTTCTTAATATATTAAAACTTTGGCCCACACATAGGTTATAAGGGATATCTGACATAACTGATTGACGAAAGGAAAACTATTTTATACTTTAAACACTAAATTCTTTAATTATATTATTGGTATTGTGAAAATATCGTCATATAAAAGTTTTCAAAAAAAGATAACATAGTAAAGTATTTTCCTTTAATACCGTTATAGTATTATTACAAAATAACTAAGAATACTGCATATAAACTGCAACCGGGGTCCCGTCGACACGGATTATCCACCTGAGTAAGTTTGCTATTAATTCCTGCATTTTGTAGGGTGCCCATTATTTGGCATGAAAGTGAAACCCGCGTGGGACCATTTATTCACCTCTGCAATGGTGAAATTAATTTTCTCATAGTTTATCGAACCACTGCGCTATTTAATGTGATAATTAAGTTGTATATGTTTTGAAAGTGGGTGTTGTATGCGTAAAATTAAGAAAACTAGGTAATTCAATGCATAAGCATCCGGATCGTTAAAGGAGTATTGGATGCATAAAACAATATTTGTCTCATGCGCTAGTTTGCGACGTAAAAAGAATGTTAACTAGATATCTGTCTTACCAGTGTGTAGCAGAAGATGGATAAAGCTTCAAAGGATAAAGCATGTTATATGCGCTAGCAACTTGTCAACAAAGTTTTTTTTATAAGTATCCTGGTTTGATACAACTAAAGAGGTGTAGGAAACGTGAGTATTTGTATGATTTCTTCGATTATAAACTCAATCTCACACCAGAGAAATCTGTTTCGTGTCGGGCTTCAAGTTATCCAAAAGCGCACGTTTTCTAGATTAGGTTCAGCCCGCTAGACTGAAGCCGTGAAGGATGAAATGGAAAGCAGATTAGCTGCCTGTCATCGTTCGTCTGAAAGGAACCCCTTGACGTGTGCCTCAATTAAATGAATTACAATTTGTTGCGCGCGGCCGGCGGCAGGTCGACCCACGCTCTTGTAGTTTCGGGATTAAAAATCGCACACCTTGGCCATAGGGTGATACGAATGGGAAGGTGGTGGTTACTGCTTATTGTTGAGAGGTTTTTTTATATTATATTATTTTATTTATATTATATAAATAAAAAAATATTGGATGGAATGAAAGAAGAAAAATGTTTGGTTACATTTAGTCTAGTTGGAGACAAAAATGAAAGATGTTTAGGAAACTAAATAGTAACGTTGGTGTAAATTGGTTTTTGATAATAGTTCTAAAGTAAGGTTTGGTTATTGATCATAAAATACTTAGACTTAGCTTAAAGATAATAAATATCAGGATTATTCTTCAGGATGTCACAAGATCATTATTATTTTGAGGCCGACTTCATCTTTCGATTTAATACTTAAACAAAATAGAATAAAAAAACAAATGATATGTCATTCGAACTTACTCAGAACCAAACAATAATAAATTAATTATATATTATTACTTGTGTGATATTGATTTTCTTTATATAACAAACTAATATATTTAATAAAAATTCTAAATATGCATCACTTCCTAAAACTCTAATACATTTGGTACCACCCCTTGAACACAAAGCCTCTCAATATCACGGGGACAAGCAAGTAATAACACAGCATCAACAGGAGGGGTGTTCTCTATAAGCACCACCCATTTATAACAAGTAGAGAGACCGGGACAACCTTATAGGCTAACACAGAGTAAGACAGAGATGCAACACAAGCTAGGGTTGGCAAGGAAATAATGGAGTGGGGTTATTCCCTGAAATTGAGAGTAGGTGGATGATTCTCAAGTTGCCCGGGAGACCTCATCCGACATGGAGGTGCCGCGTTACAGGACCTTCTTTCCATGTGAGTCGAGCCCGTTGCTAGGGCTTCCTAGAATAGCCTAGATAAAGTGCTGTGATATCGGATTGATAGGTGTAAGGATAGGCTGTGGGATAAGGATTGGAAATGTTAAAGGTTTAGGTTGGGATATTGTGTAAGGGATTGGTGGTGTGGGAGTTAAGGGGTTAATTAACCTACGCGTTTGCAAAAATCTAAATTTAGCTAGCCGGGATAATTACCTGTTATTTTTTATGAGTGTATAAACAAAGCCATTGTGAAGAAAATATAACATAATTGATATTAACTTAATAAATCTTTTATATTGGCTAATTGATAAAACCTGTAGCCTAAAAAATATTAAAAACGTACTATGGAATAGGCAAATCATTTTCTAATAAAATCTTAAATAGGATCTTGATCTCTTTGTGTTTATTATTCAGCTTAAAATACGATTACACGGGACAGCTAAAAGGGAAATGGTCTAATGTGTATTTGGAATGTTGTGTATTACTGGAGTAGTTGGCATTAAGGGTGTTCGATTTAACATTGTTTCCAAAGGTTGTTGTTGGGATTACCTGCTTAATCTTTTTTAACATTTGTGGTGTTTAACACTAAAAGAGTATATAACAATTCTATAACTAATAATAACTGATTAATAACTCCGGTTTTTGGTTAGAATAACTATGCTAAACAATCATTGCTTCACATACTAATTTTTATTAACAAACTTCCAGTTAATTGTCCTTCCTTGCTAACATGGTGGTATTCATTTTAACATTCCAGCTTATGTGTTAGAGCATTTTATTAATGACTATTTGGTGTTGCCAGGTGAAGCGAATGGCGTGAACTACCACGTGCAGTATGTGGACTCGCAAGAACTATACACGCAAGGACATCAAACTATGTAAGTGGATTTAGTTGAGTCTTTGAGCGATAGTACTATTTAAAAACTCTTTCCCTCAAACTACGATTTAACTCCTTTCATGATTGCATGAGGTTAATGTCAAACTTAAGTGTTGTTGTTGTATCATTAGATTAAATTAAGGACTTTCTTCTTAAATTGGGTGCACGTAGCAAGGAAGACATGAGAACCTGCTTGAAGTTTATGATTACGACAGATTTGCCAGCATGGTTCAAGCTAGCGTTAATTAGTCTTGGACTATCCCTTTAGCACGTAGCATTATGAAGTATCACAAATCAGTCAGTAGTTAATACATACATATATACACATCATGCCTGATTCCACGTAGAGGGGTAGGCAGAGTTCGCTGATCCCCATCTGTCCCGATCCTGACAAACCACTTTCGATTCATTAACACTCATACATACACACTCGGCGGTTATTGGATACTCCTAACGTCACCCTTTTCCAATATGACGATCTACCTGTCATATAGCATTAATAATTTAACCATCCTTGCCACCCAGAGAGCAAATCCGTACCTACCCAGTATACAGCGTGAGCAATGGCGGCGCGGGCGCTGGCTCGGAGCCGGAGCCCGAGGCCGACTGGGCGGAGCACTTCGCGTACGAGGCCACGGGGGGCAGCGAGGCCCCGCACTCGCCAGCCACCGTGGCACCCTCGCCCAGGATGGCACCTGCCACCGTGCAGTGGCTGCTCGAGAACTACGAGACGGCTGATGGTATGTACGACCTCTGTGGTACTAATGGTTAAATAGCTGGACGCTAATCGAGAGATCTGGGAGGCTTAACTAGGCTTTTCTTTTGCTTTCTATTCTGGCCGTTGATTATATAAGCTGTTTGTGTATTTATTTATCTAAAGTCAATATGTGCTTCGGAGTAAACAATAGCCCGCGTGTTCAACTCGGCAATTGGGAAGAAGGTTACTTGCCATATCTTTAACACGTTCTGTGAGATAGTCAGTACCCAACGTGACGTTGTTAGTAGATAATTATATGTACGTGAGGAGGTTTTCTCTTGCTTACCTTAGTCGCTTCCTACGACATACCAAGAAGAGAGATACATAGACATTAATCTTTCAAACTAGACGATTCATATAAAATTACACTAGATATAATTTGTTCTATGTGCAATATTGCTCATAATACATATTTTGTTAATCGCCTTTTTTTTAAATGTGTGTCCTCGAGAGTTGAAGTTACGCACACAATTTTGTATCATTTCTTATCAAGGAAATGACATATTTTAAGATCAACTCAGTTATTATTTTTTTGTAACATAATTTAATTACATTAAATTCCATAATTCTTATCTATTTATGATACATATGTCTTTCAATCTAAATAAAACCTAAAATTAAAAAAATATAAAATTAAACAAACGTCAAACCATAAAAAACATTATTTAACCTTTCAACCACCTCACCATAAATCGCGAAACATCAAACCAACTCTCACGGACACCAAGCCTCCCTCCGCTCCGCGCCTAACGCCGCCATCTTGACTACCCGCCCACAGGCGTGTCGCTCCCGCGCTCCACTCTCTACTCCCACTACCTGCGACACTGCGCGGCGCATCGCCTCGACCCCGTAAACGCCGCTTCCTTCGGGAAACTCATCCGCTCGGTGTTTGTTGGACTGCGGACCAGAAGACTTGGTACTAGGGGCAACTCGAAGTATCATTACTACGGGATAAGAGCGAAACCGCACGTCGTGGTTCAAGAGGATATAGAGGATAAGACGGACGAGATTGTGCAGGTTAGTGGAAAGGGTGTGACAATGTGTGGGTTAAGGTTTTGGTTTGTTTATTTTGGATTACGAATGTTTAGTTACTTGTTGGTCTAGGTTGAATGTTGTAAGCTATTTTTTTAATAAGACTGTAGCAAGTAATATTATTGCTGAATTTTATTGCGTTATTTTTTTCTTTCAACAAAAAGTAAAATGTGATGGAAACTTTCTTAGGATTTTTTGTCCTGGTAACTTCTTCGGGTATTATGGACGTAACTGTACGTATGAGTATGCATGTTGAGTGTATTAATATGAAATTTTTGTATGTATACTATACAATAAAATAGCAAACACTTTTGACGATATTATTTACGTTCGATTTTGATACAAGTCCATTTTATGCACCTAAGTTTTTGTAATTCGAACATATAGTTTATATTCTTTCGTTACGCTCTATAGCAAGAATCCCGGGAGAGCGATGGCGGCGAGCAAGGTTCGGCAGCTAGTTCGGTGCCCAACGGCCCCTTCCGCCAGTACCTGGGGGTTGCTAGTCCGCCAGACCCTCCGCCTTTGACCTTGGAGGCGATGGCCGAGGACGTGTCGGAAGCGGCCCTTGAGGCGCTCAAGTCTTATCACAGGTGAGAGTAACTTTGATTACTTTGAACTCAATGAGTGGCTGATGTCTAAATGTCTAAAATGCCTCCGAAATTTCATAGATGGGCACTCAAGACTGTGACTACCCCGTCAAAATAAAAAAGAGGAAAGCCTATGTATTTTAATTAAAGTAATTTAATTAATTATTTTAATTTTTGTAATTTTGAGTATTTGAATTTTATTTATTTCCCTATAATTTTATAAATGGATAATTTATCGCAACTTAAACACATAAGTATTTCTTTCCTTGTCACAACTACAATCTACGACCCTTACTTACCTTTCCATACAGAGAACACGGCGTGGTCTTCCTCGAAGCCGTGTCCATACTAGACACTACGGCAGTGGAGCGAGCGCGCCGTTCCTTCTGGCGCCGCATCAGCACGGCCCAATGGCGCCGCGAGATCTGGCCCCTGCTGGGCAGGAAGGACGTGGCCACCTGGTTCCTGAAAGCGGAGCTGGCACTGCATCAGAGGGCGGTGGATCTCCTGCTGCCGGACCTGCTGAGGCCTATTCCGCAGCATTTGACACAGGTTGGTACCGTGGTAACTATAGTATATTCGTATTAAGTAAATAGTGACGTCATCAAGGTCTCCATGATTTAACCAATGAGATTTCATAGGGGTTGTCTGTTATTGGTCAATGTGACTTCTTTTCTCATTCGCTCACGTCTCATTGGCCAGTTTAACCTCTGAATAGCATGACGTCACCATTTACTTAACGCGAATAGCCTATAGTGTAAAGGTATACTGACGACCTCCGTGGCGCGATTGGTTGGGCAACTAAACGCTAATCGTAAGGTTCGATTCCCGGTGGAGGCAGAGTTAAGAACTACGCTTTTCTTCTGCATTCCAGTCTGGTTGTTGATTATATATGTTGATTATCTATATATAATATGTATATATTTGTTAAATATACGTTGACTAGTGCCCTTAACACAATTCTTAAATGAACATACTAAGGAGCTAGTTCAATTGGTGTAATATTGTCCTAAAATATAATTATTATTATAAGAGTGGAGATTTGATTAGGATGACTTAGTTTGGAAATATGTGAGAAGGTACTTTTCGGGATAATGATTGACCAGCAAGCTAGCATTCTAATGGTATTTCGTACCTCGAAACCAACGTGATAGGTGGTAAACAATGCAGCCGTATGACCTGTTTCAATAAATAGGCAGGTTTCCTGATAATGTTTTTCCGTACCGAAATGTTGCATATCTCATAAATAATATAAATTATTTTAGCTTGAAAGAATTACCTGATTATACAGTACACGTACAGATGTACATTTTTTTACCGGTAAACCAAATTTAAGGTTTTTATCACATTAACATTATATTGGGAAAGACTTCCAGTGTGAAATAGAGTGAAGTGAAATAGAGAGCTGTATAAAATACCTGATGCTATTAAGGTGTGCATGTGTATAACACGTGCTGGCGTGATGCGCTTTCGGATCCGATTTTTAGCATTACCCCCTCAGTCACTATGCATTAGGGTGACACGTGTATAGTGTAAAAATGTGCCGGTAGGAAAAAAAATGTGTAATGGTATAATAATGTAGCGTATAATAGAATCAATAGTGGATTATACCGTTTATTAAAAGAATGAACTGTGATTTGGTAAATAATATGCGAATAATCTCTCTGTGGACGAACCTGGTTTTAGATAGATAGTCTAAACTATGAAATTTACTACAAAGGTGTTAAAGGTCAATTAAATACAAGTCTTATTCTGTAAGCTTTCATATGCAATTTTCTTTTCGGGGTGTTGCAGATGTTAAGTTTTTACCATCAACTGACCATTGTGATATTCGTCTTGTCTAAAGTCACTTTTGTACCACAACGTATCCTATCGTATCCAACGTATCTAATCATTCACATTACTTACTGCTATTTATTTATCTCCAAGCTAACTACTTTTGAATCTCTAACCCTAACATTTTCTCCCCCAGTCGATCCGCAACTTCGCCCGCTCTTTAGAGGCGGCATTATGCGCTGGGGCGGGCGGGGTGCCTGCCCCCACGGCTAGGGCGCAGGCAGTGGCGGCGTGTGCCTTGGCCGACGCCCTACGTCGCTACACGTCGCTTAACCACCTCGCGCAAGCTGCTAGGGCGGTGCTCTTGAATCACTCGCAGATTCAATCGGTAAGATTAGGATAAAAGTGGTGTAATGTCTTCTAGGTTACGTTTGGCTTAATTATTTTGGTCCTAATAACGTTAATGTGAAAATAAAAGGACGGCGGTTTTTGCGTAGAAATCGGTTCAGGAACAGATAAAAAGATAACTACGCTGGTCGTGGGTAGAATTAAAATATCATATGAGTCGTATATTGTAAGTCTACTCATTTCTCTGCATAGTCTATAGTCAGATTAGATTAGATTGAATACCCAAGGATCTTAGCTTAAAGATCCAAAAGACGAATAGTTAAAAAATGGTACTTACTTAATTGGTTTGTGAAAGCCGCGATAGAGATTACTCAAGCCTCTAGCTTTCATGGTGTAAAGAAAGTAGTAGGTAGTCTTGAAGGTAACATGTTTATTGATATAAGCATTCGTTCGTTAGATGTTGGTCGATCTGAACCGCATTGACTTCCGGATGGTGCGGGAGCAGGCGGCCTGGGCGTGCGGCTGCAGCTCCCAAGTGGCCGCCGCGAGGCTCGAGATGGATTTCAAGGTTAGTTCATAGTATATTATGTAGTTCTAGCCATAAGTGTTGACGTATATAACTTGAAGAAGTTTAACTCAGGGTGCGAAATGACTTATGTCTGATTTGGTTTGGTTACTAAATAGTTGAGCGATTCTATTCATTTTACTAAAAAACGGGACATATCGCGTATCTTTAACTCATTCGACGCCGCGCCATTTTTCAGCGTCTTACTAGCGGAGCCGCCATACAAACGGTCATGAACACGCGAGGCGTGTCCGCGGCTCTGCGACTAAGAAAAAATGGACACGCCACGCGTGTCCACTGGCTCTGCGACAAGTTTAATGTTTCTAAATACGTTAATAATACATTGTGGTAGTTTATTTCCTTAGTTCTGTTTGTCCAACGAAAGAGATAAGGTTGTGGCAACAGTATAGTGATTTTAAACCAGGAATTATGGCAAAATATGGATATTTAGGTAAATAGGTAAATTAAATATGATGTGATTCTCAAACTTACTTATATATTATTAAACTTATAATATTTTTTTTGTTTGTATAGTATATAAATTATTTACTCATCTATCGACTAAAATCACTCAGAAACATATTATTGTGTAAGTACTAATATTATAATAAACAAGCTAACGTAGTCAGTTTGATGGAAAGTTAAACAAACTTTTAGAACCTCTGGTCGCATACTCAAAGTGGACACGCGTCGCGTGTTCTTGGCATCCCACAAGGGGTTCGTTTTTAGTATAAACATAACTTCTTTCAAAGTAGAAACCACGTGAATATATGGTTATTCGTGTGGTAAATACCATGTACACAAATTCTTATTAAATTTTTTCATGTACTTTTCGAGATATAATCGAAAACTTATGGACACGCGAGGCGTGTCCGCGGCGTCGCGAGTAGAATTTCAATGGACACGCGAGGCGTGTCGTTGGCTTCGAATGAGTTAATGAACATAATAATACCTCTATAAGCAATAAAGGTAATATATGTAGGTTGTACAGGCGTATACAAGGTACAGCCTCTAACCTAACGATAAGAATGTTACCCGTTTTTTACAGTTTATTAAAATATTTGTAAATGCCATTCAATAGTAACAATTACGGTGAAAAAAGTGGAGATATATTGTTTATTTCACCTTTTCACTGCATCAAGTGCCTACTCCTTATATGTACCACTATTGTTGTTGCATCAAAGTGTGTATAAATAGTGTTATGTTAAAATGTGTATGTATAGCAGTGAATAAATGTTTTTCTTTCTTTCATTTATCTCTACAGGCGAACCTAGGCCGCTTCCCTACGCTGGAGCAATGGGCGGAGTGGCTGGAGGCTGCCGTGACTCGCGTGCTGGCTCCCCATACGGCTAAACCAGATTACGTGGCGCGGGCAAGGCGGTTTGTGCTGCATTGGTCCTTCTACTCGTCGTTGGTGATACGGGAACTTACGCTTAGGTAAGTAGTAATGGAAAAAGTAGAGTTAAAAGTCTTATGCAAGGCTTAAGTCTAAATGACTGATGGAATGTTAATTGACTGGCAGATAATAAAGATTCAGAAAGCGCAGCTTAAAAGTAATAAGATGCTTGTGTATATATGAATATCTTTGGTCACTCAAAGCTAGCATTTTACGTAGTAGTCAGTCTCAATATGATCAATTCCATAATAGATATTTAAATTCCGGAGAAAGGAATAATAAAGGTGGGTTTTAAAGTCGTAGATGAAATACAGTGATGGATTTTATTTACCTTGTTATTAGCAATAAAAATGTAAGAATTGTAGGAATATTCCTGATTTGACGTTGCGATTGCCATAAACAGTTCGCCATCTATCATACTTCTTTAAATGCCATTAACCTCTCTTACAATATGTTGAACATAAAGACATAGAATACTATTCAGGCCATGACAAGTTCTATTGAATCTGCTAAAATTTTGCTTTTATTCAATTTCTTTTCGTGGATGTAAGTGCATAATGTTGGTGGTAGGTCGGCGGGCACGTTCGGCTCGTTCCACCTGCTGCGGCTGCTGTACGACGACTACGTGGCCTACCTGGTGGAGCAGAAGGTGGCGCAGCACCAGGACGTGCCGCCCATCGCCGTCATCCCGCGCAAGTGGCAGGTAAGACTAACTTTACTGAGGGACATATTATGTTTAGATCAGATTTCAATGAATTCTATAGGAATACTGCGATGTTTATATTTTCCTCGTTAGTTAAATAGATAACGTGGTCAATCGGCGGGACATGCGCCCAAATAAAATAATTCACTTATTGTGTTATTAAAATAAGAGTAGATTTAAAATTAACGATGAGAACTACAAATGAATAACTAGTTAATGATATTAATCTATTTTATTATGTTATGTAAATATAATTATTATTAATTTTCTATCTCAACAGGACGACACTGAAATGAAGAACGGCATAGACGAGCCAAAAGACGCGGAATCGAACCAGGACCTTATGCAGGACGACCAAGAGGTAGATGAACACGACCCGGATTGGGAGTGGGCTGACGATGACGAAGATGAAGATGAGGAAGACGTCAGCAGCACCAAGAGGATCAAGCTATAAGAAGGAAGTGGTGGTAGGGACAGAGGGTGAGGGAAGATTGGGAGGGGTTTAGGTTGGTCTAAAGAAGTTTTTTATCTGACAGTCTGACAACAAATACAGTCTGTTTGGAAAAAGGCTGTCTCGATATGGTAAATGATGTTTGCATTGATGTAAAATGTTTGGTTTAGGTATATGGAACTGGTGCCTCCAATTCAAAGGTCTTATTATGGGTAATATGCACCATAAATAAAAGGAAAGTATCATGCAATTTGTCATCAAATGTGCATTGACCAAATTGTAGGAAATGAACAAACAAGAAAGAGTGTTCTGTGCGTTTTGGGAAGGAATGCTTCATTTCTTATAGTATAAGGTTGTTTGTATCGTTTAATAATTGTTGGGTAAATTCTAAATACGTGTATTTGGATATGCACCTTAGATTTTTATGCAGTAATCATTGATTGCCTTAATGCATATAATAAAACGACATACAGATTTCATGAAAAATGAAATACAGTAACTTTGTAATTATCTCGCGGTTGTGCCGTTTTTATATCTAGCTTAGTGTTTAAGTGTAGTCTAAGCTTTGAATCAGACTAGCCGATAGCCTCAACAGTCTATGAGGTAGGTTAGTCGAAGATTTATGTGCAATATAAGATGTTAACGCTATAGTTTGATAGATGTTTGCCTCACCAAAGTCATGCTTTGATAGTTTTAAGCGAACGTAAAGATATGTGTATGATTGAACGGCACCTTTAGTTAAATATTTTCAATGGATATTACTCGGGTATTTATATTACTTTCTATCTATATTTTATGTATAAATCAATGATTGTTTATTTGTGTTATAGTACACGTAGCAGTGTATTTTTCACCCACGTTTATTTAAAGAATATCTCTAGCTAATCAGTTTATCTAAAGTAACCCAAGGGTTATACAAAAAATATAACAACAGTTTTATCATTGAAAATATTGACTAATAGATGTAGGATGTATCTAGTCTTTTATTTTAGTTGCTTTATGTGATAGAGATGCAATTGGCACTTCTTTTGTATCGGGACTCTGCACAACGAAGATTGGCATTTAACTTGCACTGAACTCTTTGGTGTTGCACTGTATTGAGAATTACTGAAAGAGTGATCAGTTGATCACCTTATGGATATTTCGGTCACCGAAAGGTAACTTTAAACTGCGTAGTACTTTAGTAGGTATAACATAGTAGTATAGAGTACTAGGGTATTCTATTCTGTAAATTTGAGCGTAGTGTACATAGATAGATGTTGCACAAAATATCTTGTGTCCAGGGGTAATTGTGTGCCTATGAATAGTTAGTATAAATGAATAATATATGGAAACTATTATTTTAGGTATACACGAAAGTATTATTATTCAGCTTGTGCACCAAAGGCTAAGTAAGTATGAGACATGGTAACAGCTTAGGTTTATGCAAATGGATATTGGTTAAGGATTTCTAAAGTTAACACCTTGATTGCGGTTCGTTTTAAAAGTAATGTACTGAAGGATATTCTGATGTATGGACAATAGATTATTGAAGTTAAAGTAGTTACCATTTAAAAAATATTGTAGGTTCATTACATTCATTCGTTAATAATAAGTTTTCAAGCTCGATAAACTTGTTTTAAGTTTTACATAAATGGTTTAAAGTTGTTTTAGTATATTTTTCCTTGAAAAAGATAACTGAATTTTTTTTTATAATATGTGCTCAACAATTTTGATCAAAAATAGGTACGATTTGTAGCAAATGTTAATATGTATTTTTTATCATTAAATCATACATGTAGCTAACATCAATTCGTTTGCGTCATATCGTATTTCATATTGCTCATCTCGATTCAAAAATCTGTAAAAAATAAATTCATATTTTTGTAAACTTGTAATTAAATGGATGTTGCATATCATTTAAGAATATTTCGTGTAGGTTCTTAGCTGTTGTGGTATAATGTTTTTGGTACCACTACATATTAATATAAAAGAAAAGAATAGAAAAGTGTATTAATAGGCTTAATCTGCTTAATATTTAGTTTCTAAATTAACACCTCCTGATTCTTTTACTGCATTGCTTTCGTAAATTTGTAAATTTTAAAGAAGTTTAATTATTTAGCTCTTTTATATATAAAGTCCGACACGTAGAGTCGATTTTCCGGAGCACTATTAACAGAAGAATGAAAAATAGAGCGTGCAGCGTCAAACAATGTGACAATATAACATTTCGTATACAATGGGAGCCTTATTTTCAATTATAGTGTACCCTAATATTATAAATTGCCTTAAAAACTAATGCCTTAATAGACAATGCCTTAGATTCAAACTGACGCTACACGCTCTTGGTTGGCGACTACTGACGTTTTATTTTAAAGTAAAGATATCTAAATACAAATGAATAGTCTATTTGAATGTTGATGATATTACTCTCCGTCGTATCTGATTAAAAAGCTCTAAGGATCTAACAATCGTATTTCGTTAAAACTACGTCAGTGTCGCCGACTCGTTCACGTACTTTTGATGCCGTAAGTAAATACATAGGTTTATTTGGTTTATTGTATAAGAATTGAATGGAAATTTTAATAGGTCTTTTTCAAGTTAATTTGCGAAATACAATTGAAACAATATTTTTTATAACATCATAGATAACTATGATAGGTATTTATATTGTAGCAAAAAAAATGCTAAGACATGATATTGTGAATTGATTTCCTCATTGGTATAAAATTATTAAAGCTTCAATCAGTTTGTCAGCTAGTCTTATGGGTGTTAAATGTTGTGCTCGATGTTATTATTTTTGTAAAGATAGGTTACTTGGGTTAGATCTGATGAATTTAGTGAAGAGACGTTTTTGTGATTGCCTTATACTATTATGATGGTATAAACTTCTTACAAGATCTTTTCTGATATTTAAAACAACTGATTTTTACCGTGTTACAACTCTTATTGGTTTTACACAGTAAACCTTAGTTTTACTGTAATTCTTATTTATTTTTATGTGCATGCTAAAGAAATATGTTTGGTTATAACGATATAATTACAGCGAATAATTAATAATTCGACCGATATATAGAATGTTGACTAATAATAACAATACAATTGCAATCGTGAATTTGTGTACCTTTGGAATAAAAAAAAATTACCAAGTTACGGGTTAAGATTATGCTTTTGTTGTTTATGCTATCAATTGCTATCTACAATTCGCAAAAACGTCTCCAAGCTAAATAAGTTCGTTCATAAATATAAAAAGCAGTGTTTGGAAAGCAGTTTTGCGGTGCAATGCAAAACGGGAGTTTTTGTTCGATGCAGGTACAGTCGTAAGCGGTTGTTCCTAGCCCTGTTTCAGAGAATTCGTCCACTGAGATGTTATGTCGATGTCTGTACAAATTGAAATAATTAACCAGTGGTTTAAAATGTAAGTTCCGATTGTGTATAGTGTAAGATTGTTTTGTATTTTGTATGGTTTCACTCTGTTGGTATTTGTTTTTGGTATTTTCGAATTATAAGCACGTTTTTGAGTTAAATAGATATATTTATTATTGTATGATTAGACATTGGGGTTTTTCGGTTCGGGATTTTTTAACATTGGAGCAAAGAAAGAAGAATAATATAAAAGAGCTTTTTTAAATTCTACATTGCGTTAGTTAAATTTTCCCGTGTCGAACAGCCCGACTTATGAATGAGCAAACTCAGCAAGCACACAATATTTATTAACTACAATATTCTGTACTATTTGTATGCAATTTTGTATTGACAAAAGGACGTAAATAAATAATTGTCCCACAGAAATACCTCGCGTACATTTGATGTTAACCTTACTTTGAAATTTCGAGTTTTATTTGTGCAATTTTAATATAACGAAATTATTTTGTTTAAGATTTAAGTTATTAATTTAATTTCACCATCTTGTATAGAAGTTATAGTGATCGATGTCATACTTGAGTGTAGGATAGTGTACATTTTTACGTTTGCATGTCGAATGAAAGCGAGGGAAATAAACTAGTCAAGATTTGTGTTGATAATGTGGTTTTATTTATTCATTTAACTACACACAACGTACACTTCACTATGACCACTATCTCTGAAGTCTACCCTAAACAAACAGATGAATAGCAGGAGAATATGAAGTACATACTACATACATATATTCTCGCCTCTACGTCCACAAGGGAATAGGCAGACTATCGATCGCCATCTGGTACGATTCTGAGATATGGAGTATGGTCACATTAAACGGTATAGTTATCACTGAGTTGTTCCATCTCGCCAGGGATCGGACTGAATTTGCCAAAGTGACTGCCAACCTTCGTTAGTCGGAGAGGCACCATCAGAGAGAGATCACTGAGTAATTATTAGGTTTAAAGGAAAACAAGTGCTTGCAATAAACAACATTTATTATACAATAAGATATTTTAGGTACGTATTAACCTAAATAAGTCTACAAACTTGCAAAGGAACAGTCCATATAAGTACGAATACATATGCTGAACCATTAAATCATAGAAGCGGACAAAAACCTAGCTATTTTGCTTTAAATCTATCTATAGTCTATTTATTAACAAACAAATACTGAAGTTAATCATTTCAATTATTGATATTGTTAATTATTGATAGATATTGACGATGTCGAATGGGTTTTAGATCCCAGTACCAATTTTGTTTATTCTTGTTTCGATCGATTTATTTTTATATCCAATATCAACACAGAAACACTTTCAGTGCTCGTTTGTTAAAGAAACAAATCTATAGAAGCATATACTAAAGTTAATTTGATAAGTAAATAAATATAACTACTTTTTTGTCCATCAATGTATACATATGTATAAATAACAAAATCTCTGCTAGTTAGTAACGTTTTAAAACAATTCATTCTAACAAACTAGTTACATGTAGCAGTGAATAAAAAAGGGGAAATATGATGTTTTCCACAATTGTACCGCAATACAGATGATATTACAGAATCTAAATATATGTACTATAATGAACAATTTATGTAAACCTTCAAACCATAAAAATGATGTTAAGAACTATTCTTTTAATATATTACATGAAATCATTTCGTATATTTCGGACTAAGGCAGCGATTAATATTGAAAATATAGAAAAACTTATGTGCTAAAACTACATAGTATCAAATAACATGTACTAAGATATCTAAGTCAAAATTATTAGAAGAAACTTTTGCAAACTAACTAATTTATCTATTCAGTATCTATAAACATCAATCACACACGAATTGCAAACATTCAAATTCATAACTCTCGTAGTTGTGAAGGTTTTAATGTGGAATATTGGTGACACGTTGCTAGTTTATACCCAGTCTTTTATTAACTTTCTAAGATATAAATAAGAAAGCTCCACACATACACACTGTGTCTTTTGATTATACGTGAATTTAGTAAGTGACAATTAGATTTAGTATTATACGAGTAAGATTTGAAGGGTGAAAGAACTAGGGTTTTATATTAAACATGTAACCTCTAGATTAAGATATAGGAATCTAAATTATTTTTTTCTACACTAACTTTCATACAGTAAGCTAGGGGTTATTTAACTCAAAATATTTCTTAAGTATCGTCCAATTATAGTAAAGAAACACACATTAAATTCCATCGGTTAAACTGCTATACTCTCAACGAAATATTGTTGTATTTTACCGTAACCTTAATGGTATATAGTATTTTTAATTTAGAATAAAATCATTCATGTATCGCAACGAAACATAGCTAACGTTCTTTCAGTCAGTTGAGATAAAATCAAATACTTAGCATAACATGTATCTTTAGTCCTAAACCACCACCAAATTTAATGATTTTCTATATTTTCAACTTTAATCAGCACCCTAAAAGTCCAATTAACAAAATTAATCCATCATAGAGTATACATAATGTTGTTAATATTACAATAGAAGAATCTCGAGTGTCTTGGTATACCAAACAAAAAAATAATAATTATAGGATTATGTAACAAAGTGATATTAAAAATTGTATGTAGATGAATGAAATATGAATGATCTTTTGCTTTCTAGCTTAATTTATAAAATATCTGCGTAAATGAGATTGAAAGAGTCTCTAATTAGGGACAATATCAAAAAGGCAATAGAGGATAGATGCTATATTATGTTTGCAATGTTTATTATCCCAACTCTCGCTACGCTATCTATAACAACATAGGTTGGTTATGTTGGGTATTTATGGATGTTTTTATAATACGTGACGTTATAAACTATACCATTGAAATTAAAAGTCATAACAATACCTCATGGCAAATTAAGGCACTTATTAGAACGCTAATTAGGTATATCACGTCTATAATCCCGATAGGTTGGATAGAATCTCGAAGAATAAATGTCACATGAGGTGATGACTGGCCAATCAAAAGTCTGATAAAATTACGGTGATTAGAATGGTTACTATATTATTTGCGACAGCAAATACTTTGAATATATCCAACATATTAAATCTTATTTATGTATTTTTTGCTTTTTATCATTGACATTCTAAATAAATAATCTCACTTTTCATATTTGCAAAAGAGAGTATGCGTATGTATCCACGCTTACGTGTACATATGTATTTATGCAAAACTTTATAATGAAAGCTAATAAACCAACTCTAATTTCGTTTACGTTGCAGATAAACTTATGAATATAATAAATACATTTCTAATACATACAAAAAGATCAATGATACTAGATGCCTAATCCTTTTCAGGGAAACTCTTGCTACGCATAGAAAATCAACACTAACACTCCTAGCAGCCAAACATTACTCAACCGGGTATTAAAACTTTAAACTATAATAGTTAACTACTTTCTTTTATTGTTTACTTCGAAATTTCGACTTTGATTACCCCGCCAGAATAAAAAAGGGAATGAGACACAAGTCGTGAAGCGTATGTTAACACTACATAGTATAAAACAAAGTCGCTTTCTCTGTCCCTATGTCCCTTTGTATGCTTGAATCTTTGAAACTACGCAACGGATTTTGATGAGGTTTTTTTATAGATAGAGCGATTCAAGAGGAAGGTTTATATGTATAATAACATCCATTAAATAGCATTAAATAGCCAGAGGTGCGTAGCCGGAGCGGGTCGCTAGTGTTACTATAATCGTATTACCAAGCCATCGAGATTCTTCTACACAGTGATTATGTAAGAGGCGACTAGAGTGCGAGGGCTGCAGATCGCTTATCCCTGTTCTTGTTCCTGGCGACGGTGCGCGCTTTGCAGGCCGCGTTGTTTTGCAGGTGCTGCAAAAGATGGTACCTTTAGTTAGGTCGTAGTTACTTCGAAGAAATAGAAGTATAGTACATTCGCATTAAGAAAATAGTGATGTCATCATGTCCCGACGATTTGACCAATGAGACGTGACAACTGTCGTCTGCAATTGGTCGATGTGAATTGTTTTCTCATTTACTAACGTCTCATTGGTCAGTTTAACGTCTATATATCATGACGTCACTATTTACTTAACGCGAATAGACTATAGTAGAATTTTAATGTTAAGAGACAATAAAATCAATGAATGTACTGTACTTGTACTTATATTGAATAAAAACCTTTGGCTTTTGCCTTAAAGATACATAGTAAGAAAGTTGATTGTGTGTTTTATCAAATACCAGGGAGTCTAACTATTGTCTGCACGTGGACTTTGTAAATAGTAAATGACACTAACAAACTAAGGTTGGATTTCACCGAATGCATAGCAAAGTCTGATTAGTTAAACAGAATTAAACTTAATCCCAATCAATTTTCGTAGTTGATTGTGATTATCGCAAAATGGATTTCACGGTGCTGTATTTAATCGTGGTTAAGAAATCGCCAAATTTCGTTTTGTTTACGCGATTTGACATTGACATAAAGTGGCAGTAGCCAAACTTGGAACTAAATTTGACGTTTCCGCCATTGCGTGTTATTTTGTATGAAAGGTAAATTTAGTATTACCAGCGTTGTGTTTTTTGCCCACTCTTTGTAATTTTTATGTTTGTTAAGGGTGATTATAATAAATTGATTTCCGGAGTTTCTTGTTAAATTAAATTTTATTATTATTTAAATTTCTTATTTAAATAATAATAAAATTATTATAATTTCTTATTATATAATATTATTTAAATTTCTTGTTGAATTAAATCGAATCAAGCACAAACAGTAAACAACAACAAAATAACACGCAATGGCGGAAACGACAAATTTAGTTCCAAGTTTGCCAACAATATCGTCACGAAAATCTGAGATGCAAGAATGGCTAAGAAGCAAAAATCTTTATTTTGAGGATAGCTGGACAAAGCCACTTTTTACCGTTTACCACGTTAGGCGATAGGGATCATAATTATTGTTAAGGAAAAACTGGCACACTGCTCACTTTCTTTGTAATCTTTATGTTTGTTAATTATAAAAATAATAATCTTTATTGTTGTTATACTTAGATCATAAGATAACATTCAAAGAGAGCTTGTGATAGGGCCTATTTAAACATATTTTGACTTTGATATATTAATTTGTTTTATTTGAGTTTATAGCTCTGCAACCAAAGACCGTTACAAATGAAACCTATAATGTATCGAGCCGTATGGCACAGTGAGTGCTAGTTTTGGCGTGTTTACTGGTAACACTGAATTACGCGACTGTGGCGACGCCCCTAACTGCCAATTTATATGGCGGGATCTCTAGTCACTTTAATTGACGAAAATCGGCCAATTAAGCCGAAACCACGTTTAAGCCTAAACATGATTATTTTTGCAACGGTGAAATCAGAAAACCGTGATTAAACTCTTTAACCCACATTAGCGTGTCTTGATCGTGTTTAGTAAGTTTGGTGAAAACCGCACTAAGATACACACTCATGTTCAAAATACATAATATTGGTGAGTGGTCTAGGCATACGTCATGGCGGAAACCTATTTATAACCCAACTAATTAAGGCCAACACAGGAGATTAGTAATGATATATTAATTTGTCCCGAGTTTGTTGTAAAAACAATTCTAACTCCGTTTGTCATCATTGTTCCATATGACATCACAACCCTTATATCCATGCTAAAAATTGACCTAGGAGATATTTTCAGTTCTCCTAGTTTCTATTCATCCGTAAGACATAAAAGGTAGATGGTGATGTATCAATCAATCAATCGGCCTATGTCAGTCCACTGCTGGACGTAGGCCTCCCCAAGAGTACGCCATAAAACACGATCACTCGTGGCCCTCAGCTAACCACTACCAGCGACCTTTTTCAGGTCATCGGTCCATCTAGCAGGAGGGCGTCTTACACTACGTTTACCGAGACGCGGCGGCCATTCGAGAACCACTTTGTTTCAACAGTCGTCGATTCCACGGCAGACGTGGCCGGCCCACTGCCACTTCAGTGGTGATGTATATCAAAATTATATTGACTAAGGACATATTTTCATGCCTCCAACGTTCTCTTCACCCCTAAGACATCAAATTCTTCTCTAAGTTTTAAGAGATTCGCGATTTATACTCATGATTAATAGCAAACGGGACTCATTGAGTCTGCCCGTGACCATGGCTGCTGCAACGTAGCCGAAACGTCGGGTTAATAAAGGTAACTTTATTATTTAAAAACATACGCGATAAGTCCCGTTTGCTATTAATCATATATCAGAATACTCACTCTAGTCCTCTTGCTGATCTTATCCGCACCAGTGGGCACGAGGGGCGGTGAGTCGGAGAGCCTGAGCGCGCTGCGGAGGGCCAGCACGTGAGGAGCCAGGGTCTGCAGACCAGCGCCAAGAGCTGCCGCCAGCCGCTCGTAGGCCAGGCGCTCGCCCCAGCTGCTGCAGCGGACCGTCTCTGCGCCCACTCTGATCACCAGCTCTGATACTTCTTCGTCCTGGAAATATGGTATTCAGTATGTTAATATACTCTTATCTAAATATAAATCTAAACGGTAGAATTTCAATGCTAAAGTGGGTGATAGACGTACGTACTTAAAGTACGCGGTTTTTAAAATCGCGAACTTACTCGGCTCGACGTTAGTGACACACGTGAAGCTTACTCATTCTGTGTTGAGATGTCTTCGACAGAAGAAGCTTTGTGTTATTTAGGAATTATATCGTATTACATTTTAAAAACTAAAAAAATAGACGAAGTCGGAAAGTGTGGGTAAAAAAATGGCTTACGAAAAGAAAGCGTTTATCATATGTGAATTTAATAATAATAATAATAAGCTTTATTCATAAAAACACATTGACATACACAGACAGGAACTTAAAAAAAGAAATCACTCATTTTGAGAAGTTTCTGAATGAAAATTAATAAAAATTGCCATTTAAATCTCAAGTATCGATGCTCAAAACACGGATGACAAGCGTGCGCCTCCATGGACTGGCGAAGCAAAGTGCCGGCTCGCGGCTCGCAGTGCTGCCACACGCACGAGCCAAGACGAGCTACGAGCAAGATTTCAAACCGGTTGGATCGCCGACAATTTTGCGCGGCGGTTTTTAAGTACGCGTACTTACGGTGACACACAAGCGAAAAAGGTCGTCGAGCCATAAGTACGCGTACTTGCTCGTACGTCTATCACCCCTTTAAGAGACAACCAGTGTCAGGCAAATGTTTTGACTTTCAATGAATGTACTGTACTTGTACTTATGTTGAATATATAAATAATATAGCCTATTTTAATGCAGTATCCGTGAATTAGGACGGACTGACTATCAACTACGTACGGTGACTTTCGCAGTGACTGACTGGCTATTTTTCAACACAAACACATAATAATTGTAAGATAAACCTGTTTTAACTAAAATATACATTCACTACATAACAAGTCCTAGTCCTCTCTTTTTAGCATGAATATTGTGGTTGCGATGACATAGTGAAACATTGGTGACAGGTTACTGACCCGCCCCCTATAAATACTATTTACATCTGAACCCTCACATGCCGGGAAAAACGTCACCAAGTTACCATTCTTTGTACGTCACAGACTATAGTATATTCGCATTAAGAAAATAGTGACGTCATCATGTACCCACGATTTGACTAATGAGACGTGACAACGGTTGTCCGCGATTGGTCAATGTGACTTGTTTTCTCATTTACTCACGTCTCATTGGCCAGTTTAACCTCTGTATATAATGACGTCACTATTTTCTTAACGCGAATACACTATACACACTTTATAAAACCCTTTAACCCACCTCGAAGTACTTCAAGATATCCCTGAAGGTGGCCCTTTGCAGCTTGCGGTCCTTCTTCGCCCTGTACTTGTGCGAGTCCCGGGAGAGCGCCTCCAGCCGCGGCTGCACCAGCGCACACACGCTCTCTAGCTCATCTTCAGCGCCATCTGTGGACAGGCACTCGTAGCCCACGGCCAGCGCTGTTCCCGCTGCCATGCGGACCTAAGTGGTTGGGTATATTAGTTAGGGAGTAGTAGGAGATATTATATTGATAGTTAGGACTATATTTGTTCATGGATGTGGTTGGATATATTAGTTAGGGAGTAGTAGGTAGTATTGAGTTAGGACTATATTTGTTCAACTTGTAAAGGAAGAAGGATTTAGTTTAATACGTGAAGTGGATATTCTTGACATATTGTATTTATCACTATCACTACATAGTATAAAACAAAGTCGCTTTCTTTGTCCATATGTCCCTTTGTATGCTTAAATCTTTGAATCTACGCAACGGATTTTGATGCGGTTTTTTTAATAGATACAGAGTGATTCAAGAGGAAGGTTTATATGTATAATAACATCCATTAAATAGTGGATTAGGCTATATATTTTAAACCCGTGCGAAGCCGGAGCGGGTCGCTAGTTTTTATATAAAAACAAAACATTTGAAAGTTAAATTTTAGTACCTACAAGGTTTGTTAATTGTTTTTACTATTTTGTTAATTTGATAAGTTGGTAACTCAGTATTAGAAGCTGCTAAGCAACAACATATGTATCTCATTGATAATTATAAATTACGACTTGATACATATTGACTGAATTAATTAGTCTGTCAGGATCAGGATAAATAGGGTTCCGAGATATCTGCCTACCCCTCTACTGAGAATCAGGCGTGATGTGTATGTATGTAAGTATTAATTAGTTGCTAACACATCCCAAATAAATTCTTTGTCTATAGCTTTAACTAAGACCGCATTACTTTAACCTCCTAGTGAGACAAAGAACTATTGAATTATCTGCTAAGATAATCATGAAAACCACTTTAATACTTTGATTTATCGTCTTTTAATTGGAATTTTAATATATATCAGAAGCAAGCACAATACACTTAGTTCGTATTCCAGGCAAGAAGATAAAACTTAAAACTAAACGAAATGTCAGTTTAGCTTCAAACAAACATCAGACAGCAAAACGTGTCAGGGTAGCCCTATTTATTCATGTTAATTTTTGCGTATTCCAACAAGAACATACTGTGTCAAACACCTTACTAACCTCCAAACTAATAGCCTCCAGCAACTCAGCCAGCCTATCAAAAGACGGAGGCTGTTCCTTCATGTGAGAGACAGCGTGACGCGAGGGTATGAGGGTTAGGAGCAATGCCCATCCATCCAGGGCAGCCGCGTGCCACGATCCCTCCTCTACAACTGCGCCTGACACTTTCACTGTGCCGTCGCCCTGAAAGGTAATGGTGAGGTTAAGTTAATGGATTAGTTAATACATTATGGGATGTTGTAATGGTGATGGAAAAGTATAATGTGTGCTTACGCAGGCTGGTTTTGCGTCTAGGTTTAAAAGAAATATAAAGAACATTCTATTAGAAAAGTTTCATGTAAAAATAAATTAGGTCTAATTGCTTAGATTAAATAAAATTAATTTAGACTAAAAGATTTAAGAGATTCGCGATTTATACTTATGATTACTATATGAACTAACGGGACTTATCTTGTAAGTTTTTACATAATAAAGTTACCTTTATTATTAACCCGACGTTTCGGCTACCGTTAGTTATTAATCATGGAGACCAACATTTTTAAATACCAACATTTTTAGCAAAGTGAACACAACTCTTTTAAAGATTATATAGATTTGGCTGATAAAAGCGACAGAATTCAGGCAAAGACCAAGTAAGTATAAAACATATTTCATAACCACTCTATATTAACCTAATATAAAAACCAACCTATCTCTCCCTTACTAAACTACAATGCATATCATATTCACCTTAAGATAGCTGCCACTAAAGATGGTCTCATACACTCGCATCACCTCAATGATCTCTGTAAGGTCTTCTTCAAGCAGATAGCACACCGTGGCAAGGGCGGAACAACACTGGAAAACAACAATTATATTCAATACATATATGACAGAAGTATTATAGAACATCTTTACATACATGATTTTTTGTTATATATTATATAATTTAAAGGTGCTTAGTAAGAATAAACCTCGGTGTTTTCTAGTTTCATAGTAGACTACATTCTAATATTGGTTTATACTAGAATATAACTTGTTTTTGTCATATATTGTGCGGAGATTCAATATTTCATTTGGTTACTAAGGTGGTGTAATAATGTATTTAAAATTAATCCCATCACAACCCCCTTACATATACTAAAGTAACCAAAGATTTTATGTCACTACTATGATGTTTAGTCCACCCTAAAAGGAACTAAAGGACATATATGTAATAATCTAATTACCTCAGCCCTGCAGTCCAAAGATGAGGTTCGGTCCACAGCGGCCGCCATGAGAGCTGGGCGAACTTCCTTCACAAACTCCTCGCCTCCGTCATCACCAATCTGTTAAGAACACACATTGTTAATAACTAAAATAGATTATTTTGATTTTTGGTGGGTTAGTCATAATGCATATCATTTTACAAAGTGTATGATTTTTGTTCTTTATGAAATCCAACTTTTTAGCTAATCCAGCACGATGAGACAGGTTAGGATCTTGGTGACTCTAATTAATCTGTCTATTGAATTAATAGACGGATTAAGTTTCATTTGCCATACAATCAAGGGACAGTTTATAAATAACCATATCACAAACAATATCCATAATTGTAGAACACAATTCATTCCTAACTACTTGTCACCAAAAGTCACCCAACATATCTATACATATAACCACATCCCCCATTTCACTGTATATGTACACATATGATTAATAATTAAACGGGACTTATAGTGTAAGTTTTACATAATAAAATTACCTTTATTATCCCGACGTTTTGGCTACGTTGCAGTAGCCATGGTAATTTTATTATATAAAACTTACGCGATAAGTCCCGTTTAATTATTAATCATGAGTATAAATAGTGAATCTCTTAAAGCTATAGGTACACATAGTTAATATATTCACCTGTAGCGCTAAAACCGGTGCGAGAGCCGCAGCAGCCCGTTTCTCTCCATCTTTGCCCCTCCGCAGTGTCTTGGCCACATGGTCAGCCAGCGTAGCTCTGTGCCCAGATAGCAAGGGCGCTAGATAGCGGCGCTGTAGAGCTGTACGTAGCGCTACTAGCGCTGCGGCACGGGCTGTGTTGGACTTGGAGCTCAGACTGTCTATGGCTTCTAGGACTTTCTCTTCGATCTTCTCTTGGATCTCGGCTTCTGTGAGGGGAAAGGTTTGTAAAATAATTGTATGTATAGTGTCTGGTTATGTAAGTAGTTTAGGGCAATGAATTATGGTATTAAAATCAGGTTCTTTTTTGATTGCTTAATAGGAACCTAAACTTAACTAAGTAAAGCAACTTGAACAAAATATAAGAACAGCTGCCTAGTTATTTATGTGCAAAATGATATATTTCTCCATAGACCAACATGTGTATATAAATTGTATGTATTAGAAATGAATAAAAATCAGGTCAGCTATGTCAATTGCCATAAAATCCACTAGTGCAGGTATCTAACGAAGTTATAACATTTCTCACTCGCATCGTTGAGTATTATGACCTAAATAATTGTACATGATATTAGTATAGCAGACATATTTTTACTATTAATAGCTACTCTTGCATTTCTCCTGTATCTTACTTATTGTGAGATACCAATGACCAATAAGGTTATAGAATATTGGTTGCAGATTAATAATTTCTTTCAACTCCTGACATGCCAGGAATAAAGGAATTCGGTTTAAAACTAAAGGACAATAATACTGTAAAAAATATTTTATTTATAAATTGGTTTGACATCATAAATATTATACATAGTACTGTACTTATTACAACAATGCTGTGGCTAGCCGATTATTTTTTAGCTATACTAGTAAGATAAGAAACCATTTATCGCTAAATGTTTCATGTGAATTTGCTACACAACAAAAGAAACACTTGTGTGGTAGGCAAATAAAACATTACCAATATCATTTTAAAAACACTTTTCATTGGAACAAGTCTTATCAGTAATTGGGACATAACATTGACTTTGACACCCAGATAATGATTACGGTAATCACAGCGACACTTGCCTTGCATTACCTAATGTTTGGAGATAATAAATCTACTTTCTCAAGGTTAAAAATCATTTAAAAGCTTATAATTACATACACATTCAAATTTGAATACCCTCAGTGGACAGAAAAAAAGTAATTATGAATTAATGTCTATAGATAAATAGTCTCTGAGTGTCAAAATGTTGAGTTTGTTTATTTGATTACATTAAGGAGACATACACTCAGAATCTTTGAGTTTTCAATATTTTCCCCTATACGATTTAAAATGATATAACTAGATAATTTTATATTGATAATATTAAGTGATATTGTTGATATGACAGGATGGATTATATAGGTTTGTGAACTCTGCCAACTCTTCAGGGCATTACAAGAGTCAATGGAAATTTACCTGTAGAAATCACCTTGGCAATTATACACATGATATTTTAAAACTTAAACTACTTTGTTTTAAACAAGAAAATGAAAATATTGTATATCACATAGAAAAATATTTAAAAGAAATGAGTACCTTGCCAAGAGTTTTTTTTTTGCTGAAAATGAAGAAATAGAATGTTGCTAGATGCCTAGCAAGAGAGACTATAAATGAATAGAATTTATTGCACTAGCATTTTATATAGATTAAAGATAATTAATTGTTCCTGTTCTAATTGGCATACATTTTTATATTTTTGGTGCATATAATAGTCAGATAGATGCTATATTGAAAAAGGGTGGACGTTAGGAGTACCTATAACCGCCGAGTGTGTATGAGAAGAAGTATGAGTGTCAATGAAGCATAAGTGGTCTGTCAGGATTGGGACAAATGGGGATCCCTGATCTCTGTCTACCTCTTTACAGGGAATCAGGCGTAATGTCTATGTATTTTTGGTGCACTGAAAAGTGCTAAGCCGATATTGTGAAAATAATTATAAGTCTCTGCTGCTTAGCTAAAAAATAATTGAAAATCACTGTTACTTAGCCCAATGATCAAAGCAGTGTATGTATAATACAACTAAGCTATGACTCACTCTACAGAACAGCTGAGCACATTAATAATGTAAATAAATAATGCATTTGCAGCATCAAATGTGTACTTTGTGCAGTGGAGCGTTTATTAAAAACGCAATGACGACAGGTGTTAATATTAATGCTATTTATAAGACTGGAACACTGGACTGATACATTTAATTTAGCAGTACCGAGAACACACTAAAATGTGAAGCTATGTATGAATGTATTGGGTGTAAGAAACAAAACCATTTGCCAGCATTGACAATAATTACATTCATGATTCTAGAAATCTGTATCTATTTTAGTGATGTTGTCTAGGTATAAAATAGAAAGTAACTTACTACTTTATGGACATCTATTATTATTATATATTCACATCCTCTAATCTCTTTGGGGAGCCCATTATATCTCCTAGGTTCCTTTTTAACAGGAATATTAGGATTGTGATGTTATATGGAACATAGGTGACAGGTTGCTAGACCATCATCCAACAGATCCATTGACCCCTAGTCCTTAGTCACCTTCTAGGACATGCCAGAAAAAATGGCAGATAGTTTGCCAACTAGTATGGGTCATCCTTTCAGGAATGTTTATAAAAGTTTTCATGTATCAACACTTACCCGCTTCATCATGGTTGCTCCTGACATCTGACAAAGCTGATGTTTCAGAGCAATTGTCAATGGTCATATCAATTCCTGCATCCTCATCTGAAGAGAACGCCTGTTCTGTTCTCTTGTGATCTGAAACATGGTAATAGGTTTGAATTGCTGATCTGATTAATTGAATGTAACTAGTTGATTTAGTATGTGTAGTTAAAGGTTATTACAACATGAGGGCAGTTCTACTTAACTACAAAATTGAGTTGTAATGGTGATATGGCTTACCACCTGTCACATTGAGTACCAACTGTCTGGTGAAACATGAGTATGAGGTGACCATACAATAACTATGTCCATAGTTGCGGATATGGGCACCTGAACCTCTGGCTACCCCACATATGTTAATGATCATGACAGTATTTGTTTGCCTTTATACAAATGAGCTTTTAAAAATCTAGTTTACCTTGTACTATACTTGTAATGCAATCAATTAGTGCTCTTATCATAATGATATATGTTACAAGAATACACAATTAACCTGTTATCTAAAGAGTTCAGAACTCATTTGAGTTACAATAGCAATCTAAGTAACTATGGTGTATACATAATGTCTGACCAAAGTTTTATTTAACAACTAGAAGGTGAGGTATTTCATGTATGCTTGCTAAGAAACCACTAATTCTAGTAATAAATTTATGTGACAGTAAATTGAATAATATATGCTAGCCACTAGTAATTTAGTATTATTTCAAATATTAGGTCTTTACCTACGAAATTGCCGTTTTGTATGAAAAAATTTAAACGAATTTTTTTCTTGTATTTTTTAATTGTATTAATCGAAGTTATCACCCATGCAATCAATGCATCTTTGCCTACGCAGTGGCAGTTTATTGATGCCCTTCTTGAAGAAATCAGCTGGACGGGAGGCAACAAATTCTTCAAAGGCATTTTGTACTGCCTCTCGGGTATTAAATTTTTTTCCCGCCAAGAAGTTGTCCAAATTCTAGAAAAAGTAGAAGTCTGTAGACGCAAGGTCTGGTGAGTACGGTGGATGATGGAGAGCTTCCAACCCCAGTTCTTGCAACTTGGAGACCGTCTGCTATGCAGTATGAGGTCGCGCGTTGTCGTGCAGGAGCAGCGGAGACGAGCGATTGACCAATGCTGGTTGGAGATGTGCCAGCTTCTCCATCATTGTGTTCAGTTCTTCACAGTACACATCTGCAGTAATGCTTACCCCGTTTGGTAAGAAGCTGTGATGAATCACACCGGCGCTAGACCACCAAACAGTGACCATCACTTTTCTAGGGGTAAGTTTTCGTTTAGGGCACTGTTTAGGTGCTGAACCAGGATCCAACCAACTTGCTGAGCGCTTGCGGTTGTCAAACAGAATCCATTTTTCGTCGCAGGTAACAATGCGGTTCAAAATTCCTTCATTTGTGTGTCTGTTGAGCAGTGCAAGGCACGTCTCGACGCGTACTTCGCGCTGGCGATCATTGAGTTCGTGGGGCACCCATTTGTCAAGCTTTTTTACCTTGCCAATTTGACGCAAATGGACCAATATTGTTTTGACGCTAACGTCGAAAGCTGCTGCTAATTCCGCCGTAGATTGTGTATCATCAGCTTCCACAATCGCCTTTAATTCGTCATTGTCAACCAAAGTCTTCGGACGACCATGAGGTTCATGTTTCAGGTCAAAATTTCCAGAACGGAAGCGAGCAAACCAATAACAGGCGGTGCGTTGGTTTGTAGTGTTAGCTCCGTAAACGTCATTGATGTTGCGAGCCGCTTGTGCCGCGTTGCTGCCACGACGGTACTCATATTCCATAATTACTCGAATTTTTAACGTATCCATGATGACGAAAAAGATTGAAATGTGATGAAAACGTAACACTAATCAATAAACAAATGACCACTTTTGGAAAAAGAATTCCATGTTTTTAAAATAAAATTAATTTGAAATTAGAATTCTTAGTCAAACAAAAATTATTTTGATTTGAAATGGCCAGTACTGCAGAACGGCAATTTCATAGGTAAAGACCTATTATATATAGAGTATTTACTCATAAGACATGACAATTTGAATAAGTTAGCTTTTAAGTTAGCAGGTTAATGAAGCTTAATGTAGTGGTGCTCATAAACCTCAATAATGTAACTCATAGTGAGTAATGTTTAGCATTTAATGGACAATTAGCCTTAATTACACCTCTACCTAGAGATTCCATCCACTTTCAAGTAGAGAGTATAGAACTATAATGTAATTATTTTGATTAAACAGTGTAGAAAGATTAGTGATTCATTGTTGACCAAAATATTCCCCTGATTCTCACTAGGTAGGAAACTAGAATATTTACTAATCTATGAAATAATTTGTTAGACTTGTAGTTATGCCAATTTAGTGAAAAAGTGTAGGTGGGGCAAAAAACACAATTAACTAAACATGTGGCCAAAATCAAACAAAGATCTCAAACATTTATTTTGGTAACCACACAGGTATATTTCCTATGAGTCATACATAACACATATAGATACATAATAGTATAGCATGTTTATAACAAAGAATTGACTGTGTTAATAATGTTGTTAAGATAATGTTATTATAACAGGAACCATATTAAGTGAAACAAAGTTACTAATTATTGAGTAACATGATAAAACTATGAGGAAATGGTTGTTACATAAAATAACAACAAAGATTATGAATACATTACACAACATTAGAATATGCTGTGAAAGATGTCTGTACAATTGGGGCATTCACAGTTAGAATAAATTGTTATCGGGAGCAAAGATATGCACATAATAACGAGAATGGTCAGTTTGTACGTCAGAGATTCTGGAAAATCCCACAATGAGTGTGCATCAGCCTTAACATACTTTACTTTCACTGAATGAGTTCCGCGTTATGTGAAATAGGGTAGCAGTGATTGTCGCGTTGCAAAAGCAAGTAAGGCGCCTTCGAGGCTATCACAAGGTCGCAACGTGATCTCATTTTGACGATGAATCCTAGGAACGTGGACAATTAACTAACCTTGATCCAACCTAAATAAGAGTCACTTTAAGGGTAGTTTAAAACACTTACCATATTTCCCCTTCTTCTTTCCTTTAGGCATTTTGATAAAGAATCAGAAAAAGCGAGGTAAAAGAAAAACACTAAAAACTTTGCTAAAATTTACACTAAATTAATTGGCTAAAGATCACACTTGATCAAGACGGAGATATGTTTAATATATCAGTCCCTATAAAACGATTTCTGCACCAAATGTAACATAAAACTGAAATTTCAGGAAAACTTTTTAACATGATTAAGCGTGGAACATGCACAACAACTTCCCTCTTTTGCACAAATGCGAACTGTCAAATTCTTACAGTACCTAAACCGCCATTTTGTCGGTAAGTGTTGCCACAAATAAAATTGTTACATGATCTATTAGTTAAGTACTACAGAATATCTCGTACTATGTATTTGTTTCATATTTATTTATCTGTGATATTTAATTTATAAATTAAAAATACATGTTTTGTTAAGCTAATTTGTAAATAAGTTTTTGTACTATTGTATTTATAGTAAATAATAATGTTATTTTTGTATTAAATTTTCTGTGTTTTGGAATTTCGTTACTTGTATGTCAGGTATGGCAACATTTTCATATCTGCAGGATAGCATTATTTATCTATGCTGCAGGGATGGCTTTAAAGTTCAGGGTCGCGTGTATATTTCTTTGTATCTAGTATGTTGTGATACCGATCTGGGACGCAGATAAATCGTAACTAGCTGCCTGTCTTGTCAGCAAATGTAGCAAACAATGCTTCGTGACCTTTAATGGAGGATTGGTTACGTAGGTGTTATTTTAATAAGACATTGATGCTCAAATAATCATTAATAATTCAGTATATTACATTAACATAAAAAAACATTCACGACTATTAGTCGTTGCGGGGTAGTCACAGATTCAGTGCCTATATTTAAGTCAGCACAGCGATGGTCTATATCAACTGTGAATTAATTCACTTTATATCTATTATCTGATATCTATTAACGTGATCGATTACAGACCATGTGTGTATGAGGAGTTTCATTGGAATCATTGAGGTGAAAGCATCGGAATAGTGGAAATTCATGTACGTAGGTTATCGTAAGTTTGTAGAAACTATTTCGATCATTAATTACAGTTATACCTAGGTATCCTCATCTACAGTACCTATTCTTATATCTATGGTAATGGTATTAACTATTATATTATCTGTGGTATTAATATAGAATATTGGTGACAGCTTGCTAGTCCCTCCCTCAAAGTTAGTCTTTACAGCATGAAGGGATGAAGGGCAGATTGTTAGTGTTTTAGTTTCTTCTCAGGATAATACGGGATAATTTATAAATAATAAAATAATAATAATACAATAATGCGCATTCCCATTCTAGTAAGGAATGTAAATAGATTATAAACTAGCTGCCTCTCTTCTAGGCATGTCACTGGAGGAGGTAAATAGAATTAATATACATACATACGTATTCACGGCTTCAAGGCTGAGTGTTAATCAATTTCAGTATTTTTATGGTCTTTGGTCACTCGAAACCCACTTTTTACTTTGACAATTAATATCAATCGTGACAGGTGGTAATTTTGACATAGATATACTGACTAGAAAATAGGCACGTTTCCTCCCAATGTCTTTCGCCACGGAAATAGAAAAATAAATACTAAAGATAATCTATTACTTTTATTACCAAGTATTCTCCCACTTGTCATGCATTTGATAATAACACTACAATTGAAGCTAAAGGGGATCTCCGAGATGTTATGAACTACGGGAGAATATATTTATTTAATTATTGCATTTATTTAAAATGAAGCCCAGTGGGTAAGGCCTCGGACTTCGTATGAGAAAGGTCCTAGGTTCGAATTCCAACTCTGGCATGTACTAATGAATGAAATTTAAATATGTGATTTTAATTTACGTACATAATTTACAGTCGCTAACGCTGAGGGAAAACATCGTGAGGAAACCTGCCTACCCCTCAGGATAGGTAATAGTCAGTGCCTATTTACGGCGATACGGTTCACTACCTATCACGTTGGGTGCTGTCTATCTAGTGAAATGCGGGCTTCGAATGACCCATACCTAGCATGCCTTCGAAATTTCGGAGATGGGCACTCAAGCCTCTGAGTTCCCCGCCATAATAAAAAAGGGAGTGTGTATACACAAGTCTATTATTTATTTACTGACCGCAGCGAAACAATACACATAAAATATATATATATATATAATCTGTAAATAAATGCACTGAAATACTTATTTTTAATATTCAATATACACAGGAACAACTTTAATATCAATATCAATTACGAATAAAGTTCACACTACTGTAGACAGACGCTAAAAGAACTGTAACACTAGAACACAAGCATTTCACTGAATTCCTCTGCTCTTGAGGCTTTCCATCCGGCTGGTTGAACTCCTTCCACCTAGCTTTAACCTCCTTGGCGCCTATCAGCTGATCATTAAGGAATTCTGCACACTGCACCGTCACCGTTGGTGGTATACCCTGGAAAATCAACCTTGAGCTCTTCCTCTTCAGCGTAGCAGACCCTCTCATCTCTTCAACTTCTCTCCCATTGATGTACCAGCGTAATTCTGCTTGTGGAACCCCTCGGCACGTCGCTTGAATGCTATCTTCTTCTCCATATTCTTCCACCATGCCTTCTATCACGGGTTTTCTTTGCTTATGCCCGTGAACTTGCATATGAGCGACTCTGCTGTCAAACTTGTAGGGAGGGATGTCCTTTTCTATGTCACAGCGGTATAAACCTGTAGCTTCTTCTGTAAGAGACGCCAACCTTAGTTTGCAAGCTGTAGGTCCACAGGCTAGCATATCAATCTTCCCTACTCCAAGTATAGGGAAGGATTTAGTGCTGGGCGCATGACCAGGTCTGTACCTAAAGAATTCGTTGGGCCCTTTGAACCAGTTCAGCAGGGTAAAGTTGGCGTCGTATCTGCATTCTATTTCTACGCTGTCTTGATCGGGTTGGACGGTAGGAGGGATGATAAGGTCGGTGATATTGAAGTTCCTCGCTGTGATGCAAGCTAGCAGGGCGCAGAATACAATATACGTTATCATTCTGCTTCAGCTTAGAGCGGACTGAGTTAAGTCTCCCCTGGGTCCTTAATTAAGCGGTTTGTTAAACTCGAACGCACTAGTGTGGGTCACTTTGAATGTTTTTAATTAGATAAGTAATGGCTAGGCTAGGGGATGGTGTTAATTATTTTTTTGGTGTTCATTAGATTACAATAGGAATGGTCTTTGAAGTAAATTGGTGTGAAATTGTTAAGTGACAAAAATTTAACGTAGTTGATTAAATATTTTTCCATCGTTACTTTTTTTCGGGCTGGAAAGAACTGTAAATAAGTAACACTGAGAATTGTACAACCAATCCAATTATTTTCAATAATTAAGCTAAGGATAATATAAATCATTTACGTACTGCAAGTGAAGATCACTTATTGTATGTCTAATCGTATAATATATATTTTCTGCCCCCTCCAGCGTAACTGTTGTAGATGCAATATTGGTGACATGTTACTACATGCCACTTTGATGAAAAATATGTAATAAATGTGTAAGGGTCTTTTACTGGGATCCTACCAGATATTGATATAAAATAAAGCTAGATAGTAAACTCTATAAATATTAAATATAACATAACATAATCATGCATTCCTTTTTAGCAAATATTTATCTATTGAGTCAATCCGAAGAGATATATCACCTCGGTGTTGTCGACCTCAAAAGGGATTTAAGGACGTTAGGTATATGTATGTATGTCCAGTTGCGAATTACGTTCTGGTATATGTGTCATTCAATTAAAGTGGGTTCGGCGTACCGAGTCGGAGACAAATAAACAACTTCCTTTATTTTCTCTGATTTTTATGTCTTCCTTTCAATTCAATTGGTGAGAGATTGGTATGTAGAACAATGGTTATATAATCATAAACTCTGTCACAGATTATGTAATGTTATACTCTGTGAATGATCTTATAGGATTTGAAATATCCATGGTTCTGATTTTAATATCCATCGAACATTGATCGATAGAAAGTTTCGGAATTGCAACAATGTTATGTTATGTGTTAGGCTGTGTTCAGACGTGCGCGTTTTCTGCGCGCGCGGATTCAGCGCGCGTCGCGTGTTTTCCGAAGAAAATAAACTTTATGTAATTAGCAATAAACCTCAAACTGCTTTAGCGTTTGGGAAAACACGCGACGCGCGCTGAGTCCGCGCGCGCAGAAAACGCGCACAAAACGCGCACGTCTGAACACAGCCTTATAGTTACTGAAACATTATATGGTTAGAGATATCATCATGAAGATAATAGCTTATACTTCGGACAGAGCAAAAAAACGAGCCCTTAAGTTACATTTCCATTTAATTATAAATACAACTTTGGTAATTTTAAGGATGTGAATATACATGCAAGCCTTGAACCTTATTTAGAGTGGATAAAACCTGGCAGTAATAATATCTCCTTGGCTACTCTTATCATTGTGTAAAAGGGCAATTAAGTATGGAGAGAATAAGAAGTTACACATTTGAAAAAGTCAATATGTCCTCTGAAAAAAGATGACATCAGGCAGTATGAGGAAGTGGAAGTGTGAGAGTTATCTAAAGAAAGTGTTGTGTCTGGTTCAGAAAAATGCTATATTCTCTTTGTACTCATCTTTAGAGAAACTGATCTTTGTATATGTAATTTTCTTGACACGATAGCAAAAAGTTTATTCAAAAGTTTTATTGTTTCGAAGACGTGCTGGGACATATCCATAGCATTATTCAATTAGGCAACACTTAAGCAGATTACGCGTAATAAAATTGTAATGTCTTGTTTCCGAGATGGGTCTGCCACGAGGCGCTTTCGTGTGTTGACCTCCTTGCTCGGACTGCTTAGTGGAAAATCATTTAAATGTGGCAACACTTATTTTGTTTGAAGTGGGCAAAAAAATATGTTTAAAAAAAAACACCTTTTCACAGTCGTCTATGGTGCGTCAACAAAGTCAGCAGCTCAGTGAAAGTTGAAAATACAAATAATTATTTTCAGCTGAATATTTAGTCAATTGTGATGCCAAACTGGCTAAGTATGTGATAAGATTTGGATCCTCAACTGGAACGAACCGAAGAACAAGGAAGAGAGCAAGGAATTGGAGCATCGATTTCGTGTTTCTTCGGTTGTAGCGGCTGGCGGCGTTGGTGTAACCATGGCGATGGAATAACAAGAAGTTCAAACGCCGTGGCATCAGTGTTTGTACTTCAGCCGACATAACCTATGAGGTGAATGGCTTAATAAAGAATTAAAAAAAAAAGAAACACCTTTTCACGGTTCTTAAAAAAACTAAAAAAATACCAAGGGTATTTTTTTGCGTTTAACTACTTAAAATAAAAAAGATACTTTATATTTATGTATGTAGGGATAAAATAAATAGTCTTTGATAAATATATAGACTCTAAAATATATGATAAACGGTTGGTGAACCGTGGAATTCCGATGACCTTTTTTACGATTTTGACAATATTTGTGATGCTGCCTAACTTATTTCTTACAAATAACAAAGAAAATCTTTAGCCCCTTATGCATCATTTTTCAAATACTTGCAAGAAATCGGATGGTTAGGTTGTATTCACATTTTATTCAGGTTGTATCCCCTGGTTTCGTGTCAGGTTGAGAAGATTAACTAGGTTTAGGCCATCTCTAATAAAGCTTCATTGTTTCTGTCCATGTGTTAAGCGATTGAAAGACGTGTATTATGGATGTATATAATACTAAATTACATAAAACGTAGACACTAGCGCCCATATTCTCAATAACAACGTTAACTAAATCGAATTAAACTATTTATGAAATTGCATCATCTAGAACAATGCTATCGAGATGGGGAGACAGAAGCTTTAATTCATTTATTAGATATTAATTCGATACTTCCTTTTTCATAACAATTTACGTATGGATGATGTAACATTGGATTAAATAATGTCCCTGAATTAATTTTAGTATACAAATTGAAATGTGAATGAGTTCGTATTGTTTGGGACTTAAACAGAATGCAAACTATCTGCCTTAATTTCCAGATTATTGCAGAGAGCTTTAGTGAATGTATCCAACGATCTTCTACCAATCACGAATATGATATTAAAGGCAACAATATGTCGTCATATAATGTATTAAACATACTATTAGGTTCTTACATAAAAAAATCGTACAAGCCCCTTTGAACTCAAATATCTCCTCTGTAGTCAGAAATTAAATATATAACGTAATGTATATGTCAACAAAATATGTAGTATATTTACGCAATTAAAATACGAATTTGAATCGCAAAGACAAAATTCGGTGAAGTTATGAAATATTCAGAATCCTGTTCATCCCGAAACATCAATATACTTTTATATACATAGAATTACATCCAAAAACTGACCATTGCGTGCTGCAGTAAAATAATTAATAAATTATGGCCCTTATCATACATAGCGTTAGAGCGTGGCGAATCAAAGCCCTGTAATTATCACTTCCCTCATTTAATATCCTCTATGAAGTGGTTATTAGGATAGTTTTTAAATATAACTAATAGTTACTTATGAGTTATATATTGTATAACTTTAATATGTACAAAGAACTTAAGTACAATACTCACTTGCAGTAAGTACTAGAGAATTTTATATTTAAATTACACCACTTCTATGATTCTTTAATGTAACCTTTAGGCACAGATAATATTATAATACTATAGGTAAGTATCTATAATGTTTTCTATTCCCGTTGAAGTGAATAACAATGTACAAAAATACCTATCTACAGTACGTTAGTTGCGGGATAAAGCGATTTACGTTTTTATAAGTTTATTGCGATAATGTTTATTTACTATATAGTAAATTTCTTCACATACGAATTAGTTGTTTAACTTCTCAATTCATTATCCCACCATCTGAATTTCTATTGGGTTCTGATGGTATTGATTTGAAATTAATACCAAATATATTGATTCATGCTATAAAATAATTTAAGTCGCTTCTTACGGTATGTTAAAAAGAAAAGCAGCCATTTTTCTTTCGTCTCGCACAGGAAGAAAGGAACAAAGGTATTGTAGCTGATTTTATTATATGAGAGACCCAAAAAGTACTAAACTTGTACGAATTCTGTAATATTAATGTTTCTTGAAACTTTCATTCAACACGTCATTTATACATACATCTATTTATTACGTTAAATAAAAATTTCAGAATTATTCATTAGCGCCACCTAACATGTTAAAACAAGTTGTGAGAACTTCTTGACCGAAGCTTTGTGTTGTAGTTCGTACATTTATTTGTAGATGGCGTAACTAGTATCAAACCAACTTTTAACCCCTATACCAGAAATAAGTAAGGTATTGCTAATTTAGGGGATGAACTAATATGTATATCTGTGGAAGAAAGCTTCTGACAAACATTTGTCATGACCTTACTCTCTGTGAGGTAGACATTATTACCACGCCAACAGATAGTTAACTCATATCTCGACCTATTCAGTTGCCGTATAATATAGTCACCGACTATAGCTTGTTTTTAAGAATATGCAGCTTTTCTCACGATAAAGTCGTGTTTCACTTTTTTATAATATAATAAATATTTTCTTTTAATACAGTCCTTAAGTCACTTTTTATAACACACCAGATAGAAAATCACCTAATTATATACCAAAACTTTGTGCAAATCTTATTCTTAACGAACCAAACTAAGCTCGAGTGATAAATCTTACAACGCCAGAGTCGATTATCGCCTGCCAATGTTAACAAATGTCTATGCGCTTACAAGCCATTTCGTTTAATGTGTCACACGATTTTGCACCTTAGAAACAAACGTAGAGTAATGTTTAGATATTGAGTTTTATTGTTATTTATATAGGAGGCGACTAAGGGAATAGGGGTAATTCGAATCCCACATATTGATGTACAAATACATTAATTCACGTACTTTAATCCTTTTCAGGGTGGACAGAACCTGTAATATCTCCTAGGTCACTTTTTAGCATGAATATTGGGGTTGCGATGTCATAATGGAACATTGGTCACAGGTTGCTAGCCCTTCACACAATATATTCAATTTACCCCTAGTCCCTTAGTCGCCTCCTTACTTAATGCAGATTGTTTAGAGATTTTGAGTTTTGTTATTTGTATAGAAGGCGCCGACGGGAATACGGGTAATTGGAATCCTATATGTTGATGTAACTATAGTAAATGATTCTCAGATGACCAATGTATAAGTATAAGATAGAGTTCTGTCCACTCCGAAAGGAATCACAAAACGTGTATGTATCAATGTAATTATACGTACACGTTCATATTAGGGGTAATCAAAAGTACATGTTTCAAAAGCTAATTTATTCTATGACCACATCAAAACTACATGTAGTACATATGACTTACTCAACAACTTTGGCGATACATACTTTCTGTCTATCCCATTGGGGACTTACAAATGTATCTGTACCTAACTAAAGTGACCAAATGGTACTTCTAACTTTTCTGGCAACTGTGTCTGTAGAACAAAAGAGCGAATTGAGGGTAGACACAATTCACCGATACGTAGCCATCAGTCACGGCAGGGTGTGACGTGACGTCATTAGTCAGTGACGCGGCCCAGCGTAGAGCTCATATTTCAACCTACCCTCATGTTATCTTTGCCAAGTTTTTATTTATTTATACCCCGTTTATGAGTCTTAATACTCATGCTTAAAGTGACTGAAAAAACAGTGTGTGTCCTACGTTATACATAAATATACATTCACGTCCTTTAATCCCTTTCGGGGTAGACAAAACCTCGGAGATATAATATCTCTTAAGTCACTTTTAGCATAAATATTGGGGTTGCGATCTCATAATGGACCATAACTGACAGGTTGCTAACACATCGTTCAATATATTATATTTACCCCTAGTCTCTTAGTCACCTCCTACGACCAATAGTCAATTATAAATAGCGACATAATTAACCTGACACATTAGCTACTGACTATTTTATTCAAGATATTTATAACTCCACAATTTCACAGTACGACACTCGAATCTCTGTTTACCCCGCCAGGTTAACCGTGATGTACCTGCCCATAGTCACATCTATCCTTAAGGTTCGAAAGGCTGTATGGCGACAGTTTGATCGGTATCTGCACGACATAAATATTGCTGAGTGGCAACAGAGCCCAATTAAAGGTAAGGGAGATATTCTGCGTGGGAATAGTGAACGAGTTTAGGTTGAGTTGCGGATTTGTATGAGGTGACTAAGGGAGTAGGGGCGAATTGCAGTTATTGGACATATGTTGTGTTGAGGATCAATTGACACTAAATACAAATATATGGAAAATCGCAATAGCCGTGAATATATGAAACGATGAAGTATGAATATAATAAAGGAAAATAATTAAATGTACATGTAATATACTGAAATGTAATCAAAAAAAGAAATAAAAACGCACAACAAAGCTGGAAAAAAATTGGGTTTGTATTATTTTGGCGATAAATTCATTATTTGTGATGAGTAATATCCGTATCTATTGATGTTTGTTTACAGAAAAATTTAATATATTGTCAGGAAAGTAATTGTTATTAGTATATTTGTCTTTACATAATTATATAATAGTCAAAGTCTGTAAACAGTAACATATCACTTACTTACTTTAAGTACAAGTCTGTATCACTTTGAGTACTTATGTTTGGTAAATCTTGGTTTAGATATACACAGACTTTTATTCGACGAAACACGTAGGTTTAAGGTGGCCATAGGATTACATACTACCTTCGCAATTGCGGAGAAGGACATCTGAACCTCAGACTACCCCCCAAGGGTAAATGGTCATGAACGCGTTTGTTGTGATTTACGCCTTTTAAACCACATATAGTCGACGCCATATTGAAAAAGGTAGACGTTAGAAGTACCTATAACTGCCAAATGATCATTATTTTGTCATAAAATGAGGCTCCATGGTCACAACCTACCTCTCTGGAGGGAAACGACCGTGATGTTAATGTATGTTTTCGATTCCCTTTTGGTATGAACAGAACATTGAACAATACATTACATTATAACGGTGAGGGAAAACATCGTGAGGAAACCTGCCTATCCCTCAGGATAGGTAATAGTCAGTGCCTATATACGGCGATACGGTTCACTACCTATCACGTTGGGTGCTGTATATCTAGGGGCTTCGAATGACCCATACCTAACATGCATTCGAAATTTCGGAGATGGGCATTCAAGCCTCTGACTACCCCGCCATAATAAAAAAGGGAGTGTGTATACACAAGTCGTGAAGCGTATGTTATTTTACATTGGAAGCCCAGAATAGGCTCTTGTAAGAGGTGAAACAATAGAGCGGGCCCTTATCGCGATACGTCAGTGGCCGTCACGCGATCACGCTGGGTGGCACTGCAGAGGGTCGGCAGAGTTCAAGCAGCAACCGGTTCTTTGATTTAATAACGCGTGGGACACTAAAATCAATAATTTAGGGTCTGAACATATCTTGTGTCTAAGGTTATATATCTTTTGTCTGTGGTCTACAATGTATAGAAAGCTCTCTACTCTCTCTATGTATTGTACCGTACTAGTCTAGGATCATTAACCCTTGCGGGGTAGTCAGAGGTTCAAGTGTTCATCTCCGCAATTGCGATGGTATTTCTATGGCCACCTCGAACCCACGTGTTGACCAGATAGTGAGTACTCAATGTGACAGGTGGTAAGCCATGTCGCCATTTACAAGCACTAACTATTACCTGTTCGGGGAACAGGTAGGTTTCCTCACAACGTTTTCACTCACCGTAGTATCCTACGATATTATAGAATGCTAATTATCTGCCTATCTTCCTGATAAGCGAGGATTTGTAAAAATACTGAAACGTACAAAATAAAGCTAAACGTTTAGCGTTCACTGAGTGAATACTTGCTTCTCTATTACAAATTATTTTTAAGCTACATATATGTACAGTCAACGCTAAAAGTGCATTTATAAGAACGAAAGACAATATTTTTCATTTCGAAGCACGTGAACGTATAGTGGCCATGACAATGCATAGTGACGCCAGTTTTAAAATGTTAAATATTGTCTTTTATCCTTATAAACTTAAGCCTTAGAAAAAGTTGCGGGGACTGCACAGTTAGCGATGACTGCTCATACATTCACGTCCGACACTTTTCTTTTGGGTCCTTCAATCCTTTTCGGAGTGAACAGAACCTCAGCGGCACGATTATTTGTCATAGGTCACTTTTTAGTAAGAATACTTATAGTTGTGAATCACATGGAACATTAGCGCCAAGTTGCCTGCCATTTCCTCATAGATTCCATTTATCCCTAGTCCTTTAGCCTCCTACGACATGTCGGGAAGAACGGCAGCTTGTTTGCATTCTTTTTACGTCTCCGACTAGAAAGGGATATTAAAAGTACATGTATGTATGTAATAACCCTTAACCCATGTTGTTAAAAGGGGATTTTCGTAATAACAGTCCCATTATCGTTATTTGTTGTTGTTGTGTTATTTATGTTATTGTTATTTTCCGAGTTCGGACCAATGGGGTGGATTATTTCCTTATTAGTTAGGCTATGATTAATGAGAGTTATTAGTGAATAGTCTGGGACGGGAATAAAACGCTAACTAGCTGCTTTTCTTATCGAAATGAATTACTAGGAATTCTTATAAACTTAGAGAGACTAGAATTATTAGAAAAGAATAAGTTTTATCCCTTTTGGGATGCACAGAACCTTGGAGATATAATATCTCCTAGGTCACTTTTTACCATTAATTTAGTTTTTAGAATAAATGCCAATATGTATGGCATTTACAGTCTCTAACGACATATAGAAGAAAGGACAAGTTAAATTTCCTCAAAGCACTAAACAACATAAATTATTGTTTATTCTTTTTCAGCAAAAAGCGCTAGAAATGCAGCTTAAACCTAACAACGTTCAGCGCTGTTTAAACATCCATTTGTTCAGCTGTTAAGTGGCAAAAACTTCGTCAGCGTTTCCGCTAAATGCAGCGCTCAGAAGAAACATAATCGCATTAGCTGACGTCACTCAAGTTGAAATTGAACAAACGTCTTAAACTAGTGAGAGTCTGGGACGTAAAGAGGTTGCTAATTAGATGCCTTTCTTAAGAGCACTAGGAGTAGGTGTTAATAATGTAGGCGATGCACTAGCAATCAGACATCAATGCTTGATATCACAGTAATCATTAAGGTACTTACTCACATATTCTAAGGTTGAATGGATGATGGCTTTTAGTCACTTGAACCACACTTATTATCTCATAATCAATGTTTAACGTGACCGGTGGAAAACCATGCCCCGTATATAGAGAATGATATTAACTTTTTTGGGTTTTGGTTTAATTTTCCTACTATTACTATTTTTCTGCATTGTATATGTGTAGTAGGTATACTAAATATTCTGCACATATACAATGTATGTAATTTATCCACAGACTACGTACACCTGCTTCACTTAACTTCGGCATTCAAGGAAGAATCTGTATGTAAACGTCGCTACGGCCGTTGTTATCACACCTTAGCTAATAATGCTACAACCCATAATATGTTTAAAGTAACTAAGGTTATTTTATGTTTCCAAACTTCTCTCAGTTCCAAAAGGGATTAAAGGATGTATACTTTCATATGTAATATGAGATGAGTTTAGTACTTACCTGTATATAGTCTAATGAATAGTGGTAGACCTCTGGGAGGGTCCAATCATTTAAACCAATCCTCGGATTAGGGTTAACGGAATGAAATGCCACGGGGAAAGTACCAAACTGAAACTTCTAGCGATTTTCACAACGTGTGATATTGAGTTACATAGGAGCACTAAAATAGTTAGCTCTTAACTTGATATAACTTAACATACATTTCATGACTTGTGTATCTACACTCCCTTTTTTATTTTGGCGGGGTTGTTCGACGATTGAGTACCCATCTCCGATATTTCGAAGACATGTTTGGCATAGGTCACTCGAAGCCTGTGTTTCGCTACATATACAGCACCCAACTTGATACGTGGTGTTCTATAATGCAATGAATAATAATGTAAAGGAACTCAGTAGTATTGTCTATTAATCTTCTCGTATATGCAACCTGCCTACTTAATCTGATGCTGTTCTTCATCGCTCGATTGTTTGCTTTCGTGTATATATACACACCAAAAAAAATTACCACTTTGAAGATGGAAAAGGTAGAGATCCCGCCACATAAGGTGGCAGTTGGAGGCGTCGCCACAGTCGCGTAATTCAGTGTTACCAGTAAACACGCCAAAACTAGCACTCACTGTGCCATACGGCTCGATACATTATAGGTTTCATTTGTAACGGTCTTTGGTTGCAGAGCTATAAACTCAAATAAAACAAATTAATATATCAAAGTCAAAATATGTTTATTAAACTATTTCAAACATGATTAATAATTAACGGGACTTATCCTTCTTATTATATATTACATATATTATGTGTTCCTTCACTCTGTCCGCCATAGACCGTTTAGTGTGTTCGACGTAGGATTTCCCACAGCTGCAATCAATCTTATACACACCCTTATATCTTATATCATGAGTATAAATCGCGAATCTCTTAAAACTATTATTTCAAACATGGCACTGAGCATTGTCTTTACATATTTTTTACCGAGGTTAGATCAGCGGAGACCCTAGCTTGGAGAAGAACTAACAAGAAACTCCGGAAATCAATTTATTATAATCACCCTTAACAAACATAAAAATTACAAAGAGTGGGCAAAAAACACAACGCTGGTAATACTAAATTTACCTTTCATACAAAATAACACGCAATGGCGGTAACGTCAAATTTAGTTCCAAGTTTGGCTACTGCCACCTTATGTGGCGGGATCTCTATATGCTGTAATCTATTTTATTTTATTTACTTTGGTTCTTGTTCCGTCGGTAAAACGAAGCCGGAACATGCCATTTTAAATCCTTTTTTCAACAACTTCAGACAAGTTCGTTTTAAATAATATTTAAATCCGCTTTAAGGCTAAGAATAGGCAATGCTTCACCAAGGAGGTTGAAGGGCGTCCGCGATGACGACCTCATTTGCATCATTAATGCCGAGAACACAAGATATTGGCGAAAAACGACAGCCGACCGCGTCCCAGCCCTACGAACTAGCAGCTACGAAACGGCTTGATCGTGGATGTGATATATTGTTAAAAATTATAAATGTTCTTAATTTTAAATGGTATTGCAAATAACATAGGGACTCCTTTAAGCACTTTTAAAATTACTGGCCTGTTTCTAAGTTACTAAGTAATAAGTCCAATTTAAAAAAGGTATTTTACGAAATTTGCGAAAAAGTAAATGTTAATTAAAGTTTAAAATTTATTTTAGCGTTTTTTATAACTATGTATACTATACAGATTTAGAATTTCTTAAACTTTTTAGAAAAACCAGGTATTTTAATTTTCTAATTTGCATTGTGGGTTTGAAGTTGATCATTACATTTATGTCCACGCAAACCACCGACTACCCCGTAAAACATGCCACATCCACGTCACTCCTCCATCTTCTTACCTCTTCGTTCGTTACATATTCAGGCGTTTTCCCTAGATTGTCGCATTTTAGTGGGAGGGTTCCGTAGCGAGTTTAATACCTCCAAATGTATATTTGATGATGTACCTCGGAGGGCTGGAGGTCGCATTGAGCCCTCTTAGTATGCGAACTGCGAAGCAATGTATCGCGGCTTCTTAAGATTGCTTGCTCTGGTTCGGAGGTCTTTTTGCCTTGTTTTTGGGTTCATGTACATTTTGGCCCTTGCTAGTCTGTGATGTAAATAAATTCTAACTAGAGGCTAGTCTTTCCGGTATATCGTAAGTGACTAAGGGTCTAGGGATGTATGGAATCTATTGGGCGATGGGATAGCTATCAATGATAGCTGGCACCAATGTTCCATTCTGAAATCGTGACCCTAATATTGATGCAAAAAAGTGTCCTAGGAGATATTATCTCCGAGGTTCTGTCCACCCCGAAAGGGACATGAATGTATTTATATGCATGTATGCAAGTTTTTGCAGCATGTCTATATTTGCGTCTGTGAATTATTTGCATTATTTTAACGTTCTGTTACATCTCAAGATACAAAATAATAGTGGAGCTGTGTTCATTATAATTAGACGATGAACATACAAGTCTCTTAGTTACCTCTTAAAGAAAAAAGACAGATGGTTCATCGTATCCAAGTCCCGATTTGCTCAAAACCAGAAGGAAGGTATGTGTAAATAATGACGTTTCTCACAGTGGTAGAGTACCCGCCACATAAGGTGGCAGTAGCCAAACTTGGAACTAAATTTGACGTTTCCGCCATTGCGTGTTATTTTGTATGAAAGGTAAATCTAGTATTACCAGCGTTGTGTTTTTTGCCCACTCTTTGTAATTTTTATGTTTGTTAAGGGTGATTATAATAAATTGATTTCTGGAGTTTCTTGTTAGTTCTACTCCAAGGGTCTCCGCTGAACTTCTTCTCAATCGTTACGCTCTTATCAGAGCGGTCGTGGTCTTCATGACGTGGCATCTTGAGCAGCCGAAATGGTTGGTGAACTAACCTCGGTAAAAATATGTAAAGACAATGCTCAGTGCCATGTTTGAAATAGTTTTTTTACATACATACATACACATCACGCCTGATTCCCTGTAGAGGGGTAGGCAAAGATCACGGATCCCCATTTGTCCCGATCCTGACAGACCACTTTCGCTTCATTGACATTCATACATTCTCTAATACACTCTCGGCGGTTATAGGTACTCCTAACGTCACCTTTTTTCAATATAGCGTCTATCTGACTGTTACATATATGTCTTATTAGGCCGGCCCCTACGTAACCGCCCTTCCACTTCACTCATATATATTCCTTTTGTCAATATATAGTTTTTTTAATTTGTACTTAGATCATAAAATAACTTTCAAAGAGAGCTTATGATAGGGCCTATTTTGAATAAAAATATTTTGACTTTTGACTTTGGTATATTAATTTGTTTTATTTGAGTTTATAGCTCTGCAACCAAAGATCGTTACAAATGAAACCTCAATATAATGTATCGAGCCGTATGGCACAGTGAGTGCTAGTTTTGGCGTGTTTACTGGCAACACTGGATTACGCGACTGTGGCGACGCCTCCAACTGCCTCCTTATGTGGCGGGTACTCTATTCAAATCGCAATACCAAAGGTGTTTCTTCGTCTTAGGTGTCCATTGAAACGTCACTCTAATGTCACTTATTGCTGTCAGTCAGTAGTCAGTTGCTTTAAGGACAGTGGCCGTTTATTAGAATAGAAGGGGAATTTTGAATAGGGAATGAAGCGATGGCCTTTTGTTTTAAGGAACAAAAGAATGTTGTTTTGTAGACTTCTTTTGTAAGGGTTTTGGTAAATAGAATATTGAGAATTATGACGTAAGTTTCCGTGAAGGAAGTTCGTAATATAAATGTATATATGTATTTATATTACGACGTACGTAATTACGTAATAAAAAGGTTGAAAAATAGCGATGTAGTGTACATATTGAATCTATCATAGTATATTGAATCCATAATATGTTAACACTTAAATCAATTTTTCACAAAATAATCAAATAACCTTAGCTACTTTTAGGTATTCCGTGATATCTTAGTGATCCTTGTGATGAAACATACAGAGCTGAAAGTAAAATATTTGATACATATTCGGGATTTAGGTGTACGAACTTTACTACTATTTTTGGAAGAAACCAGCTTAACAGAAGTCTAACCAAAAATCGGAATAAAAAGAAAAAAAGCTTAGTTAAATTTAATTTTCTGCTCGAATATATGTATTACCAACACAATAAGCAGATAAGCCTATATAAAAAAATATCAGTAAAACAGCTACTAACACCTTATTTTAGTCCCAGACCAACACTCATACGTAATTCATTAGGCAATTGAAAAGCAATACCTCAAGTTTCTTAACTCCCAAACTCAGTTTGTCTCACCAAAAACGTAAACTCCAAGACTTATTATTTATTCAAACCAAGAATTCACCTCACCTGTCACTTTTGGAAGAGATTCCAAGTTTGTCTTCGAAGTACTTTGTCGTACTTTCGCGTACTTTGTCGTACTTTGGAGATATATCGGTGTGATTAGCAGGGGAAAGTTCCAAAGTCTTCGAGGTCGATTCTTGGGGAGATTTGCGACAATCTTGATACGTGGGTTATCGGTACCAACTTTATGATTCAATAAAGGGATTCTCTTTAAGGTTGAGAGTGTTTTGAATACGAAGGTTTCAGGTAGCTTGGATGGTTTTGGAAGAAATACTTGCATTTTTTAAACTATACTAAATTGTCACCTTCTATTACTCTTTTGTAAAGTGGGTGTAACGTATATTATATTAAAATAACATAACATACGCTTCACGACTTGTGTATACACACTCCCTTTTTTATTATGGCGGGGTAGTCAGAGGCTTGAATGCCCATCTCCGAAATTTCAAAGGCATGTTAGATATCCATAGAAACCTGCCTATCCCGCTGTATAGGTAATAGTCAGGGCCTATATACGGCGATACGGTTCACTACCTATCACGTGATGCTGTCTATCTAGTGATACGCGGGCTTCGAATGACCCATACCTAACATATATTATATTACCTAAAATTTTATGGTCTGTACATTTTATTAGTGTGTGGGAAAGAACTATATACAAGTGAAAAAATGCTTCTTACTTTACCTAATACGCAGTGTAAAGAATAGAAGAGCATGTATGAGAAGGTTAATGGGTGTGAGTGAAGCAAGGGAGATTTGTCAGGAACGTTTCACACGGCGATGGATAGTTTCTGCCTATCCCCGTAGAAACGCAAAGGCGTCAATATAATTATATTACTCTACATACTTCAGCTTGTCCACCAACTTGATACCAAAGAATATATACTTTGTCAAACATTTTGTATTCCTCGATCTAGAATATAATATGTATGTATTTAGGTCTAGTACTTTGGTCGATGTGGACTAGTTAGATTTTTATTAGACTATCCTCAGATATTTTCTAACTAAAGTAATATTTTTCATTTAGGTAACTAAAGCTAATTAGTAGAGTATCTAAAGATTCAAATTTTTGAAATATGCATTTCTTAATTTTAAACGTTATGTAAACAGCAAAAAATAATAAGAATACAACAAATAGGATACTAGGCAAACTGTGTATACAAGCAAAGACTAATTATCATAACATGGCATTAAAGCATCTAATAGGAAACAGAAAACATCCGTTCGTAGACCAATTTATTATTCTATGAAAATGTTCATAATAAATTCATCAGCATGCCTAGACGGGACACTTTCTACGTAATTTGCAACAACGAATTCAATTATGTGATCAAACAAGGGTCCTTTTATCCCTAGATACAGTGTGTGCATGCCTTTAGATTTGTTTGCTGGCTGCGGGCAGTAATCCCGAGTCTCAGGGCTTAATCGATATATAGGAAAAATGTAAGCGTGGTGAAAATAAACATAAAATGGCGGGTTTTTGATGATGATTTTATTTTACAAACTATATAGTTATCTGTTTTTGGAAACAATTTTCTAATATGTTATATCTAATATTGAAATAGTTATTGTTTTATCCTATTCAGTGTGCTTTGAACGTAGGGATCACTTATATTTTAAGTCAAACTGGTTACATTGATTTTTAATAAATTGATGTAATAGATTACTATCTTATCGCCCAATTGATATTACTTATGCTTAGTTCTATGGAGACGTTCGTCCTAAGATAGTTACCACATGACACACACTTTACTTTAGCGGGATATTCAAAAGATCGTGTAGGGGAAAGTGGGTTTCAGTGGATCGCGGGTCACAGTGAATCGATTTAAATAAGTGTGGGTATATTACCCTTACACGAACGCGCGAACCTGATAGTAATACCTATTTACCCCCTCACCGCGTCAACTAGTCTCTGCTGGTGTATCTCAGCGCGAGGACGCGTTACAGTGTATTGACCTCAAGGTACGTAAAGAAGTAATTATTTTAGCAGTTTTCAAAGATAGTTTAACACGAAAAGGATGTTATAATTGTCAGTTATGAATTTTTTACCTATTAATAAATTAAAGAACTTATTTAAATTTGATTTAATTAATAAAATATTACAATTATTTGTTTAGTTTTTTTGTTTTTTTATTGTGGCATATGCTTTGGGTTACAGTGGATATTTGACTGACGGGTTACAGTGGATCTCGATCCATTGTGCCCCATAGAAGGGGTACAATGAAACGTTTTAAAAAGATTACAAAAATATAATCATTTTTTTTATTTCAGGTACATTTCGATTAAGTTGTTACGATGCCTCGCAACAGGAAAAGAAAAACTACAATAGGCCTCACTCCAGGAGAGAAAATCCTTGAAGGATTGAAAAGGATTCGCGAAGGTCAGCCAATCAAAGTTGTTGCAAGGACTTTGCAAATCCCGTACACCACTCTTCAAAGGTACCACATTAAACATAAAGACACCCCAATAGAACTTGTTACAGATGTAAAATCGTTGACACCCAATTATGCAGTTCGTAAAATTTTCTCCGACTATCAAGAAACATCTATTCATGACTACATCGTCAAATGCAGCCAGATGTTTTACGGTCTACCAACAACTGACACATTGCAGCTGGCTTATGACACAGCTCGAGTAAATAATGTCACAGTGCCAGATAAGTGGCACCAAATGCGTCTTGCTGGTGTTGAGTGGCTATATGGTTTTAGAAAGCGGTACCCTGATTTAAGCCTTAGAACACCTGAAGCCTGCAGCTTAGGTAGAGCCACCTCATTCAATCGCCATAATGTCAAAGAGTTTTATGACAATTTACAAACTGTGATGTCCAGACAGGAAGTATTTGGCAATGGAACAAGAGTATATAATCTAGACGAAACTAGCACTATTACCGTACATAAACCCGGCAAAGTATTTGCGCCGAAGGGACAGAAAAATGTGAGTAAGGTCACTAGTGCAGAGAGAGGAACTTTGGTTACCACCTGTTATATCATAAACGCTCTAGGTCATGCGTTGCCCCCTGTTATGATTTTCCCAAGGGTAAACTATAAATCCCACATGATAAAGGGCGCTCCAACCGGAACTTTAGGCTTGGCACAGCAATCCGGTTGGATGAACACGGAATTATTTGTTAAGACTATGCAACACTTCATTAAATACAGCAACAGTTCCAAAACCAATCCCAGCTTGCTTATTTTTGACAATCACGAATCCCATATTAATATTGAGGCGCTTAACTTAGCTAAGGACAATGGTGTGACTATTCTTACGGTGCCACCTCATACCACAGGAAAATTACAACCTCCTCTGGATGTTGGTGTTTATGGTCCCTTTAAACAAGCATATAACAAAGCTGTCGATAGTTGGATGATGCGCAACAACAACCAACCTGTAACAATATTCGAAGTAGCGGAGTGTGTGAACGAAGCCCATTTGAAATCGATGACACCGGCTAATATTTGTAGCGCCTTCCGTGCGACTGGAATATTTCCATTTAATAGAGACCTATTCACAGACATCGACTTTGCACCGAGTGAAGTCTCAGACCGCCCGAATCCTGCAAATACACAAGTTGTAAATGATAATATTAGTCAAACGAACAGAATGCAAAGCTCCAGAACACCATCTCCTTCAGTTCTGTTTGGAGAAACTAATGTGCTCACTTTGCTTTCTTGCTCTCAAGAGGAAGAACTCTCCAACTGTTCCATGATCCAAAACGCTGCTGGTACTGAGTCATCTCGCACTCCATTAAAACAGATCATTGATCAACACCCTATTGCAGCTTCAGTTCAGCCTTCTACAAGTTCTTCTTCTACACAAGCTAAGTTCATAAGCCCATTTGAGTTTCGTGGACTACCTAAAGCTAAACCTCGCAAAAACACAAGAGCACCAAGACGCCGAGGAAAAACAATAATCGCTACCGATACACCGAATAAACTAGAAATAGAAAAAAGAGCAGAGGAAAAAAATAAAAAGAAAGTCAAGCAAACTAAGAAGAAAATTTTGCAGAGTGATTCGTCTTCTAGTGACGAAATCGAAAATATCAGTGTTCATTCGGAGGAGGAACCAAGTTTTGAAGAAGAAGAGAATGTTGAACAAACAGTTGATCCTAAAAACTTCTACCCTCTCCAAGAATTGCCTGCAGAAGGAAGTTTTATATTAGTAGAGTTCGAGGTGAAAGAAAGAAAAATATACTATGTTGCTAAAGTTTTAGGAGAGAAAGGTTATGATGTAGAAGTCAGCTTTCTTAGAAAATCAGCTAAGAATCCAAACAAATTTCACTTGCCTAATGTCCCTGATATTGCAACAGTTGCTCTTCATGACATAAAAATGATTTTACCTAAACCTGCATTTACTGGAACCAAAAGAACTAAAGGTCTCTACAATTTCGAACGAAATTTTGAAAACATTAATTTAAGATAAACAAAAATGTTTTTAAAGACATTTGAAGACCACTAAGTGGCTTTCCTTGCACTCGTAATTATATCCTACAAATTATTTTTATATTGCTGATGCTATAGTTGCCAAAGGTAGTATTATAATATATAGATTAGAGATTTATTGTATACGTTGTCTTGTCATTATGTCAACTTATTTTTAAGCTATAAACAAATGTTCCTTTTAAGTGATATGTAATTGAAGGCTGTATTAGACTAGTAAGTAAAATTGTAGGAGAGTTAGTTTATTTGATAGAAGTAAAATTTTATTAAAGCTTTTAACATTATTATGAGTGTCTTTTCAAAATAAGTCAAAATATAAAAAAAACGAATTAGAAACTTCACATGAGTTTTTATTTAAAATATTCATTACCTCATATTCTTTTATAATATCCAGACACAGTACATCCAATAATTCACATTAGAGCAGCATGGTAAACTTTTTCTCACTGGATCTCATAATGATTATGAGATTCAGTGTGACCCCAACACTAAATCCACTGTACCCCGACCCTGGGTCACAGTGGATCAAATTTCTTTGTGAAGAAAAACTTGTGTAAGTCTTTAAGTTTCTTTCTTTTCGGTATTATGTCAAACAATTACTATAGTTTAATTATACAGTTACTAATATTACTTGATTTCTGCTCCTTAAACATAATAAATTTTTCAAAATGTTACTTACAAAAAAAACGATTCACTGTGACCCACCTTCCCCTATGCATTTTCGCCATTACTGAGTAGTTTATTCAAAGCACTATAAATATCATACGTTTATCAAATAGAAAAGGGATTAACTATTTCCTTTAACAAAAATGCTATTTTTCCTAAAAAATCAATCTCAAAAAACCAATCTCCCTTATTCTATAAAGTTCTCCTAAACTATTTTGCGCTAGAACAGTTTTTGGCAGCGCTTCAAACCTGCCATTCGCACGTCCATTGCAAAATGTACGGGAGAGGAGTAAAAAGGCTAGCGCTGCAAAAAACAGCTTCTAGCGCTACACGGTGCATGTTGAGTGAATAACACGCTGTCAGTTGGATCAACTACTGACTGAAGTTTACGTACGGGATAACGTTTTTAATATTGGCAGTCCCATGTTGGTAAAAGGGGTAGGCAGATACTACAAATGCTTATTTTTTTCCTATCCTCTCAAAAATGCCTCGCTTGATTGCCAACCAAAATAAATAAATTAATCTGCAAGTTAATTAGAGTGTAATTAGTTTATTATCGTCTTAAGATTATACATTATTTTTTAACTAATCCTTTCAGTACCTGGTCGCGAAGTAAATGTATGATGAGATAGATGTCAATAAAGGGATAGTGTTTTTCCAGGACCTGCATAAATATGGATTATGCTATTTGTAAATATACTCTACTCTCTATATAAGTATGGCCATTTTCTTTAGAGTTTATGCATTTATAACGATGATAGTCGACAGAACTTTGGTGTCATGATGTACCCTTGGTCACTTTTTTATCATACATATTGGCATTGTAATTTCATTTAGACCATTGGTAACAGATTGTTAGCCCATAGCTCATTCGCTTCCATTCACTCCTAGTCTCTTACGACATGCCAGGAAGAACAGCAGCTAGTTAGCATTCTTTTTACATCCCAGCTAGCACGGTAATAGATTATTATACATACAAATCACGCCTGATTCCCTGTAAAGGGGTAGACAGAGATCACGGATCCACACCGCCCGATCCAGACAGACCAATTTCGCTTCATTGACACTCATACATCTTCTCATACACACTCGGCGGTTATAGGTACTCCATACGTCACCTTTTTTCAATATAATATAGATTATTATAGTAAAATGTATTCCCGTACGTCCCTCGTCTGCCCAGCCGTTGAACTGGCAGCTGTTACATGGACGTGTGTTACGCTAGATCTAGACATCTAGCTCTTCTATTTTGAGACTAGACACCTCTTCTATACCTATTGGGGTGGGTAGAAACCCAGAGATATAGCTTATTCAATTGTAATATTTATGGGATTGTTATTCTTCATATGAAATATCATTAATGACTCGATGTTACCTACGAACCAAATATAAAGAGGACCCGACGAAATGAGCGGTCCCCGTTATGCGGTGCGGAGTCCAAATGGCGTGTTTTAATTGGTGTGGAGTCTAAAAATGTGTAGTAGAAAGAAGATAACTGATTTGATTGGCCGATACCGTGTTTTTATTGTATATATCCCCTCCATCCCGCGTACCCCGTTTCACCCCGCGTAATGCCACACTAGTTTTCATACAAATATTGCGTAAGGCCCACTCCTCTTATTAATTACTCCAAGATGCTACCCTATAAATAGAGTCAATGTATATTTATATATTTATTTCTGTGATAGCTATTTTAAACAATATTTTATACCTAGACTATCATCATAGGATATTTGAAATTAGCTGCCACATCTCTTTTACGTACAATCTGGGGCCTTACTCCACTAATCCATTGTAGGCACAATATTACATAGTGGAGTGCCAAAAGAGTCAAATTACGGCCACTGAAGTATTACTGTATCGATACTGAAGTAATATTGTGCCTACAATGCATTAGTGGAGTAAGGCCCGTGAAGTCCAAATTAATATAATCACAAGCCTATTTTTTTATTAAGAATGGGATTGCTCTTGGCCCATACCAATCCAAGTAGTTGGATTAGTCAGGCCTAAGGTGGAGCGAGCTCTCCCAGAAAGTGCTTGTGCATCCGCGATTTGAAAGTCTAATAACATACATTACGTCATCGTAACTCTTATTATATTATATATTTTCATATATAATATAATGTATATTTATTATCCCAGAATTTGTTCTTGCTATTAATGCTGGAGGACCAGTGATGCAGCCTAGCTGCATCGTATACTGAGGCAGCACCTTTTCACTGCATCAAGGTTTCCATTTTATTGTTGTTATAATAATATCATATTTAAGACCCTATTAAACCAATTGTAATAAAGTTCATTTAAGACTTGTGTTAAGGGTACTACTGAACTTATATTTAATATAGACATATTATATATAGATAAATACAATATAAATACAGACCGGAAAGCAGAAGCAAAGCGTAGTTCTTAACCCTGCCTTCACCGGAAATCGAACCCGGGACCTCACGATTAGCGTTCAGGTGCTTAACCAATTGCGCCACGGAGGTTATTGTAATGTTTGTATTGTGTTCTAATGTAAATATGCAGTGAATAAACTATTTTTCTTTCTTTCGATTTCTGCCCTAGACTCTCTGAGACCTAGATATACCCTAGTTCTGAAATCGAGTTAGAGATTTCTCGTATTAGTGGTGGCACTGGAATCGCCTGCCCCTACGTGACTTGTTATCAGTATGTATGTTCGGAAGGGAGTAAACTTGGCACTGCCATGGTCTTTGGAGGGGTACTATGATGTCCAAAACTTATATATCATACTCTTTTGCGAGTATTTTTGGTGTTATACACTCGTGGAGAGATAATGTTCTTAAAGAATAAAAACTGTAGAGAACGTTATGGTGGAATATGGTTGACATTACTAGTCCAAAGAACTCTCTCCGTTACTCTTAAAGTCCTCATATTATATGTGGGGAAGATAGGCAAATAGTTAGCCCTTCTGTGACGTTTATTGTATGTCAAAAAGAAGTATTTCGAATAGATAATAAAATATGCCTCAATAGTTATGCTACAAACTACCAACAACTATGCTTCCGACATTCCATCAACCCCATTGGAGACATTGAAGCATGATTATAATTACAATCATACCAATTACGCCCGCTAACCTACAAAAGAGGAGCAGGAACAATAAAAAATATTATGTATTTAAATTAAATACAGCATGTATGATGCATGCATGTATGTGAGATTTGTCAGGATCGTTCCAGGTGATCATCTATACTATTTGCCTATCACCATAGGGAGATAGAGCCGAGAATATGTATTTAATACAATTCAATCGACTTTATACACTTTCATAGTACCCCTCCAACTACCTTCACATACGCAGGACACCAAAATCAGAGTTACGATGCTCTAAAGCAGGATCAGAGGACGCTCCAAATATTTGTACCCGCCGTGTAGGATATCCTTTAAAAAGAATTTATTAGTCGCTGCAGATCTCAGGATTTGGTTGGATTTATTAGGGCAAATTATTTGTATATAAGTACATGTATAAACGATCTTCTGAAAGTATATGGCTTATTTCTGAAATAATCTATATTTATTGCAATTTATATTCAAGAAAGTGACGATCTATAAGGTGTTGTTGTCTAAATAGGTTATATAACAACTTTTTAAAAATATGTATATAAAAAAATCCATGTGTCGTGTTCAGGTGACTATTGCCTGTTTCAAGGAATAGGCAATATGATGATATGATATGATGGTTAATCATGTTTTTTTCGGATTTTCTACATCCATCTACAATCATTACTATGGGTAGGTAGAGATTACGGATCCCCTTTTTCAAACGTCTATTCCCAAAACATCCCACAAAAAACATCCCAAATGGGCTATTTTGGGAAAAAGTCAATAAAATATTATTTTTATATTCCCATAATCTCCCACCTAAATCTCCCATTCGGGATATTTTGCAACTTCAATTAAATATTTAGATCACTATTCCTAGAATATACCACCATAATATAACTTTTTTAAATAAATATACTTTAGTACAGTCTCGCACGATTTTAAAATGTTTTGTAAGTTTTAATGACTAAAGGATATGTAAACATGGACACTATTCGTCGTTATAATGGATATGATCGCTTTCTATTGGTTGCTAAGGTCGAGGACAGGCCAATGAGCAACAAGTTTAGTCCGTGCACATTGTAAGACAACAGGAAATTTTGTGCGTGCAGTTGTTGTGTAATATCTTCTACTCATCAAGTGCAGTTAGAATAACATATATAGGTAACATTTCATAACAAACAACATATATCATAACAAAGTTTAATGATTATTTTGTCAACCAATGGCTTTCGGAAGAATAAATATATAATCTAAAATGACTAAGACTTGGTCATGCTACAATGAAAAATATAGAACAAATAATAGAGTAGAAGGGTGGCATTACCGCGTACACAGAATGATAGGTAAAACAAAACCTACGCTCACACTCTTCTTAAGCAAAATGAAAAAAGAGGCGAACAGGGTTTTAATAAGAGGAGATGAATCACAGAGGCAGAGAGAAGTGATAGAAATGGATTAGAAAATATGGAAGATCTTGATAGAGTTTAAAAATGGTATAATAAGCTTACAACATTGCGTTGATAAATTAACATGTTATTAGACAACTTCTGCTTTGAATGAAAATAATCTGCGGTTTACGAGATATTCTTGTTATATATTGATTTTTTCATTTTGTGTCTGTAACTAAATTTAAAGTCATTATAAATGTCATATCATTTATCAGTAACATTATACTCCTAAAAACCAAATTGATTCTGTGATTTTTAATTATAGGGTCTGATATGGACACATTAGAATAGTATATTAATATTATTATTTGTAGGTGGAGATTTTATATTATGTATTACTTCGTTTTTCTGTTGTTAAATTAATATGGTTACTGTTACATCAATACCTAGTAATTACATTATTGTTCTTGTGGCTGAACTTAAAGTGACTTTAATGTTTCAATTGTTTATTCTTACGGTATTTAAAAAAAATTATAAGTTTGTTATTTAGTACGATGTACATTACGTGTTATTGACACTCAATTATAAATAAATAAATTTTTATTTCATTTCTGCATCCTATTTTTACTGCACAAGACTGTACATTTGAATAAATTTTCTTCCAAATTAATGGTGGTATATTTTGGGAATAGTGAACTAAATATTTAATTGAAGTTGCAAAATATCCCGAATGGGAAATTTAGGTGGGAGATTATGGGAATATAAAAAGAATATTTTATTGACTTTCCCAAAATAACCCATTTGGGATGTTTCTTGTAGGATGTTTTGGGAATAGACGTTTTCAAATCCTGGCCTACCACTATCGTTTCATTAGCATCCATCTCTAAATATACCGTCAATCATATCACAGTACAAACTAAGAATTCCTTACAAAGCCAAGCACATTTAACCCCATTCCTTTCAAAAACCAGTAGGCAATAAAAACAATCATCTAAGACGATTTATAGCCCTATCAATCTGTTTGTTTGCATGCTCCGTTGTAATAACAAAATAATGAGTTAGGCCGCTTCTCAGTTAGCCCCGGGCCTATTGTTCGAGCACCTACTTGTTACGCAAATGTCTTAACTTACTACTGGTGCGTTTGGGGCAAAAGGTATAAGTCAGTTTTCAGAAAAATGGTATAGATTATATAAATTAGTATAATACTCAAATTTTGTCCATGTATGGGCGCGGAAAATGGTATAAATTATATAAATTAGTATAATACTCTATTTATATCCTTGTATGGGTGTGCAAAAATAATGAATCTACCACGAGATGATTGGATAAACAAAGAGTTTCTATTAGAGGTTAAGAAAAGAAACATACTGCATCGCCAACTGAAAAAGGACTCTCAGAACGAAAACATCAAACTTAAGTTTATTATTCAAAGAAACTATGTCACAGTATACAAAAAAAAACTAAAGAAAGCATATTATCATAACCTATTTCATAAGTGTCAGTCAGTACCTAAAAACATGTGGAAAATAATTAATTCTTTAACTTGTAATAAAGTCAAATCAGGTTGTACCATTTCAAATCTAATAGTTAATAACAAGAAGATCTCAAACCAGCATGAAATATGTGAGTACTTAAATTTTTACTTTTCAACAATAGGTTATCAATTGGCTCAAAAAATTCCTGTTCTATACCATAAAGACACAACACAAACATATACATGTAGCTCTCCCAATTTATTAAATACAATAACCCAATTTAGACCCTGTTGCGTAGATGAAATAAGTACTTATATTGATAAATTAGACAATAATGTTAGCTCCGGCATTGATAAAATAAATGTTAAAACGGTAAAATGTATAAAACAATTTATACTGACAGATCTTACAAGCAGTATTAATAATTGCTTAAATACAGGTATTTTTCCAGATCAATTGAAAATCGCTAAAGTCACGCCTATTTTTAAATCAGGTAGTAAATCAGATCCCTCAAATTATCGACCTATATCTGTCTTACCAGTACTGTCCAAGATTTACGAACGCGTCATATACAACAGATTAATAGAATACCTTGACAGCAATAGCATCTTAAATAGCAAACAATATGGGTTTAGGTCCAAATCTAACACACTCACGGCTACTATCGATCTCATAACAAAATTAAAGCAGCAAATTGATCAAAAAAACATAGCTGTAGGTATTTTTATCGACCTCAAAAAAGCTTTCGATACTATTAGCCATGTCATATTGTTGAACAAATTAAAGAATATCGGTATAAAGGGCCTTGCCTACAAAGTATTACAATCATATTTAGAGAATCGCACCCAATTAGTTCACCTGGATAATGCAACAAGCAGTGTCCAGACTATAAACTATGGTGTACCACAAGGGTCGATACTGGGGCCGTTGTTATTTTTACTATACATCAACAATATTGACAAAAACCCACTGTACGGTCATTTGACACTCTATGCAGATGACACTTGTCTGTTTTATTATGAACGTAATCTACAGGAAGCATTAAAGAGATGTCAGAATGATTTGAACACAATTTCAGTATGGTTTAAGTACAATCTTCTCACTATAAATCCTTCCAAAACTAGTTACATTATCTTTGCCGCAAAAAATAAATTAATGCAACCACATACATCTTTAAAAGTTGATAATATTGACATACAACAGGTGAATTGTGAAAAATATCTTGGACTTATATTAGATAAAGACTTATCTTGGAAACAGCATATAGAACACATTCAAACCAAAATAACTTGCCTCACTGGAGCTATTCGTAGGTTTGCACCGTTCATACCTAAAAGCACCAGATATATTATTTACAATTCCCTTGTTCAATCGCATTTCAATTATTTAATTCCAGTCTGGGGTTCAGCTCCTAAGACAACACTTCACGATCTACAAGTGACTCAAAATAAAATTATCAAAGTTCTTTTCAACTACGACTTTCTCACTTCCACCGATAAACTATACAAAGACACTAAAATAATGACACTTGCACAACTATATAAGTATAACACCTGCCTTCTAATCAAGAAAATACTCCAGAACGACATTCACACTAACATCAGATTTCCTAAAAACAACGAAGTACTCACATATACAATGAAAACAAGACAAGCTAATAACTTGAATTTACCCATATCACGCACGAACTATGGTAAAAAGACTATTACATTTGAAGGGGTACAACTTTACAATAGCTTACCTGTCGACATAAAGGAGTCATCGTATAATGCATTTAGAACATCTTTAAAAAAGTATATAATGTCGTCTAAATAAATAACTACAAATAAATAAACAATTAAAATAGATAGGTAACAACTTTTGTAAGTAATTGTACTTTTGAAGTGTTATATAATGTAATTTTATGTTTCTGTTCACGCGCGATTACATATTTTTTGTATATGTACATATGATATTCTCAAATGAAGTGAATGTAATGTTCTTTTTTGAGAAATAAAGTTCTTTAAACCTATAAGATTGGATATAATTAATACTGTACTCACTGTTATCCGTGCTCAAGCAAAAGTATTAAGATACAGGAAACTATTGTGATTGGTAGGTGAAAGGTTTCTAGTCCATCATCAAATTGACTCTAATTCCCTAGTCCTTGATTTCAGTAACATATCGGTGATATACATATGTAGCTAATTACCATAATAATTTTGTTTCAAACTTTAAGTCAAATTGCTTGTTACATATTTTTTTAAGAAAAAAAAAGTTAAGCCTTTTTATTCACAAGTCTAGCCCAGGCTTAGACGTGTTGAAAGGCTAACCCTAGGGCTTATAGGAGGTGATTATTCTTATTTATAGATAGAACACTCTAACTGTTACTATTGAGTGGCTGCCATTACTTTGAAAAATGGATATTGATCAATATTGGCCACGCTTATTTCTCTATTACCGTTATCCTATTGTGACATGTCCTGTGCTAGTCAGGGAAGTAAAAAGATGCAGAATATATGTCTTTCATCGCAGTATGTGCAGGAGGCGACTATAGGACCATGGACCTGATTCAATTGACTGATAAGATATTATTTCTCTGAGGTAAGTTCTTTATACATCGTTAACGGGAATAAGAGACATGTGTTTAAGTCAAATTTTCTTTTTCAGTACTCCATTTAAATACTTGATGTAAAACCAAAAACGAAATTTTATATGGAGATGTATGTCAGGTGTGTATGTTTTATCTTTGTTGTAATCACAATTATTTATTAATTATTGTATTATCGTAACGTATTTATTTATTTAATTATTTCTTAATAAGTGGTTCATTTACCTGTCATTATTTTTACTTGCTGTGGTCATACATCAATTTTATAGAAGAAAATGACTATCCTTCAAGCGTCCAACAAAAACACTAAAAATACCTTTGTTTTCATTTCTTTTATTCTCAGACTAGTACGTTAGAGAAAGAATTCTTAATCACAGTTTAGTTCTCTCAATCCTATTTGAGGCAGGGGTTAACAACATATCGGCATGCACCTTGTGACTCGTGTGCTCTTTTTGGGGTTCAGTTCGTAACATCTTCAAGTTACAAGAAAAATAATTCTAACTTATTTGGCTAACGTTCTGTATTGCTGTTATATTTTCATAAAATTTCTCGAAAAAAAAACTCGAAACCGCTAGTTTTTTCATTTGTCTATGTACAAATTACAACAGATAAATGATCGATATATAAATTTTATTAATGCTTTACGATAATTATATTACTAATTATAAAAGACGACTTGTTTATTATTAAAGATATTCTGAAGTTCGTGGTTTTGCCCTGCTTTGACCTCTATCAACCATTTACCTTTGGCTTTATGTATGTATCTGTAAAAGAAAAACTGAGCACTGAACAAACGGGACCATACTCGCGCTTGGCCGCTTTTATGAAAGTTCCATCGCACGCTAGTTCCGGGATTTATTAGCTGCATTGTTCTGGGGGTTTCTATTAGTTTGCCAGGATCCGGTTAGAGTTTATAGGATTATTTGTTCCAACGATATAGGGAATGAGACGGAACGTTTGCCAATGGTAAGGGAAAAAGTTTGTCTGATACTAGTTCTGAACTACGGTTTTAATGAATTGATACCAGATATGTGGGGTTAAACTGTTTTGTGTGGAGTTTAATAATGTATTGTATATATATTTAAATAGCATAAAAACGTTAAATTAGCTATGATAAAAAATACAATGCCCTAAAAATCATATAAGTCTGTAAAAAAGTTTGTTTAAAAAATTGATGTAACAAATAATATGAAAAACTTTTACAGTCAAATAAACTTGAGGCACTTTTTTTCCTCGGTAACTTTTAGCGAGCTTGTAGATGTGACAGCTTTAGCATAGAAAATTAGGGCCAAGATCTTGTATCTTCTTTAGCTTTATAGATTCCATTCACGCCCAGTCTTTAAAGCTTACGATTGATTAACAAAGATATTAGTATTCTATTCACGTCCTAAATAACACTAATAATTCACCAGACTGGTTAATTTTACATCACTATTGTACCTGAATGTTCAGGAAGACAGTTACTACAGGATATACCATAGCACTGTCGAACGCAGGGTAGAAAACCAAAATACATTGAACCCACGAGACATACAAATCACTACGTACCTTTGGGTCGTTAAATTTTGGTTAAATGATTCATTTGGCTAACATAGGCTGACCTACACTTTCATAGTCTTTGTAAGTTATTAGAGTTCAATATATACTGGTTGCTTACCCTGTACGTTTACCATTGCCATGGTGATTCTACGCGCTCAGCTGACTGTGAAATTGTGAACGTTGGCTACGTTTAGGGTGAAACGGGACTTTCATTAGCTTTGACTGCTTTTTCTTTACAGACACCGTTTTTGTTCTTTTCCAACACTCCGGACTCGTATTTATTTATGTAGAATCAACGGAACAGGGCCCTTATAAAAATGGTAAAACGCGCAAAGAATTGATAACAAAATGTATGCATGCGATTGTTTTTCGCATTCGCTATGTCACGATCAATCGAAACATATTCCATATATTTTGTTTTTATTCTGTTAGCGTTTTGCCTCTAGTTACAGGGCTCTGAATTTTATAATATACGACAGCCATTCCTTGTGTAAGAGACACAGCGTTTATTTCCGCATTTGAGTCGTTAGCGATTTAAGATTTATAGTCCACGTTACTCGTAGTCAGCACTTAACGCTACAGGTATTGTGAAATAACGTTGTGCACATACGATATAGCTAATTTCAAAAGAATATGCAAGGTTTTCTCAAGACGTTTTCTTTACCGTAACATTAATATATATTTTTTAATAAAGATCTTATCCTAACACTATTTAAAGACTGCGTGGTGTGTTTTATATTTTTTTATACGTAATGCATACATATTCACGTCTCTACGTCACCAACGGCAGAGACTATCGATCGCCACCTGGAACCATCCTGACCAAACTCTCCTGCTTCACATCCATTAGCCTTCTCATACATGCTCTTCTGTTCTTCACTACGTACACCCTTCTTAAGAACAAATAAACAAAAATTCATTAACTTCACTAATAATCAGCCACATCTCACCACCTGTCATATTGCCTACAGTGGTACATACATACATATTATACACCCATACACATTATATATTTCCTAACAATCCTCCCCAGCCCAGAGGCATGCAGCCACCCGGAAAGCCGGCTTGTATCCCGGTGCCTCACTTCCGGTGACGTCACTTCCTGCATGGCGGAGCGATTAATCTTGCGTCTGTCTTCCTGTCGCGATCTCGGTTTAGGAAACATGTTGGTAGCCCCTGACTTTTATGGATTAATATTGCGAGAGAAAAAGAGTTTTTTTTTATATATGTACACAAGTTGTTAATTACTTTCTGCCATAGTTGTTTGAACTACGTAGGTTTTGTTTGATCACCGATGTTAAGCATCACATGGTGTGATCACAGTCATGATTGGTGACCATCCAGGTTTTCCAAAGCTGTTGGCTTCAGTAAGGGAAAACAACGCTAGAAATCTCATTATACATACATATGCACGTCCTTTAATCCTTTTCAGAGTGGACAGAAGTTTGGAGATATAATATCTCCTAGGTCACTTATCAGCATGAATATTGGGATTATGATGTCATAATGGAACATTGGTGATAGGTTGCTAGCCCATTGCCTTATAGATCCTATATACCCCTAGTCTCTTAGCCACCTCCTACGACATGCCGGGAGGAATAGCAGCTAGTTAGCATTCTCTTTACTTCCCAGACTAGCACAGTATATCTTATTATCAATCTCGTGAGGTACAATTTATCTGGTAAAACGTGACATTTAATTCTCAATAGATCTTCATACTTACGACAATGGTCACTAAAACCCCCGAAAGGGTTAACGGTCGTGAATATAATGTTTCTGTAATTCACACTCGCGTGTCCTGGAACATCGCGTGTTCCACAATGATAACATCGTGTTGTTCCACTTGTGTCTAGTGATATGTGGGCCCACAAACAAATGAATATCTTCTTATGGCCCCAAGCTTGTTTAGGGTTTGAATAAAACGTAATCTGATATTATATTATAAAGGTGTTATTTATATTTTGGCTAATAAAGTTGTAATTATTGTATAACATTCATGAATTACGCTCGTTTTCGTAGAGTAGGGAAGGTAGAGATCACAGATTCCATACAGAGGTTATTATTATAATATCGCTTTTTAAGAATTTCTTTATAATTAAAAATATATAAAGAACGCTTCGCGGTGATGAAATATTACTCAAAGAATTTTATTATTATAAATAAATTTGAACAAAATTAAAAAAATTATAAAATTACAAGCTTTGAAAATTCCTTTCATTTTATCGTTCAAGACTAAAATGGATAAGATAGAAGAGCATAGTATAATTGAGAACAATATATGCTACCTCATATATGTAGATTAATTCTTATTCGGCTATGAGAACAAAATACACCTACTCGTTCTATGGTAACCCATCTTCTATTCTAACCTCGTGCCCAAACCACCGTAGAGCGAAGAACATAAAAGAAGCATGAATATTTTTTATATTTTTACAGATTCCGCGTTTGTAATTTATTTGTAAAAGTTGCTGTTCGAGAATACCTGAGCTACGTACTCGATTTACATGGAAATGGAGGAACTTGTAACTTTGTAAACAACTTAGTTCGATGAAATATTGAGTTGGGGAATTTAGAAGTAAATTATAATACTTTTATTAGTTCAAGTTAATAAATAAACCGATGGTAGAATAACAGTCTCGAATTTTCTTCTTTTAGGTTTTAGTTAAGGGTGAAGGAAAACATCATAACAGGCCCAAATCCTGACATATCGAGTACTGACTATCTGGTCAACACGTGGGTTTTTGGTGGCCATAGATTTATCTCCGCAATTTCGGAGATGGACACCTCTGACCACCCCGATGGGGTTAATGGTCGTGAAAGTGTTTGTTTGTTTGTTTAGTATAGGTTGGGCTTGAGTGACAATTTACGTATAGTATAAGATATTTTGCATTAAAAGACTACAAGCTAAAGAGTTAGCTTAAATCCAATGCTACAGATGACCAAATAACCGTTTTCTTTTACCACACACTACTACACTGATAAACTCCAATGAAAAAAGGATTATATACATCACGTACGAATAGAGACGTGTGTGCATTAAATACAATCCTGCCATAATTATATGTATTTAAATATAAATAAATGTGGCGGGGTAGTCAGAGGCTTGAGTGCTCATATCCGACAAAGATAAATAAATTATATATTTAAAACAGTTTCTAAATTCGTAAAATATATATAGATCTATATATTAAAGTAACATTATACATATTTCTAGATCAACTTCAGCACATTAACCCTTTAACCATGATAGTAACATCTAACCCTAAACCATACTGTAAACGATAAATAAACCTACCAGTAATAATTTGCTAAAACCACTCCAAGGCAATCAGTACATTATCTCAATAGTCATTTGTTAAAAGTGACTGGGGAGTGGTCAGTTCATGATGTATGCGACGGTGTCCATTTACATATACACCCCTTGTGATTAGAACAGTCTGCATATACATTTATAGTTATAGTTTATAAACGTGTGAAGTGAAATAAGGGTTTATTACCAGACACCTGAACGCTAATCGTGAGGTCCCGGGTTCGATTCCCGGTGGAGGCAGAGTTAAGAACTACGCTTTTCTACTGCTTTTCAGTCTGGTCGTTGATTATATATGCTATATATGTATTTGTCTATATATAGTATGTATACATTTCTTAAATAATACGTTGACTAGTACCCTTAATACAAGTCTTAAATGAACTTGCCAAGGCGCTAGTTCAATTGGTGAAGTAATGTCCAAATATTATTATTATTATTATTTACATATATTCATACCTGTTTGTCCCATTGTTATAGATAGAGAATATTGATTGCCAGTCCATACCTTGAATGAGCTTGACCAATTTATCTTGGATTATGTTTATCCATTTTCACGGTTGAGTTTTCTTTAAGTGTTCGGAATACACATCGCTGCTTTAAAACTAAGCTGAAGAAACTCAAAAAACACTATTTTGCAAAAAGCGTTGTTTTCTAATATAGTTGATATATTTTTGACATATCTATAAAGCAGCTGATTTGGTCACTCAATCTCTCACTCCTTTGTATGTGATTATAGTTGTAATACATACTCTCACGCGCTTTAACCCTATATAGGGTAGGCAGAACCTCGCAGACACGAACCCAGTCACCTTTAACATACCTAACATTTGCGGGATAGTATTGATATAGAATATTCGTAACAAGTAGCAAGCTTATTGCTCAATTTATTCCATTTCAATATGACATATTGAAAAGAAATACAGCTATTTAGCATTCTGTCTACGTCACGTCATAAGACCCTGTATTTAAACCCTATTTTAACTTCTAACAAATGACCCCTTGTAACCCGATCTGTATGCAAATGTACAAAGACCATTTATTATCCCACGACGCTGACCACACCATTTCGTAGTTGGTTCGTAATGAAATGTTTTACTGATACGAGATTTTGATTATCACTACATAGTATAAAACAAAGTCTCTTTCTCTGTTCCTATGTTCCTTTGTATGCTTAAATCTTTGAAACTACGCTACAGATTTTGATGCGGTTTTTTTTAATAGATAGAGTGATTCAAGAGGAAGGTTTATACGTATAATGACATCCATTAAATAGCCAGAAGTGCGAAGCCGGAGCGGGTCGCTAGTTTTGTATATAGGGTAGTTCCGTGCTAGTCTGGGACGCTACAAAGCTAACTAGCTGCCCTTTACCTTCTATGTCATAGGTAGGGACTAAAGTGAAATGAGTCAATGTATGTTTTTGAGTGGTGGATTAGCGACCAGATGAAAATAACTCTCAGTACGATGTCGTAACCCAAAATGCTAAAGATAAAAGAGGATATGTTCTTCAGTCTTAAGGTTCTGTCTATCCTTGAAGGGATAAGAAGAGTGAAAGTAATAGTAGTTATTACATTATTTAACATACATACATACAAATCACGCCTAATTCCCTGTAGACGGGTAAGCTGAGATTACGGATCCCCATTTGTCCCGAGCCTGACAGACCAGTTTCCCTTCAATGACACTAATACATCTCCCCATACATACTCCTACATGTCATATTCACATCTCATGATGTGTATGTATGTATGTAATTCAGTATTTATGTATGTTCATTTATACATTGGTCCTAAAATTATAACATGTCAAAATCGGCAGCTGTTAACATTTAACATAATCCCAAATCGGCACAGCACATAACTCATGACAATTATAGTTGTAAAACGGGAGAATTGGGCAAGTTTCACCATTGCACTACCAAACTTCAGTTTCATATTGTTTGAATCACCTAACACGAGTTTTAGTTTTGGTTTATGGATTGTATTGTAGGAAGTTGGGACATCTCGTTCTGTGTTAGTCTGGGGTTGAATAGAATGCTAACTAGCTGCCTTTTTGTCTTGTAATAGGACATTTAGGGACTAGGAGTAAATTGAGTGTTTTTAGCCGTGATCTCGCAATTTGTTCTTAATATTCCTGAGAAGCCTGTTAGGAGTGACATTGAATGATAGAATTAAAAATAATGTTTTAAGGAAAGGTTGCAGTTTTAAAAGATATGTAGAGTCTAAGATTGAAAAGGGCGTACTGCGATGGTATGTACATGTTATGCGGATGAATGGCAAAAGTAATACACATGGGTGATCTCTGCCTACCTCTCTACAGGTAAACGGGCGTGATGTGTATGTATGAAATGCACCCATAAGCTAGTGATATTGTAGGTTTTCTATATCTATACCGAATGGGGTAAGAACATACCTGTGTATGTTCAGAAAGATACCCAAAGCTAATATTTGTAGCATACTATTAACATCCAAACACCATTATCATTGTACCATGTTCAGAAATTCGATTTACATACATCAACTTCTTCCTAGCTTTCCGAACTTAATGTAAATGCATCGATAATAAAATAAAGTTTCTTATTATACATATGCAATGAGCACATATTATGCCAGGGCACCGCCCAACCGAAGTCTCATATCTCATTTGCGAAACAAGAGACAGCCGAATGTGCTCCGAACAAGTTAGCACTTCGCCGTATCGTTTACAATCGAACATGACGTAGAGTTTGAAATTCAATAGAAATGATTAATAACTAACTGGACTTATCGCGTACTGTAACGTAGCCGAAACGTCGGGTTAAAAAAGGTAATTTTATTATATAAAAACTTACGCGATAAGTCCCGTTAGTTATTAACCATGAGTATAAATTGCGAATCTCTTAAAACTATAATTCAATAGAAATGTTATAAAATTAAAGAAAATAATATTTTTCCTAGTCTGGATATTAAATATACACATACATGTTTGTTAACCATTTAAAGGTAATCGGAAGTTTAAATGTATACGAATACTTTTGTATCTTAGAAGATGGTTGAAACGTTTACCATTGAAGCAACATTTTACCAGAAAGTCAGCACTGAACGCAACAGGTAGTAAATTCGTTCACAGGTTAATTTTTCGAAACGGTAGTTATATGTATGCCTTTATGTACAACTGAAACCGTAACGTAACTTGATTGAAGAGATTTTTTAAATGATTAAGGTAACAAACCTTACACATATAGAAACGTCTGCCGTAATCATCAATAAGAGGCTTTATAAAATACAATCACAAAAGTTTCCATGATTCTACGTTATTCACAATTAGAATCCCGCCCATTTCTACCTCATTTTACACCTGAGTGTTACCATGCGCAAGCCGTCATAATGGCGGAATAATGGCAGTGTTGCCAGCATTACTCAGACAACTTCCCCGGTCTCTGCCGGTTCTTTCTAACAACAATTTGGAGCACGTTCCGGAACTTTGGAACGGATGATACGATACTTTTTGGTACACAAACTCTTTCGATAGCTGATGATTTAGTAGGAGTGAAAAATTTATTTATAATTTGTAGCTAGTTTGGAATGTACAAAATATTACATACATGCATATATTTGATTACGGTCTATACTCCCTTTGGGGGGCAGTCATATCTTCTTGATCACGGATATAGTATGAAGTTAAAGAATTTTTAGAACAAATATATCTGTTCTTTTATCTGTTGTTTAATCTGTTGGTTTATACGAGGATAAAATTAAACACATTTTAAGCCTGATCAATAATTTTGTTATGCTTCATTAATAAAACAATTTAAACGTTAAACATGTATCGATTTTTTAATAACTAAAAACTACACCCATTTATACTTACAGTACTCAGTTACTTTCTTTTCGTTGAGCCAAACCACCTCATTACACGAAAACATTCAATAAGAAACCGTACCTTAGTACCTTGAGAGCCTCGTATTTCCTCCCTAAGGGCCTTAATGGAAACTAGGCCTTCATAAACCTTTGGGCGCAGGTGTGCTGTGAATAGGGCAAGGTCATTCGCTTAGGGAAAAGGGCGTGGCAAAATATCGTTGTGTTAGGTTTAAATTGTATTAACAAAGGAAAGGTACATGTTATTCTAGACTGAAATACAATACATACATACACATCACGCCTGATTCCCTGTAAAGGGGTAGGCAGATCCTGATAGACCACTTTCGCTTTATTGACACACATACATCTCCTCATATACACTCAAAGGTTAAAGGACTTCTAACGTCATTCTTTTTCAATATGGCGTCTATATAAATAGAATGTTCAGTAAATGTCATTTTTACAGGCTTATAATAGAGAGTGTTTGAGGACTAGGAATCTATACATAATACAATTAATTTTCGTATTTGTAACTTATATACCTTTACTCTTTGTATAGTTCCATAGTATGTACTAGTTATGAAAATAAATAGAATATTAAATAGCTGCTTCATTCATTCATTCATTCTTCATTTCACATGTAGTGATAAAAGTGATTAAAATTAAAAAAAACTAATTTAAAGATGGTTTAGGAACATGTTACTAAATTTCTATAACTCCGTCTTTATCGTACCGCAGTCTAGCTAAATATTATTTCTCCAAGGTTCTACCTCTCTCAAGGGGTTAAAAAACAGTTCAATCTGTTCAGAATTGAGGCTTAGAAACAACTTTTTTCAGGTGCGTGATATGAATGGCAAACGTGATAAGGGTTGGGCCCCTCATAAATCTGACACAGGTGTGAATAGTGCTTGTGGAATATAATAACGCAAGACGCGAATATCGTACGATCATTGAAGTTAAGCAACGCAAGTGATTTGGATGGGTAACCGGGTGATTTTAGTGATTGCAAATTTCGAGGAGAAACCTTCCTATATCTGTGTACTGTTACTGTAAATATCTGTGTACACACATACACTCACTAAATTATACATGGGGTACTGGCTATCAGGTGAAAATTATTTAAATAGATCAGATAGAAACCGTACAGGTTTATCCCTAATACTTATAGATCTTGAAAAAAGATCTAAGTTAAATCTTAGTTATTCAATGAAATTGAAATATCATCCGACCCACATGAAAATATAACGACGGTAGCTCTGACCGCGTCAGAAGGACAGCGCCCGCGTTAGCCTTATTGAATGGTCACCTTTATAGATACATGGTCACTCAACTTCTAACTAACCCAAAAAATATAACTAAGTAACGTGTATACGTATATATAAATGCGTTTGCGTATCACTACATAGTATAAAACAAAGTTGCTTTCTCTGTCCCTATGTCCCTTTGTATGCTTAAAGCTTTGAAACAACGCAACGGATTTTGATGCGGTTTTTTTAAATAGATAGAACGATTCAAGAGAAAGGTTTATATGTATAATAACATCCATTAAATAGTGGATTAGGCTATATATTTTATATCCGTGCGTAGCCGGAGCGGGTCGCTAGTATACATATAATCGTAGATAAAATTACATTATAAAAAATAGAGTAAAGTACATAGGTAACATGCGAAGCTAATCATTCAAGCTACTAACTACTTCGAAAGAGGTAAGGTACCTAATGCCATGCGTATACATATGTTATATTAGAACCCATAGGTACCGATATCCAATTAAGTCCCATTGGAAATTGCGCGAAACCAAAACGGCGTTTAATTAAGGGTGACATGTAAGACAAACAGTGGATTCAATGGTACCCTTTCGTAATTAAACTTTGAAGTATTTGTTCTAGCCCTACATACATAGATATTTGTATATATGCTTCACTATTGTAAGCGTGTATAGTAAATTCTATTATCTGCCTATACATATGTGACTGTATATGTATGTATGTTAAAAACCCACCTTTTCATATAGATATACTTTCTTTCTTTCTTTTAACCCTTTCAGGGCATATAGGTCCTTTGTCCCATAAAATCGCTTGGTTACTTTTATATCTGCTTGGTAAGCATACATATATGACTTCACCTACACTTGAGGACAATTTATTATATTATAATCGCACTCTCAGGTCCATATTAATTATTCTATGTATGAGCATTTACAAGTTTATCAAGAATCTATCATAAATTGAACTTATACTTGGATATTAAGATATCAGAAAATTTTACAATACTTTTATTTGTGGCTAGCCTATCACCCAAAGAAAACCCTTACTTTCTTAATTTGACTGTAATTGAAACATATCATTGACAGTGCATTACTCTAATGAGTCTGTTCCCTTTTACATAAATCTCGTCCAAATAATCCGACCAATAGGGTGACGAGATGCTTGAAACAAAAACAAATTTGAGACTACTCTAAATCGCATTAAGTACTGACGTTTAATTTCCAAATAACATTACGAAGGAAAATAGATTCTAGTACACTAAAAATATGGTCGAAAATAGCAAGTCAACTACAGAATTAAATATCTTTAATCGTGTAGTAGTTTTGTTTGGACAATATTGGATTTCGGAAGTTGAAATCTACAGTTGGGTTGCAAATTCGACTTTAAATTCAAGGGTTAGAGCTTAAAATCGTGTTGGGGTTGGAAACAAATGCAGTTTTTGGCCGCCCGCAGCGTCGACTCGCGGTGATCATCACAAATCATCAAGTTAGTAAAGGCGAGGTTACATTGGACTGTTTTTGTAATGAAGGAAAATATAATTTAAGCTGTCTACACTTAGCAATTTATAATCGTGATAGAAGTGTGAGTGGCTCAAGTAAACTTACTAAAATGCTTCGAAAATAAATAATTGTTCCTTATTAGACTATATACTAATTAAACATTCTAAAAAATCGAGAATGAATTCAAATGAAAGTTTACATTATGCACGAAAAAATTACTACGAAATTTTTTAATTTTTGAGAGTAATGTATTGATTATATTTCTTAGCTTTGATGTTATTAAAATACACGTATATTTAGTCCTCTACTCTCCTAACGGGATAGACAGAAACTATCGATCACCATCTTGAACGACCTTTTCATTCATACTGTTCAGTTCTGCACACTATGTAGTTAAGCTTAACACGAAAATTTAACTTGTGCAGTAAGTTTTTTTATATATTTATGTATAGCAATTTCTATATTGAAAAACGATTATGTTAGAAGTACCTATAACCACTGAGTGTGTATGAGGAGGTGTATGAGTGTCAATCAACAGAACAAACGAATGGACAGATAGGGGTTTCATGATCTCACCCTACCCCTTTACAGGGAATCGGATAATATGATATCTATGTATGTATGTATATTGAATTTCTCTCCACCTTGGCTACACCCTTAGTCGCCTCTTAGCGAGTTGAGGTTCCAACTTTGATGGCGGACGCAGCGTCTGACTCTGCCTGGAGATTGCACAGCGGGGCTCCACCATTCTCCTAATTTAATATACGGAACCAACTGCACTTACACTAGGTATGAAACTAGAGTGTTACTAAATAGATACATATAGTATATACATTCACGCCCTTCAATCCCACTCCATTTAACGTTGCAAATATAATTATGAAGAGGTGTGTACGTGTGTTTGTACATATGTATATTGAAGCTTCTACTCTCCTAACGGGATAGGCAGACTATCGATCACCATCTTGAACGATCTTTATAGGCATGCTGTTCAGTTCTTCACACTGTACAGTTAAATTTAACTTGAAAGGGGCAGTTAGATTTATATATGTGCATATAGCAATATTTGTATAGTGGGAAGGGTGATGTTAGAAGTACCTATATTCGCGGAGTGTGTATGAGTGTTAATGTAGCGAAAGTAGCTTGTCAGGATCGTGACAGCTAGGTATACATGAACTCTGCCTACCACTGTACAGGGAAGCAGGCGTGATGTGTATGTTTTATGTAATATAATTCCCTGTAAAGGGGGTACATAGAGATCACGGATCCCCATTTGTCCCGATCCATTTAAAAAAATTAACATAAACTACTAATAGTTTTATAACATTTCCTAGTGTGATTAGTACTTAGGTTGAATACTAAGCCTTACATGTCAGTGAATTAGTCACATAGGTAATAAGTTTAGTACTAACATGGCTGTTGCATGTTCGTAATATAAAATATTGCATTGCTCGTAGTTTAACCCGTTTTAATTTGCTGTTGGAAAGGTCTTGGAGTAAATGTCAACAGAGGTTTATAGTCGTAAAGAAACCTTTACGACTTTAAACCTATTAAAGGTGGTAAAATATAATAGAATAATAAGTATTTTCATTCCGTTCACGATTTTCGTTCGCAGTTATTGACTATAATATTTATTTGTAGAAAGTTTATAGAAAGCTTATAAGTTGTATCGTTCAATTTATAATAAATAGTAGTAACGCTACTTTATGAAAAAGTATTCAACATTCTGGAACGTAAGTAATATCAAAAACTAGCGACCCGCTCCGGCTTTGCACGGGTATAAAATATATAGCCTACTCCACTATTTAATGGATGTTATTAAAGTAAACCTTTCTCTTGAATCACTCTATCTATTAAAAAAAACCGCATCAAAATCCGTTGTGTAGTTTCAAAGATTTAAGCATACAAAGGGACATAGGGACAGAGAAAGCGACTTTGTTTTATACTATGTAGTGATATGATATCAGAACCCGACTCTATTTAAAAACTTACGTGGTAAAATGGTTAATAATGTACTGACTATTAATTATGTGACTATTATTACTTATGTGTCTATCATTTCACATATTATGTGTGTATACATTCACGTTCTCTAATCTCTTTCGGGGTGGATAGAACCTTGGAGACTATAACATCTCCAATGCCACTTTTAGTTACATATTTAGTTGTGTGGCTATTCTATTCTATTCCTAATATCTAATAATATTAGCGTTACGTTTGCCACCAAACGTAACATACCGAGCTGAGTTAGAACCTTTTTGCTGCGACAATAACATGCACAAGCTATACCCCCTAGTTTGTAAGTTTGATTTGTATTGTGTATGTTTTTGTTGCTGTAAATAAATGCTTTATTATTATTAATAATACAGACTTTAGATAAATTTCCTCACAAAGTCCCAATTCAAACTAATTTAATCACTAAAGATCTTCATATTAATGGCACCAAACATCTGTTTTGAGGTTATCCCTTCACCCAAAGGCTTTGCCAATAAAATTAGCATAACTGTGGCTGCCTCTTATTAAATTCTCTGGCCACCCCAAAAACTCATTAAGGGATGGTGCCTACCTCGGGGGGTTATACGGTCGTAAATCATAAGGGTCTTAGCAAGAGTTGAGATTGGAAGGAAAGCTACGGGACGTGAGTAAGTCACGTATACTCACGTCCTTTAACCCGTTTAAGGTGGATAGAGCCTTGAGGAACGTAAATATATTGGTATCCTCAGTTATGTTAGGTATTTACATATTTATTAATCTGTTTTTCTCTTTGTTAGTCTAGGAAGTAAAAAATGAATGCAAACTAGCTGCCATTCTTCCCGGCATGTCGTAGGAGGCAACTAAGGGGCAGGTGGAATATATTGGGCAGTTAGCTGGCAACTTCTCACCAATGCCCCCAAATATTATAACCCCAATATTCATGCTAAATTAGTGACCTTGGAGATATTATTGTATCTCCAACGTTCTGTCCACCCCGAAAGGGATTATAGGACGAGAATGTATATGTATGTAATCTTTTTTAATCCTACAATCTATTGATTACGTCTTATCTTATTTAGTATTATTGTAAATGACGTGTTGGCATTAATAGGGAATATTGGTGAGAGTTAGTTAGCCCATCGCTCATAATGTTCTATTGATATGACTGTCAATAATATGAGTGTGTTTGCTTCTTACACTATCATACATACATGCACATTGCGCCTGATCCCCGGTAGAGGGGTAAGCAGAGACCACGGATCCTCATTTGTAGCTATCCAGACAGACCACTTTCGCTTCATTGACCCTCATACACCTGCTTATACATACTCGGCGGTGATTCTTACAATAAGTCGGTAAAAAGCAGCTAGTTAGTATTTTTTTAGGCCCCAGACTAGTACAAGACAGATACTGGTGAGAAATATAGTAAGATTTCTTGTTTTTAGCTGGTATGGGACTTGTGTAGAATGACACGGAAAACGTAAATAAATCTAGATTTCTGAAATGTATGTCAAATATATATATATATATATATATATATACAAACAAACAACAAAGGTTAGGTTTGTAATTGTATTATTTTGGTATACAATTCAACATTTTTAACGAGTAAATCCGTATATATTGCCCTTTGTTTAAATACTAGGCGAATGATAGTAAATGCTTAGTCATTTATTAGTAAACTCTAGAGCTATATAAAACATTATGATAATTTGAACTACAGGTAAGATTTATTTCCCATTACAAGGCAATAGTATTGTAATAAAATACCGGTGTGAAGTTATCTGCCAATAGTTATCTGCCAATATAACCCGACCAAATTAAATTTTTTTTGTTCGGATTTGGTTAATCGACGTATTGTATTAAAATTCCATGCTAAATAGGCTAAATATAATAAAAAACTCTTCCTCAATGATTAAAGATGCATTATAATTGATATGTATGAAGAAATATAATATATTATCGTCATAATGACTTCTTCTTCATGCACTATGTATTTATGACCGTAACATAGTGAAACTACACATATGACTTAAAAATCTATATGCAATAGCACGTGCTGAAAAAATGCTATCACGCCATAGCATATTCACCCCCTGCTATTAAGCAAAGGGTAGACAATAAGCTGAAGAAACAGAATAACAAATATTTGAAATATGTTTTCCAATATAACATGACATCTGGCCATTTAGCCACCTTGTACACTATATCGAATATAAGTCTAATTCAGGGCTATCAATTGACATAAATATCATCCCCCTGTGAAGGGGTTGAGGGGTCGAAATTCACGTTGGAATGTATCTATAAAATTATTTTCGTACTTCCTCACAAATATTCAAATAAACCTTGTGAAAATCTCGTCTAGTCAAAAACAACTAACATCATAGGACTAAATTAAAGCTACTTATCTAATGACATAATATTCATCCCCCATAGTGGGGTATGGGGGTGGCAATACGCAAATGATATAAAAATGGCCAATTTTCGAAATCACTTTTTCCGGTATATCTCAAAAACTGTGTTTTTAGCCAACATAAGCGGCTCATCAGAGATAGATCTTGTCATTTGCTATCGATTGACGTATAAATCATCAGCATATCTAGGGGCTGAGGGGTCGCCATCAGACTTGGAAAGTTATCAGCCAATTACGTTGCAGCGCTGAATAGCCTGTATCTCCCTAACTGTTCATTAAGCCATTATCATCTATTGACATGAGTTAAACAACTAGTAGTGCTATGTAATGACATAGACTTCATTCCCTTTAAGTGGGGTGGGGGGTTGGTAATACATCGAGGAAATAAAAATGACGATTTCTTAAGAAATTAGTTTTTCTGTCATAACTCAAAAACTGTGTTTTTAGCCAACATAAGCGGTTCATCAGAGATAGATCTTGTCATTTGCTATCGATTGATGTATAAATCATCTGCATAAGTAGGGGCTGAGGGGTCACCATCAGACCTGGAAAGTTATCTGCCAATTTCGTTTTGTCATTCGATCAGATTCGTTCGTCTGCCCCTTCTAAGCCGCTCATTCAGCCAACATAAGCTACAGTCATACAATCAATATTACTCTGCCCTATCTTATGACATAGGTCGTATCCCCCATAGTGGGGTATGGGGGTGGCAATACGCAAATGATATAAAAATGGCCAATTTTCCAAATCACTTTTTCCGCTATATCTCAAAAACTGTGTTTTTAGCCAACATAAACGGTTCATCGGAGATAGATCTTGTCATTTGCTATCGATTGACGTATAAATCATCAGCCTATCTAGGGGCTCAGGGGTCGCCATCAAACTTGGAAAGTTATCTGCCAATTACGTTGCAGCGCTGAATAGCCTGTATCTCCCTAACTGTTTATTAAGCCATTATCATCTTTTGACTCGAGTAAACCAACTAGTAGTGCTATGTAATGACATAGACTTCATTCCCTTTAAGTGGGGTGGGGGGTTGGTAATACATCGAGGAAATAAAAATGACGATTTCTTAGGAAATTAGTTTTTCTGTCATAACTCAAAAACTGTGTTTTTAGCCAACATAAGCGGCTCATCAGAGATAGATCTTGTCATTTGCTATCGATTGACGTATAAATCATCTGCATAAGTAGGGGCTGAGGGGTCGCCATCAGACCTGGAAAGTTATCTGCCAATTTCGTTTTGTCATTCGATCAGATTCGTTCGTCTGCCCCTTCTAAGCCGCTCATTCAGCCAACATAAGCTACAGTCCTACAATCAATATTACTCTGCCCTATCTTATGACATAGGTCGTATCCCCCATAGTCGGGTATGGGGGTGGCAATACGCAAATGATATAAAAATGGCCAATTTTCCAAATCACTTTTTCCGCTATATCTCAAAAACTGTGTTTTTAGCCAACATAGACGGCTCATGAGAGATAGATCTTGTCATTTGCTATCGATTGACGTATAAATCATCAGCCTATCTAGGGGCTCAGGGGTCGCCATCAAACTTGGAAAGTTATCTGCCAATTACGTTGCAGCGCTGAATAGCCTGTATCTCCCTAACTGTTTATTAAGCCATTATCATCTTTTGACTCGAGTAAACCAACTAGTAGTGCTATGTAATGACATAGACTTCATTCCCTTTAAGTGGGGTGGGGGGTTGGTAATACATCGAGGAAATAAAAATGACGATTTCTTAGGAAATTAGTTTTTCTGTCATAACTCAAAAACTGTGTTTTTAGCCAACATGAGCGGTTCATCAGAGATAGATCTTGTCATTTGCTATCGATTGACATATAAATTATCTGCATAAGTAGGGGCTGAGGGGTCGCCATCAGACCTGGAAAGTTATCTGCCAATTTCGTTTTGTCATTTGATCAGATTCGTTCGTCTGCCCCTTCTAAGCCGCTCATTCAGCCAACATAAGCTACAGTCCTACAATCAATATTACTCTGCCCTATCTTATGACATAGGTTGTATCCCCCATAGTGGGGTATGGGGGTGGCAATACGCAAATGATATAAAAATGGCCAATTTTCCAAATCACTTTTTCCGCTATATCTCAAAAACTGTGTTTTTAGCCAACATAGGCGGCTCATGAGAGAAAGATCTTGTCATTTCCTATCGATTGACGTATAAATCATCAGCCTATCTAGGGGCTCAGGGGTCGCCATCAAACTTGGAAAGTTATCTGCCAATTACGTTGCAGCGCTGAATAGCCTGTATCTCCCTAACTGTTTATTAAGCCATTATCATCTTTTGACTCGAGTAAACCAACTAGTAGTGCTATGTAATGACATAGACTTCATTCCCTTTAAGTGGGGTGGGGGGTTGGTAATACATCGAGGAAATAAAAATGACGATTTCTTAGGAAATTAGTTTTTCTGTCATAACTCAAAAACTGTGTTTTTAGCCAACATAAGCGGCTCATCAGAGATAGATCTTGTCATTTGCTATCGATTGACGTATAAATCATCTGCATAAGTAGGGGCTGAGGGGTCGCCATCAGACCTGGAAAGTTATCTGCCAATTTCGTTTTGTCATTCGATCAGATTCGTTCGTCTGCCCCTTCTAAGCCGCTCATTCAGCCAACATAAGCTACAGTCCTACAATCAATATTACTCTGCCCTATCTTATGACATAGGTTGTATCCCCCATAGTGGGGTATGGGGGTGGCAATACGCAAATGATATAAAAATGGCCAATTTTCCAAATCACTTTTTCCGCTATATCTCAAAAACTGTGTTTTTAGCCAACATAGGCGGCTCATGAGAGATAGATCTTGTCATTTCCTATCGATTGACGTATAAATCATCAGCCTATCTAGGGGCTCAGGGGTCGCCATCAAACTTGGAAAGTTATCTGCCAATTACGTTGCAGCGCTGAATAGCCTGTATCTCCCTAACTGTTTATTAAGCCATTATCATCTTTTGACTCGAGTAAACCAACTAGTAGTGCTATGTAATGACATAGACTTCATTCCCTTTAAGTGGGGTGGGGGGTTGGTAATACATCGAGGAAATAAAAATGACGATTTCTTAGGAAATTAGTTTTTCTGTCATAACTCAAAAACTGTGTTTTTAGCCAACATGAGCGGTTCATCAGAGATAGATCTTGTCATTTGCTATCGATTGACGTATAAATCATCTGCATAAGTAGGGGCTGAGGGGTCGCCATCAGACCTGGAAAGTTATCTGCCAATTTCGTTTTGTCATTCGATCAGATTCGTTCGTCTGCCCCTTCTAAGCCGCTCATTCAGCCAACATAAGCTACAGTCCTACAATCAATATTACTCTGCTCTATCTTATGACATAGGTTTTATCCCCCATAGTGGGGTATGGGGGTGGCAATACGCAAATGATATAAAAATGGCCAATTTTCCAAATCACTTTTTCCGCTATATCTCAAAAACTGTATTTTTAGCCAACATAGGCGGCTCATGAGAGATAGATCTTGTCATTTCCTATCGATTGACGTATAAATCATCAGCCTATCTAGGGGCTCAGGGGTCGCTATCAAACTTGTAAAGTTATCTGCCAATTACGTTGCAACGCTGAATAGCCTGTATCTCCCTAACTGTTTATTTAGCCATTATCATCTTTTGACTCGAGTAAACCAACTAGTAGTGCAATGTAATGACATAGACTTCATTCCCTTTAAGTGGGGTGGGGGGTTGGTAATACATCGAGGAAATAAAAATGACGATTTCTTAGGAAATTAGTTTTTCTGTCATAACTCAAAAACTGTGTTTTTAGCCAACATAAGCGGCTCATCAGAGATAGATCTTGTAAATATCAATCAAGCGACTATAAAATCATGTCCCAAAGGGACGGGCTCTTTAGTCGATATTAATTTAATAGTCGATGTGATATTAGCTAATTTGCATATTATGTTATATTGTACAAATGTTCCCGGTTAGGTACTTTTATCCTGATAGGAATTCAATGTCATGAATGTGTTTATCCGTAACATCTTAATTATAATCAATGTTAATCATTCTAAAATAAGCTTATTTGTACATATTTTGTTGAATTTTATAATATTGATTCATAGATGGCGGTAATGATCTATTTTAATCGTAATATTGTAAATTATTATTTGTGATATTGTGGTTTAAATATAAGCCACTCCGATTAGATGAATGTTATTTTAACAGTATCTTCGTAATTAATTTTATTGTTCTCCTTTATAAATTATGTTGTAATAAAACAGGAAATTTATATTTTTCAAAACATTAATATTATTAATCCATACTTGAATGTATTATTAAAATAATGTATAATTGCGTATTATTTTGATAATTGTTAAGTTATATACGATTTATACATATTATACATTTACTTGTTTTTATAAAATAAATTTGCTTTAGGTGATAAAATAGGAAAACATTTTTAAGAAATTTTATTTAAGATAGTCCTTTTGTCATTCTTATTAACTTGGTTTTAAGGATTCCAAGTGAATGTTCTTTAGCTATTCCCAATATGAGAGTTTGTACTCGACACAGTTTGTACTCGACACTACAGCGACCCCTCAGCCCCTAGTTATGCTGATGATTAATAGGTCACTCGATAGCAAATGACAAGATCTATCTCTCATGAGCCGCCTATGTTGGCTAAAAACACAGTTTTTGAGATATAGCGGAAAAAGTGATTTGGAAAATTGGCCATTTTTATATCATTTGCGTATTGCCACCCCCATACCCCACTATGGGGGATACGACCTATGTCATAAGATAGGGCAGAGTAATATTGATTGTAGGACTGTAGCTTATGTTGGCTGAATGAGCGGCTTAGAAGGGGCAGACGAACGAATCTGATCGAATGACAAAACGAAATTGGCAGATAACTTTCCAGGTCTGATGGCGACCCCTCAGCCCCTACTTATGCAGATGATTTATATGTCAATCGATAGAAAATGACAAGATCTATCTCTGATGAACCGCTCATGTTGGCTAAAAACACAGTTTTTGAGTTATGACAGAAAAACTAATTTCCTAAGAAATCGTCATTTTTATTTCCTCGATGTATTACCAACCCCCCACCCCACTTAAAGGGAATGAAGTCTATGTCATTACATAGCACTTCTAGTTGGTTTACTCCAGTCAAAAGATGATAATGGCTAAATAAACAGTTAGGGAGATACAGGCTATTCAGCGCTGCAACGTAATTGGCAGATAACTTTCCAAGTTTGATGGCGACCCCTGAGCCCCTAGATAGGCTGATGATTTATACGTCAATCGATAGGAAATGACAAGATCTTTCTCTCATGAGCCGCCTATGTTGGCTAAAAACACAGTTTTTGAGATATAGCGGAAAAAGTGATTTGGAAAATTGGCCATTTTTATATCATTTGCGTATTGCCACCCCCATACCCCACTATGGGGGATACAACCTATGTCATAAGATAGGGCAGAGTAATATTGATTGTAGGACTGTAGCTTATGTTCGCTGAATGAGCGGCTTAGAAGGGGCAGACGAACGAATCTGATCGAATGACAAAACGAAATTGGCAGATAACTTTCCAGGTCTGATGGCGACCCCTCAGCCCCTACTTATGCAGATGATTTATACATCAATCGATAGCAAATGACAAGATCTATCTCTGATGAACCGCTTATGTTGGCTAAAAACACAGTTTTTGAGTTATGACAGAAAAACTAATTTCCTAAGAAATCGTCATTTTTATTTCTTCGATGTATTACCAACCCCCCACCCCACTTAAAGGGAATGAAGTCTATGTCATTACATAGCACTACTAGTTGGTTTACTCCAGTCAAAAGATGATAATGGCTAAATAAACAGTTAGGGAGATACAGGCTATTCAGCGCTGCAACGTAATTGGCAGATAACTTTCCAAGTCTGATGGCGACCCCTCAGCCCCTAGTTGTGCTGATAATTTATATGTCAATCGATAGCAAATGACAAGATCTATCTCTTATGAGCCGCTTATGTTGGCTAAAAATACAGTTTTTGAGTTATGACAGAAAAACTAATTTCCTAAGAAATCGTCATTTTTATTTCCTCGATGTATTACCAACCCCCCACCCCACTTAAAGGGAATGAAGTCTATGTCATTACATAGCACTTTTAGTTGGTTTACTCGAGTCAAAAGATGATAATGGCTTAATGAACAGTTAGGGAGATACAGGCTATTCAGCGCTGCAACGTAATTGGCAGATAACTTTCCAAGTTTGATGGCGACCCCTGAGCCCCTAGATAGGCTGATGATTTATACGTCAATCGATAGGAAATAACAAGATCTATCTCTCATGAGCCGCCTATGTTGGCTAAAAACACAGTTTTTGAGTTATGACAGAAAAACTAATTACCTAAGAAATCGTCATTTTTATTTCCTCGATGTATTACCAACCCCCCACCCCACTTAAATGGAATGAAGTCTATGTCATTACATAGCACTACTAGTTGTTTAACTCATGTCAATAGATGATAATGGCTTAATGAACAGTTAGGGAGATACAGGCTATTCAGCGCTGCAACGTAATTGGCTGATAACTTTCCAAGTCTGATGGCGACCCCTCAGCCCCTAGATATGCTGATGATTTATACGTCAATCGATAGCAAATGACAAGATCTATCTCTGATGAGCCGCTTATGTTGGCTAAAAACACAGTTTTTGAGATATACCGGAAAAAGTGATTTCGAAAATTGGCCATTTTTATATCATTTGCGTATTGCCACCCCCATACCCCACTATGGGGGATGAATATTATGTCATTAGATAAGTAGCTTTAATTTAGTCCTATGATGTTAGTTGTTTTTGACTAGACGAGATTTTCACAAGGTTTATTTGAATATTTGTGAGGAAAGTACGAAAATAATTTTATAGATACATTCCAACGTGAATTTCGACCCCTCAACCCCTTCACAGGGGGATGATATTTATGTCAATTGATAGCCCTGAATTAGACTTATATTCGATATAGTGTACAAGGTGGCTAAATGGCCAGATGTCATGTTATATTGGAAAACATATTTCAAATATTTGTTATTCTGTTTCTTCAGCTTATTGTCTACCCTTTGCTTAATAGCAGGGGGTGAATATGCTATGGCGTGATAGCATTTTTTCAGCACGTGCTATTGCATATAGATTTTTAAGTCATATGTGTAGTTTCACTATGTTACGGTCATAAATACATAGTGCATGAAGAAGAAGTCATTATGACGATAATATATTATATTTCTTCATACATATCAATTATAATGCATCTTTAATCATTGAGGAAGAGTTTTTTATTATATTTAGCCTATTTAGCATGGAATTTTAATACAATACGTCGATTAACCAAATCCGAACAAAAAAAATTTAATTTGGTCGGGTTATATTGGCAGATAACTATTGGCAGATAACTTCACACCGGTTAATAAAATCACTATTTCTATGCGGTTATACCCCCTAGCATCTTACTAGAATTTCCATTATAATACTAAACGTAAGTCCTTAAGAGGTTTGGAAGTTAAAGCAAAAAATGTATTACACCTCCCTATACTCGTATATACGTAAGTATGTATATATGTATGAGTTTCTATACGTTAATGAGAGCTATTATTTTACACTAACTTAAGGTATTTTTATTTTGAAAATCAAGATTGAACATATAGTACTCATATATTGTATAAATTTAGAAGAATTAATGTGCTTAATTAAGCCCATCATCCTTAGATATTCAAACTAAATTAAATGACATTTTCCATATCCCTTCTACTATCCCAACTGGCAGGTTAACTCACACTATATGTATTTGTGTTTTAGAATGAAATACGTTAGGTTTAAGCTTGATGGAGATTAAAGAGGAACACATTTTTAACAATTTACCTCTTTTCCATAAACCATTAATTTAACCCGAACGAAGCGAAACAATACACCCGATAAATCACCAGTATTTATCCTCACAAATGAACAGAGCTGTCATAATCAAATTGAATGATGATCGAGGCACGCACGCCGAATAACGCGATCAGTTGAAACCCAATACACTGCCAGATACGAGGGATAACATTACCGTTTGTCCATATGATTAAAATCCATTATTTGTTGCCAACCCGCGCAATCAACTCGCGACTATGGAGCTAGTGATTCTATTAACAATCATACAGTTGACAACATCAGCAATCGTGCACTGGGTTCCAACGATCAGCTTCGATGTGCCAACAAGTTTTTACGACCGCAACCTACCTTGTTCGAAAAGAGATGTTATTCTACCGTCAGCTGTCGCGTTTTCTATAAATTTCGATTCTAAGACTTCTATGAAGAGTTTGACTTTGTCTTCATATGGTACGTTAGTGTTTGGTGAGAAGGCAGAAGTGTATTTTGGTGAGGACCCTTCAGATAATTGTACTAAGAAGAACAGTTACTTTTTCAATCATTTCATATCTTCGTGGGCGGATGCTGAAGTGTGGAGTTCCGATAGATTCAACAAAGCAACGCCAGACAGTGAGAGAATGCCGTGTTTTGATGATGTTGTTGTGTTTCCTGATCAACAGTTTTATGTAGAACTGCCAGTTAGAACGCAGAAGGTCAAAGGTTTAATGGTAGGCAAAGAGAGTTTTGATACAGTTAGCTTCAGAGATAAAGTAGAAGAACATTTTGATGAAAGACACGAATTTGTACTGAACAGATTCATATCTACTGGAGTAAAAGTCGTAGATGAACCCTGTCGAGATAGAACTGGTTGTGCATGTCAAGAATTTCCATTAGAACTAGATTGTTCTAGCAAGTTCTGTCCTACACCGACTTGTTTGGACCCTATCAAGCCAGAAGGACACTGCTGTAACATATGTGGTGGAGCTATAACCATTGATATTGATGCAGATTTCAACTATGCTAAGTTTCGGAAAAATGTCGATGAAGCTTTGAGCAGATTTTCCGAACACATAATCTATCATGTTACAAGACAAGTTAATGATACTGTACAAATCGTTATAGTGGACAAGAATGACTATGAAGGTACCAGTTCTAACGCTATAGGTTACTTAGAACGTTACCTACCGGAACTATCTAAAAGAAAACCCAAAATATCTTTAAGAAGCGGCGGTCCCTTGTCCAGTGCAGGTTTAGGAGGCAGGATATCCATTGCCGGTTTCTTTATAGTAGTAGCTGTGATGCTCTCTATATACGCATACTACTATCAGGTGCCGAGAATATCTCTCTCGATGTTGACGTCATTTTGGGGCAGGAATCGGCCCACAACTATATCAAGATTCCACAGGCGCACAGATAGTGTGATCACGTTGACGAGGAGGGATTCTACTGAGAATTTGCCAATAGAAACTGCGTTCAGGAATCCGTTGTATGATTCTCAAAGGGCTAGGCCGGAGGGAAGTGGTTTAGTAGAATAGTTTATGTACTTGATAGTATATTATAAAGTATGTATGTTTGGATCATTTAAAATTCTATGAAAGAATAATCCGAACACCTTAAAAATAGGAGTTGTGTAGACATTATTTTATACTTATTATATTAAATAATAATAAAAAGTCATAAATGAAATGTGTTTTTTTTACCAAGGACTATACAAACATTTATGATACCTGAAAGTCTGAACAGAATAAAAGGTTTAGTTTCCTATAGTATATTATTGGTAGCCGATATGAAAATACCTATATCCACCGAGTGTGTATAAGAAGGTATATGAGTGTCAACGAAGCTAAAGTGGTCAGGATTGGGACATATGGCGATTCGTGATCTCTGCCTACCCCTCTACAGAGAATCAGGCGTGATGTGTATTTATGTATGAATGTCAATATGAAATTTAGGAATAGAGATATATTATCTGAAAATATCTCACAATTAACCATATACCTCAGTGTATTATTAACTCTATACACAGGAAAGAGAAGCAATATAATTACCTCAATCTACTAAACCATGAATTTTTCATGGCCAAGCAGTCAATCCAGTGCCTATATTAAGGTATAAGACTCAATATAGTTAACTTGTCCTAACCAGATTTTCATCACAACTTGCAAAAGTCATCTGTTAGAATTTAGTACCGCCTTACTATATCTATCATCAATTTCCCCCATAAACATAGCTCATGTGACACGCTAGGACGCCCCCCGATCGCGACGGGGTCTCGCCAAGACATATAAATCAAAATATTTCCGTAATATCAACGCACCATGTTTGATTTACAACATCTATACTTAGAATGGTTAAATTGGATTTAGCGAGTTCTGTTTGCAATGAATTATGGGTGGAATTTTAAATAGGTTAGTTATCGTGGTAAGTGTTTAGCGAAGTGGATAGGAGTATGAGGTATAAAACATATTGGTCATAAAAGTTTGATTACTTTAACTATATAATTCTATAGATATGAAAACTACTTAAGTTGTCTCTTATGGCCGGCCAAGAGAAAGGTGAAATATTATATTTTATAAAGTCCCATAGTCTTATCAAAAGACGTAATAATATATTATTATAAAAGTTTGTATCACGCGTTAGTCAGAGAAGTTGAATGTTAACTAGCCGTTCTTCCCGGTATGTTGTAGAACTAAGGGACTAGGATAACTAGAGGTAAATAGAAACTATTGGGCGATGCACTAACAACCTGTCACCAATGTTTCATAGAACATTATGACTCCAATATTAAGGCAAAAAAATCATATTATCGTGTTTCCAAGGTTCGGTCCACCCCGAAAGTGTAAAAAGTGACTAAGGAGTCCACTTCAAAGTTCTGTTTACCCCTTTGGACTAAAGATTTGAGTGTTTAACCCCAAACAAGATTCTAAAACTTCATTTCCTCCTTACACTTAACGCCGCAAACTCAATTTTATTTCCCGTAAACATAACGAAATTAACCTGCTATTTTCGCACGTGAAAATGAACTTTATATGTGAAGCCTTAGAGTTTATTTCAGGTTGTTTATTCTCGGGAAGTCCAAACTTATTTTCGCTGACGACTTTCCTTAGTTTAAGGAAGGGTCATACGATGTATGGAGGTTTTTGGCTAAAATATTACAAGGTGGAAACTGGGGCGTGTACACAGTGTAGAAAAAGTCGACTTTCACAGTACGTTACGTAAGAAAACCAGCGTAATCTCAAGGAAATATTATGTACAAACATTTACTTACGTTTTCCTATCGCTTTCGGATTTTACAGAAAGTCTGCGGTATTTTTTTCTTTCTTTACTATTGTTATTAATATCGGAGCTGTGAGCACCCAAATAACTGATAAAATACTGAAAACTGACAGTTTTATTGTTGTCTTTATGTTTTCACTACCTACCTCTTTGTAGGGCAATAAACGTAATGTTTGTATATCTAAAATGGCAACAACCACAATCATAGTTTTTGTCCCTTAATTGCCAGTCCTTATAAGTTGAAGCAAAGACTCGATATGACTATTAAAATCACCTCATATACATACATAACAGATGTTATGTATGTATATGTCATGTTTCAATATATCGCTGCCCCCGACGAACACTATCGTAATAGGAAAATAACAATTTTACACCAGCAACTAAAAACTGAATATCTTAAAAACTATCAAATCTACAATAAACATATTTATACCAAATATAGAGGGTATTATTACACTAAATTTTAAATATTTTTTTGTAAAAAAATTTGTATCTAAATGAGATATTTAAGAAAATGTCTATTACTGAAATATACTATGGTCTGTGCTATGGTGAATATTAACGCAACCTAACTTTACGATAGTGATCGACGGAAATCACTAAACTGTATTGCTATAGTAATCGTGCGCTACGATATTGTTCCGTGATACATATGCAACACTGATATGTAATATATCACTCGAACAATATCGTAAGAGTAGTTTACTCTATAATGTTGGCTTTTGAGATTCGGTAATAGCCTTTTGCGTTATAAATTGTCTTAAATTTCCCATTGAATAAAAACATAAAGATCATTACTCATTGCATAAATCCAAAAGTATTCATTGCCCAACCTTAAAAATTTACTCTATGGCGTAATACGATGGTGTGGATACGAATATTCAATAAAACCGATTCTATGGTAAGAGCGAATACGATAGTGTTCGTCGGGGGCAGCGATATACATATAGTATTAAGCACCTCAACTGAACGCTAATTGTGAAGTCCCTGGTTCGATTCCCGGTAGAGACAGAGTTAAGACCTACTATTTTATTCTGCTTTCCTGTCTAGTTGTTGATCATAAACTCTATATTTACGTATTTATCTGTATATAATATGTATATATTACTTAAATATACCTTGACTAGTATTCTTAACACAATTCTTAAACGAACTTCCCAAGGGGCTAGTTCAATCGGTGTAGTAGTGTCCTAAATACTATTATTATATATTGTACATATATGACCATCGTAAAACAGGAATAGGTAGGTATCCTAACACTGTTTTTATGAATCTACACTGTGACCTGTTCCCAAGGTAAACTTTGATTCACTTTCTTTTATTAGTTTTAGTATGATTAATGACGTCTTACCCGACACTTGCGGCCATCTTTTTAACGTAATTTTTCTTACCTCACCACTGGGTAAAGATATAGTGTTAAAAGATATTACTCGTACATAGTTATACATCCGATATGGAGTGCTTTTAGTTCAATGTAGCATATAGTAGTGTAGAAGAAAGTAGTTTATAAATACTTATTATGGTACATGATTCCCATTAATTTTTTTAGGTGGTCTGTTAATTACATATGTTTATATTTATGTTTTAAAATTCTTACAGGTTCGCCTAATGCGATATTTACTTTCGTAACTTTTAATTATACATACATACATTCTCATCACGCTTGATACCTTGTAGAGGGGTAGGCAGAGATCACGGATCCCCATCTGTACTAGACCCTACACTCATAGACCTATAAATAAATATAATTATGATTATATTCTATATAATTATACAATTGTCTTAAATTCCATATATTGGCTCGTATTTATGAAAGTTTTTAATAATTCCTTAGTTAATATTGCCATGCTCCCTTGCAACTTAATATAATAACATATTAGGAAAGAATGAAATAACTAGGTATATATACATCACGTTGGCTGTCAATCTAGTGAAACGCGAGCTTTGAGTGGTTCATACCTAATATGCCTTCCAAATTTGGTACATCAGCACTCAAGCTTACTACCCCGTTAGAATAAGAAAGGTTAGAATAACAAGTCGTGAAGCGTATCTTATGTATATTTACATTTACTAACAAATGTTTAAATCCTTGTTAGTCTAAAATATGGATACAATCACTTTGATATTCCCTTTGCAGTGCGGTGGCTCTAAATATAGTTCTTTGTGGTTGGGAAACACAATCCATTTAAAATAAGGACTCTAAGTTTTGTTTGTCGCGTCGCTTTGTGGCCACGCTTTGTGAAAGTATCGGGTTACAAGTCTAGTGGTTTACAGGTATGTTCAAAGCTTTAAGGTGTTTAGGGTGGATATTATCTTGGGGACTAATATCTTTTTAGGTTCTACCGGATATGTGATGTCTTTTTTCTATAACAAGTTAACACAGTTTACCAAAGAAATAGCAATAACCTATATTCTCATAATACAGAGAATATTAGAGAATGACATAGAAGTATAATCCGTTATTTTACGGGAAAATTTTAATCTCAATAAAATTTTAATGAACGGACCAATCTTTAATTATATATTCTATTCATAAAAAAAAACAGGATAATATTTTTCGACATCCCAGAAATCTTTAATATCTTTCGAGAACCTATCAATGCAACGGACACAATTTTCTTTAAAATATTACATATATGAAACTTTACCTTTTCATTACATCCTACAATGCATATGTATCAATACTCGGCTTATCTAAGCATCACCGCACTGCGTCTGCCAGTTTGAGGAAACACAAACTGACAGATTCTGTCAGTGGGACCACAAGCTCTTTGTACGCGAAAGGTGGCTTACCCACAACACATGGCTCAGGACCTTGCTTTACTTACATAGACATAATAGTAGTATATATATAGTAGTAGTAGTAGTATATAGTATACAACATTAAGGTATTGGCACGCTAATCATGAGGTCCCGGGTTCGATTCCTGGTGGAGGCAGAAATAAGAACTACGCTTTTCTACTGTTTTCCAGTCTGGTCGTTGATTATATATGCTAAATATGTATTTATCTATGTATAATAAGTATATATTTCTTAAATATACGTTGACTAGTACCCTTAACACAAGTCTTAAATAAACTTACCAAGGGGCTAGTGCAATTGGTGTAATAATGTCCAAATATTATTATTATATTATTATGTACCTCATCCTATCACTGGATTAAGTGCATAAGCAATATAACTATGTAAGCAGTGAAAAAAAATCTATGGACACCTCAAATCCACGTGTTGACCAGATAATTAGTACTCAATGTGACTGGTAAGCCATGTCGCCATTTACAAGCAGTATTACCTGTTCGGCGAACAGGTAGGTTTCCTCACGATGTTTTCCCTCACCGTATAATTCGATGCATTTGCAATTGCAGAGATGGAAACCCGAACCTCTGACTACCCCGCAAGGGTTAATGGTCTTGAACGCGTTCTTCTTTTTGTGTTTTTTCAGTGAATAAATATTATTATTTTTGATAAAATTGTTCCTTTTATGTCGTTTGAATATAAACTCAGAACTAGAATAGGAGACATACATTTTTAATAATACAATTTTGTATAATACAATTGTATTTTATAAAAATATATTGTGATAATAATTTTTAAATAAGGGTGACAATTGGAGTGTTATGCCAAAGATGTCTGAAGCTAGCTTAGACAATATACCTTCTACAGTCAATCCACCGAAAAGGGATGAAAAGACTTAGATATAAGACTGTATATAGGACTAACTATTCACAGTACAAAACCTAGCTCTTACACAAAACGGGCCCAGATTTATAGTCCAGACCTCAAAGGTTTCCTGTAGTCAAATAAATTTCACCTACAAAAGAATTCACGGTTGAATAGCTGGTCATTGTCACTCCAATAGAGGCTTTAAGTCAAGGGGATAGAGTCGTAATTGGTTATACGGTTTTTGGATTTATTTGGGAAATAGATTTAGAAGGAAACTGTATTGTACCGTATTAGTTGGGGCGTTAGTAGAATGCTAACTAGATGCCTTTCTTTACGATATTTAATTGGAGCAGTTAGGCGTTTTCTTAGGTTTTGGGGCGATGGGCAAGTTTCAAATGGTCATAAGGTTTTTTCGTCTTCATCCGCAATAATATTAAGTATATTTGACAGAAATCTTACATAAAGTTTTAATCTGTCTACCTATTTAGGGATTACTAATGTGGGAATGGGTGTGTGAATTCCATATAATATAATTCATCCATTTTAAATTTTTATTCATATATAGTACATAATTCTTTACATTTAATCGGAAAAGATTAAAATAAAGTTCAAAGTAACATATAAACTTAGCTACTTTAATCCTTTATAAATCTCAGAGATAAAATAAGTTATTCGTAATATAAGTACATGCATATACTTTCACAAGTCCTATAATCCCTATCGGGTCGGAAAAACCTTGGAGATATATAATAATTTCCATTTTAGTTTTTTATTCCTAAAGTATTTTTTATAATCGAAACGGAGAAAGAAAGTATATATATACAACTGGTATTGATTCCACATTTCTATCTACCCCAAAAACCATTCACAATCTCTTTTACACACTGCACCTTTTCAAACCTCTTTAAACAGTTATTAACTCAAAAACGCATGCCTAATACAAATGCAACCCCTATCTTCTCACCCTTTCATACTTATCACCATTCTTTAGTGCAGAGAGGGATAGAGTTCTTTTAGGGTACTGCGGTGCAAAGTACCACTTGGGTTAAGGGCTCTTACACATCTGTCGTGAGAGATTTACTGGATTGAAACGTGTGAGGGATGCTTTATGTGTTTAGGTAACAGATATAATGTATATATGTATAGCGAAATAAAATGGATTTCTTATATAATATTATTACCTAGTCTGGGACGTAAAAAATAATGTAAACTAGATGCCGTTCTTTCCGGGTGGATAGAACCTTGGAGACATTAAAATATCTTCTTAGTCACTTATTATCATGTATATTGGGGTTTCGACGAGGAATATTAATGACAGGTTGCTAGCCTATCGCCCAATAGATTCCTTGTACCCTTAGTCTCTTATTCGCTTCCTACAAAAGTATCTTTACGTTCCAGTCTAGCAGGGGTCAATTTTTGAGCAATTATCTTACGTTACGTTAATTAGTTATTTTAATTACATACATACACATCACGCCTGATTCCCTGTAGGTAGGCAAAGATCACGGATCTGTCCCGATCTTGACAACCACTTTCACTTCACTGACATTCATACACCTCCTCATACACACTCGGCGGTTATAGGTAATTCTTATTTTAAATATTTTTATTCCTTATGCAGTGATGTTTATTCAGTTGACCCGTGACCATGGCCATTGCAACATGGTCGAAACGTCAAGTAGCAAAGGTAATGTTTTGTTCATAAAATATACGTGATAAGTCCCATTTTCTTGTAAAAGTTCTTATTTTTATTACTTGGTCTGATTGTATATTGATTGTAATAAATATAGCTCCTTAACACGTACATGTATATACTCGTCGTATCGGTCATGTATATAACACACATATATAACACACATATATAACACACATATAACACACATATATATGTGTGTTATACAGCTTAACACTATACCGTCAGAGCCTTTTTCTAAGCGCCTAGTGGTTAATTAAGGCATTAATGGGCTATTCCCCAACTCGCACTTAATTATAGGCAATAAGAGCCCAATGTGAGGTTTATGATCGCCTAGTTGTAGAGTTAGAGAGGAAGTGTGTTTGTTTGTATGTTGGTAAATTTTTTGGTTATATTGAATCACATGGAATATTGGCGATGATTAAGCTTACCCATTGTCAAATAGATGCAATTAATATGTGCATCTGGATTGAGGGCCACTTTTTCAAATATTGGACAATCGAAATGAAACTCACAGGGCATTTAGTAAAGAATTAGTAAAAACTATAGCATCTATTCTTAAATTTCTTAAACTTGAAACAAAAAAGTTATTGTCAAAAAACTGTGGCCCTCAATCCTGATGCCAGCATTTTCTAGATCTCGGAAAGTACGAATCCTGGGATAATGCTGTTTATTCGAGGATTTAGTAAAGAATTTCTTAAAAAAATTAAGAAAAACTCAAATCTCAAAAATGCGTTTAATATAGGTTTAGGGCGATTTTGCTATGGCCCTCAGTTCAGAGGTCGCTGACTTTTGGAATCATCAAAAAATGAACATTTCTATACAAAAAGACTAATGTAACTTATATTATCTTGAAGCTCCATGGCTCAATGAATTAGTAATGAAGAAATAACGATACAAAAGCGAATAGTTTAAGAGAAAATGAAATTTGAATTTTCATCTGACGTACAAACTGAGAGCCCTAAACTTTCGACGATATTGACTAAACTAAGCCATCTACACTAGCGTACATAAGGATGACTAATTTTACTAATTTTTTACTAAATCCGTGCAATATTTACATGCCTCTAAATATCACACTTTAAGAGGAAAATGATTTTGAATATTTATATAGGAGAAAATTCTGTAGGGTGACTATGTTATGTGTAAATAAAATATGTATATGCAAGTATTTGACGTGTTCTTGTAGTATATTGTAGCACAGATGGATAATTGGGGGTTTATTACGCCTAAATATCCCATTCTAGCAGGGACGAAAAAAGAATTTTACCCATTACCCAGGAGTTTTACCCATTGGAAATTGTCACTGCATTGTGTGAATCAGTTACCATTTGAATAACAGCGACAGATTTTAATTTTGTATTAGCGGTCAAGAGTTTTAGTTAACCGGCTGCCGTCAGTTAGATATATAGGTTCGTAAAAAGAGCCTGTTGCGTCAATGGTAAGTGAAACTTTATGAAATTTCGTATAATACATATTATAATACTCTACCTCTTTATCGGTCCAATAAAAGATATGAAAATGTGGATGAACAAAAATTTCTCGAATAGCGTTTCCATATTCTGAAGTTTTGGCCATTATCATAAGCGATATTAATGGATTCGTATCAAATAATTCTTCTATTTTAGCTTCTGATTTAATTTGCGAATATTTTTATTTATATATATATTTAATCGTACATAGTAATGTATGTATTTTTACGGTTTTTTAAGGTTGATATGTCTATCTGAGCTGTACACTGACAACGATGACCTTTCAGTTTAATATAATCGTTCTGTATTTTACTTTTTTCAAAATGCATGTACGTCTCAATTTAGAATTTTGGCAAATTGTCTGTTTAATCATATCAGACCATTTATATTTTGGTAAAGTTAGGTATGTTCGAAATGAATTGTCTTTTTTTTTCTTACACGCCGTGACAGGGGTAATCTTTTTTAGTTCATATAGATCTATATCAATTGAGAATCGTTTACACAGAATTTTAAGTTCTCAGCAATTTTCTTTTTGTATAGGGTGTTTTGTTTTTGTTCATTGTCGTTATATTGCTCTAAACAAATGTTTACAATATTCTCAAAAATTTATTTAACCAATTGTTTTAACCATTTAGAAATTGACGCTGCATTGTGTGAATATCTTTCTTTTTCATTTATTCATTGTGTGATATTGTGTGAATATCAGGCTATAGATTTTGTAAATAATAATTGTTTTTATTACTTCAGACTAGTTACAAGAAATTTTGTTTTTTAATATGGTATTTTATATTTCAACCTTTCTGTAAATTCGACGTAGCTCATTCATTGATGGATTGATTCTGTATCAATGAGTACGAATTTCAAAGCCTGGAACATGTACTATTATAGAAATTAAATTTTATATTTGATTGTTTGTGTTGTATTGTGATTGGATAACTTGTGCTCCGCAATTGTAAAGATGATTACTCGAACCTGAAAACCCTGCAAAGATTAAAGTCACGAAAGTGTCTGTATACTTTTATATAGTTTACTATTAATTTATTTGGTGATTCCGGTTTATGCGGCGTTACAGATAGTGTGTTGTATTGTAGCTAATATCTTTGAATGTGGTTATTGTCAATAAAGTGCTAATAATCTATGTTTATATTTTATTAATAACATTTCTATTTATTTTTACGCAACAAATAAAACCGTAACATATTCGTCATATACCTTGTACATACCCTCAAAGACATGATAATATTTCATAGGTCAATTTTGTATTTGGTTCGGGACGTCGAATACTTTTTTATATTTACACATAACATAGTCACCCTACAGAATTTTCTCCTATATAAATATTCAAAATCATTTTCCTCTTAAAGTGTGATATTAAGAGGCATGTAAATATTGCACGGATTTAGTAAAAAATTAGTAAAATTAGTCATCCTTATGTACGCTAGTGTAGATGGCTTAGTTTAGTCAATATCGTCGAAAGTTTAGGGCTCTCAGTTTGTACGTCAGATGAAAATTCAAATTTCATTTTCTCTTAAACTATTCGCTTTTGTATCGTTATTTCTTCATTACTAATTCATTGAGCCATGGAGCTTCAAGATAATATAAGTTACATTAGTCTTTTTGTATAGAAATGTTCATTTTTTGATGATTCCAAAAGTCAGCGACCTCTGAACTGAGGGCCATAGCAAAATCGCCCTAAACCTATATTAAACGCATTTTTGAGATTTGAGTTTTTCTTAATTTTTTTAAGAAATTCTTTACTAAATCCTCGAATAAACAGCATTATCCCAGGATTCGTACTTTCCGAGATCTAGAAAATGCTGGCATCAGGATTGAGGGCCACAGTTTTTTGACAATAACTTTTTTGTTTCAAGTTTAAGAAATTTAAGAATAGATGCTATAGTTTTTACTAATTCTTTACTAAATGCCCTGTGAGTTTCATTTCGATTGTCCAATATTTGAAAAAGTGGCCCTCAATCCAGATGCACACGCAATTAATTAATTAATTATATACTATAAAGTATTCTTGTTAAGTGAAATGATAAAATTTATTTAATCAAAACTGATATTCGTCTTTTTGTACTTGATTAATATCATTCGCTAAATTTTTTATGAATAATATATATTTAAATAACACATACTCGTAAATGATATTATAACATCAATTGAACAAGCCCGTTGCTAAGTATATCTAAGACTTGTGTTAAGGGACTAGTCAACGTATATTTAAGAAATGTTTACTTATTATTGATAGATAAATATTTATATAGCATATGTAATCAACAAACAGACTGGAAAACAGGAGAAAAGCAGTTTGACTCTGCCTTCATCGGGAATCGAACCCTGGACCTCACGAGTTTTTAGGTGGACCACCATTCACGACTCAGACGTCGTCAAAACCGCTTGCTTGCCCGTTGTCAAATAGTCTTTTAATTACAAAAAATTTAGTTAAATTTTATAATAAAATCCATGTTTTTCACAGCACATAGAATATAAAAGTTAGAAATTAATAAATCAGTATCGTGCAAGGAAACGAATGAAGTAATAGCTTACTATAATTAATATAAAATACAATAAAATCAATAATTCATCAAATAATTCTAGAGTAAGCAAACCCTTACCGTTAACTCAGTATGAGTAATAACCATAATCGTTTCCCGGTAATAAGAGCTAGAGTAACAATGGCCTAACAACGGCCAATGGCGTTAGATTTACGTCGTCAAAGTGTTCATTAATTTATTATTATTTGATCTTTATAGTAGCCTTACAGTACATATTTGTTATTGTGGAAGTTAGCATACATACATATATACTTTCGTTTTTTAACACTCTTGGGAGGATAGTAGAACTACATATGACACGTTATAATGTGGATGGATCAATCTTACTTTCTGTAAGATCGGATTAAAAATGTCTTATCAAAGCTATCATAATGTAAGATATAAAAATAAACATATTCTCCATGACTTGTGTTCACACACTCCCTTTTTTATTTTCAGAAGCATGAATGCCCATCTCCGAAATTCCGAAAACATGTGAAGTATGAGCCATTTCAAGCCCGCTTTTCACTAGATAGACAGTACTCAACGTGATAAGTAGTGCACCGTATTGCCGTATACAGGCCAGTGCCTGGAAACATCGTGAGGATAGGGATAGGTAAGTCTTTCTAAGATGTTTCCCTCAGAGATAGCAACTATAAATTGTGTACGCGAATGACTAACACATTTTTAAATTTCATTCATTGGTATATGTTAGAACTGGACTTCAAATCTAGAGCCTCTAATAAACCTTCTAATCTCAACGTCATAAGATTTCATTACATTAACATATAGTCTCTTAGATGTCGCCTACAACAATGCTAAGAATTGTACATAAATAGTAGAATATCATAGGACTATTTATAGACAAATTGTATTATATTTATATTGGTATATTTTGAATTGTATCTTCAAGCTTGTGTCTAACACATTCCCTTATTCAATTCAAACGTTTAGCAGTATTTATTCTATGTTAAGATATCGTTTTCCATTAGGGAAAGGATCAACAGAAAATATCGAGTTACTTACCAATTAGAAACGTATCTCTGATTCGAATCGCTTAATTGCTACCTTCTAATAATCTTTTTTGTAATGTATCTACTATTAAACGAAGACTGAGGAAAAATCCTTTTATACCCTTAAGGGTTGGTAAAAACTTTGATAAATTATTACATATATAAACTGAATTGTAATTTTTAATATTGTGCATATATTTGTTATACATACAAGTAAATTCAGGTCGTTTAATACCTTTCAAGGTGAGTAGAACCCCAGAGACATGAAAACATCTCCTCCGTCACATTTCTACCATGAATATTGGGGTTGGTAACAGGTTGATAGCTCTATTCCTTATTATATTTATTATTTAGAACTGTTTAATAAAAACTATTAAAGATATGAATTTCTCATATTTATATTCCCTATTATCATATTTATATACCTAAAAGTTATGGAGTTTAATTACATCAGCGATGATTTTTTAATCATCTGCCATAAGTGTCCTCTTCAGGTATATCAAGAAAAACAGCAGATAGCTCCCCATTTTCTAAGCCCAGAGCATCTCAAACCTACCTTAGACTTTTTAATAAAGCACCCCAAGTATACAAGTAAACCCCCTAACTAAGGGCGACATTTAAGCAAGTAGTCGCTTGTAAACGAAGCACGTAGTACGTCAGATGTTTAATCCGCCGCAGTTTCCCGTACCAAATCCGCACTGAGTTAATTACGAGTAGTGCGCTACGGAAACGGACTGACGTGCTACGGGTGCTACGAACTTGGTTTTTTATTTTGTTTGGCGATAGGGGATATTGGGTTTGTGATAGAAAATTTTCTGAAACGTGAGTGTAATGTTGATAAATATATTTTATAAGAAAGGAAATGTGTTTATTATGTCATATAAATATTATTATGTGGCTGTCGTACGTCCCGGATTGTCATTAGACGGTACTTGAGGATAAATTAAATCTATTTGGCCACTACTTCAGCTTAAACATCACAAATTATTAAACACTAATGAAAAACTATGGCATGTGATAAAACGGCTGATAAACCTTTAACCTAATATAATATATCTAATATTAATTTCTTATCCTGGCCTTGAATTAAATTACATGTCAGATGCCAGAAATGCTTGGATTTCGGTGTCAGTGTTCCAGAGTTCCCTTCTTCTCAGAGGCTTTGGGACGAGCCGTTGTGCAGGCAAGTTCAAAATAATTTGTTGGAATCTGCTCTTGCTCCTGCAGATCGTGCTCGTCTTTTGGCCTCTTTTAAGTCGGAGTCTGGTCACTGGCTGAACGCTTTACCATCCGTCAACACTGGAACGCTTCTTGACCGTAACACTTTCTGTCTGGGTGTCAGTTTGAGACTGGGTGCAAAAATTAATGAGGGTCATCGCTGTCGTTGTGGTGGGCTAGTTGATGATTTGGGACACCATGGCCTCTCGTGTCAGAGAAGTGCTGGTCGCTGGTCTCGACACGCCGCGCTCAATGAAGTTATTCGTCGTGCTCTTGTCGCTATCGACGTGCCTGCTGTGCTTGAGCCCGCTGGTTTGGCTCGTGATGACGGTAAGAGACCTGACGGAATGACTATCATTCCTTGGAAATGTGGAAGGACTTTGGTGTGGGACGCCACATGCGTGGACACTCTGGCTCCATCCCATCTCGCTGGGTCGGCTAACGAGGCTAGTACTGCGGCCACTCTGGCCGAGTCTTAGAAGTCGAGGAAGTACTCAGCACTTACGGACGAGTATTGTTTTGTCCCGTTTGGTGATGAGACTTTAGGTCCTTGGGGTCCTGGGGCTCATCAATTAGTAAACGAAATATCATCCCGTTTAATTGAAAAGTTTGGGGATCCCAGGGCTGGAGCATTTTTCTCTCAGAGAATTAGCATAGCTATTCAGAGGGGGAATGCTATCAGTGTCTTGGGAACCCTACCACCCTCTGACAGCGATGATTATAAAGATATTTTCTATGTAATTTAATTTTTATTTCTACTTTAGGTTTATAGTTTTAATTCCTTGTTATATTGTAAATAATTTCATTCATTGAATAAATACCAAATCCCATAATAAAAATAAAATAAATATATAATAATATGTATCTTTTATCTTTTGTCTATGTTTCCTGTTTGTATAATAACGTTGTCAATTAGACAGTGATTAGAAAAAATATAATAAGAGTACGTATCTTCGTCATATAAAAGTGTTTTATCATTATTATGGCTAAAGGCAATTCCTGCTAGTATCACTTTATAAGAAAAAAACAATCAGTACCTTAATTCTCTATCATAATGGAAGTAACGTAAGAGGATCAAATTCTTAATCAACAACCAGAGTAGTTGTATTAAGGCCCCTGGCATTTTTGTACTAAAACAGATTATCTACTATTGCTGTGATACTATTTCATTGGACAGCCTTATATTCCATATCAAAAAGACAAACGCGTTCATAACCACTTACCCTTGAGAGGTCAGAGGTTCAGGTATCTGGAATTGCGGAGGTAGTAGGTTTTCCATATCAATCTCAGTAACTTACTTATTTATAATTATTATTTTATTACACTATATTACTTATTTATAGCAGACGACTATGTATTTAGAGGTGGATAAATAAATCAATTCGTGACAAACAAACTCGTGATAAATATTTATTCCTATAAGAAAATTTTGAAGACCTAACTCACGTCAAAAATTCAGGTGAACACAGAATAAGTTAGGTAGTTTTCAGTCGAAAGACAGTTCCTAACGACTGAAGTTTTTATCACATCCACTGAAAGAATGCTCCAGTTCTAAATTACGGAATAAAACGACGGAACCATTATTCTGCAAGGCGTAGTGAAGTACATTTATAGATGCGTCTGAAGTTAAAAAAATCGTTAAATGATGTCTGTATTGATATCTCGAAAAAAGCAGCTGTAGCCCAATAGGTGAGACCTCTGACTTCTTTTGAGAAAGGTCATAGGTTCAAACCCCGCTCTAAAATTTTTATTTTTTTTCATTTACGTACATAATTTACAGTCGCTAACGGTGAGGGACAACATCGTGAGAAAATCTACCAGTGCCAATATACGGCGATACGGTTCATTACCTACCAAGGGGTTTGGCGGATACAAAACCTTTTCTAGACGGACTGTTAAGAGATTAGACACGATAAGAATTAAAGCCATCTTTCCCGGATAATGTTAATAGTGAATTAAGTAAACGTGCTATTCCTGTAAAATTCTTTAAAGCGATAGAAGTACTTGACTAAATATAAGTTTTTATGTATAGTTATTAGTAAAGTATTATTTCTAGTATTCACTACTTGTGACATAGTTATTATTTTTTTATGCACCAAAACAATTTCCGATTTCCCCAATCATTCCACAGGCTAATCTATCCCCCTAAATCCCTATAGAGCCCAGAGTAGCCATTTCGCAGAAGCCGGCTGCGCTTTTATCTGGCGCAGTCGCCACATTAACTCCCTCTGTGCGATTTATCAAAACAACATTCGTCTTGTCACGAGACGGTAAGAGTGGCACTTAATCTCCACTGGCTCAGAAGAGAGTATCTTTGCTTGTTGCTAATTAAAAATATATATGGGGCTTCTTTCTTATTCTTTTGTGGTATAGAATGTTATCCTGTTCGTAAAGGACGTATAAGAACTAGCTGCCGGTCTTCTCGGTATGTGAGGAGACGACTGAGGGATTAGGGGTCAATGAAATCTATTAGGATGGGCTAGTAGTCTGTTACTAATGTTCCATTTAATATCAACCTTAATATATAAATGCATACATTCACACCTTTTAATTTCTTGAAAGGTCATAAGAATCTCAGAAACATACTAATATGACGTAAGTCACTTTTGAATATGAATATAACGGTTGGAACATTGGTTACAACTTTAATATAAATGCTACAAATTAGTGATTGCTAGATTGAATGTTTCCGACGATCTTTTAACCTCGAAAGTGATATGAGAACGTGAATGTATATGTAAATAGAATGACAACTAGTTACCTGTTTTATTCTATCTAAGCATTTCGTTACTGACTAAGATACTAGGAATGAATGGAATCTATTGGACAATAGGTTATCAATAAATGTAATAATTGTTTTATAGTACTGCCTTCACAACACAAGTTGTTGGCGGTCGCTGAACCGGAGTCGGGGCACTGGTTAAAAGCGTGTCCTTCTGTTCACACGGGCACTCTTCTAGACAGGACGTCGTTCTCTGTATGCGTGGGGTTGCGGTTAGGCGCCAAGATCTATGTGCCACATCACTGTCGTTGTGGGAAGTGGGTGGATCAGTTGGGATACCACGGGCTATCGTGCCAGAAGAACGCCGGGCGCCTCCCTCGGCATGCTGGGTTGAATGATGTCATCCGCCGGGCTCTTGCCACCATAAGCGTTCCAGCGGTTCTGGAGCCGGTGGGCATCCTCAGGGATGATGGCAAGAGGCCTGATGGGATGACATTGGTTCCTTGGAAGGATGGGAGGGCGTTGGTTTGGGATGCCACCTGCGTCGATACTCTGGCGCCTTCTCATCTTTCCGGTTCGGCTACGAGGGCGGGTGACGCGGCTTCGGGTGCGGAGGCGTTGAAGCAGCGAAAGTACAGCGGTGTTACTACTGAGTATCACTTTGTACCTTTTGCTGTGGAGACCCTGGGTCCGTGGGGTCCGAGCACGAAGTCTTTTGTGAAGGAGGTCGCTTCCCGTTTGGTGGAGGCCAGCGGGGACTCAAGGGCCGGTGCGTATTTCACCCAGCGCATCAGCATAGCTGTGCATTGGGGAAATGCCACCAGCCTTCTTGGGACACTTCCTACCACTGCCAGTGATTTGGCAGATATATTTTATTTGTAAATATATTTAGCTGTAAGATTTTATTAATATTTATCAGTTTATTTTCAACTTTATTTATCTAGATATTATTTTGATTTATTACCTCATGTAAATATTGTTTAATAATTTAATAAATATATTTTAGTGTATGAATATTAATTAATAAACCCACGTGTGAATAGAAAAATGTAATAATTTTCTATTATTAAAAAAGTCTGTTTTTTAAATTGAGTATTATTAACAAATATGTACGAATAGTATGAATATATGTAGTTTAATCGTTTAAGGTGCAATAATAATAATATAAATACTATTTAAATGTAGTTTCCATTTGCTGAAAAATACGGTAAGAAAATGTTATAGGGTTATAGGTGAGCAGAAGATTATCGAAATATTGTATATAGTCCCATGCTACTCTAGGACGTAAAAAGAATGTTAAGTTAAATAGTTGGCCTTCTTCCTGGCATCGTAAAAGGTGACTAAGAGACTAGGATATGTGTTAATATATTTATCAATGGGCAAGAAACCTGTCACCAATGGTCCATATAATATTAGAACGTCTATATATGTACTTGCTAAAATATTACCGTCTCTCCATTTTTTTATCCACTCCGAAAGAGATTAAGGAACGTAAAAGTATATAAATACATGTCAAAATTTTATGTTTTAAACATCCCTCACAATTTTAATATACTGAGAAAGTAATAAATAACTTTTTAACTTCGTCAAACATTATTAGACTTGTTCCGAGAATTTTCGAAAAGTTATCAAGTTGTTTGCAAATAAATTGATTCAACGCTGAGTTTAGGAAAAAATAAATTACAAAAAAATCAAATTACATAGGGTAAATTTTTACTGTCAACTTGTTGTGCCATATACTTACCTAATAGTTTAATAAATATTATTTTAAGATTATCAAATTTTACAACAATTTTTCACGTGACAATGTTTTTTTTTTGACTTTATGATCCTTATAAGTGATTTTATGATCCTTATGTTGAATAAAAAGCATTTCATTTCATTTCATTTACTCGTAAGAAGCAACTAAGTGACTAGAGATATTATTATGGAGAGTCTTTTATGTGAAGTGTTAGCAATCTTTTACCAAAAATAGTATCCGTTACTATTTTTTTTACCATACACGTAATGTTATAGCTACTATACTTGACGGCATCCGTGGTGCGATTGGTTAACCACCTAAATGCTAATCGTGAAGTCCCGGGTTCGATTCCCGTTGGAGACAGAGTTAATAATTACGCTTTTCTTCTACTTTCCAGTCTGGTTGTTAATTATATATACTATATAATATGTATTTATCTATATATAATATGTATATATTTCTTTAATATACGTTACTACAGTCTATTCACGTTAAGTAAATAGTGACGTCATCATATATAAAGGTTAAACTGACCAATGAGACGTTAGTAAATGAGAAAACAATTCACATTGACCAATTGCAGACAAGAGTTGTCACGTCTTATTGGTCAAATCGTGGAAACATGATGACGTCACTATTTTCTTAATGCGAATGTACTATAGTACCCTTAACACAAGTCTTCAATTAACTTACCAAAGGGCTAGTTCAATTTTATTATATTATTATTATAACATGAGTACTTAGTATAAATGATATATCGTGTCTTTGTTATATAATAAGTTGTTGTACATGTGATTATAACAAAAAAAAAAACATATACTGAATTAATCATAGCAATAAATGTACAGGCAATCATACCTGGGGCCATAAGGTGTAAATATTATTAAATTTAAACAGGATTCGACGTGTCCCATAGCAATTTCATACAGCATCCATAAATTTGAGATTTACGATCAGCCTGCGTTCCTATTTGTTACCAATAATTCCATTCAATCGAAACCGTAGAGTTGATAAGTTAATGCAGATGTGTACAATATGGATGTAGCCTGAGAATTCAAACGTAATATTTTAGGATTGTAAGTGGCGTCGGATAAGCAGAGACAACATTGATTTATTGTGTATAATTTTTATTATATACCTTTAACGAATATACATGTATTAAAACTTTTTTTATTGTAGTGTTTGTTTATTTATGTTTACATACAAACGTCTAAGTTTTAAGGTCCCACCAGCATAGGCTGAAAGTTTATAATCAATGCTCAAAATATAAACAATGCTATAGTGCATCTAATCCTTACCAAATCTATTTTTAACTTTATTAATTACTATTTTAATTTATACACGTAGATGGCATTAAAGAATATTGGTGACTGTTTACTGACTAATCGTCCAAAAGATTCCATTTATTTTGTACAATGTTATATAAAGTGATACTTATATAATTTTATATATTCTTTAATAAACAATGACTATATACATTCTGTATGCATTTGTTTTATTTCGAGCCAGCTAAACTATTGCTATATAACCTTTTACTGTTTTGAGTTCTATGGCCGGAACAAAGGACATTATGAGATCGTAAAATAATTTATAGTCTCATGAAATGCGTACTTCGTGCGAGATATTCTGTTTGTTTTATATTCGAATCGCATTATCATAATAATATTTTGATGGCTCTATAGATGGCGTGACTTTCCGTTTTAAGTTTAATAGGAATGTCAGATAGCTTTGAGGTTTAGTAATGTCTGTGGTATTTTATTATCTGTGGTAATGTGATCAGTTGATTAGTGAATATTAAGAGATACAAACATATCAACCTCTGAGCTTCTTTTCAAAGAGTTGCATGGAAATTTTTTTTTCTTTAAATGAAAATTCCGCTACAGTATTTTATGTATAAATTTACAATGATTTTAAAGGAATTATGAACACAAAATAATAATAAATAAATAGTTTACGAGTCTTCTAAATATTACGAATCCCTTAGTTACCTACCTCCTAAGAGATGCTGGGGAGAAAGATATTTAATTATTGATAAACAGTTAACGAGTCTTCTAAATATTACAAATCCCTTAGTTACCCACCTCCTAAAACATGCCGTGAAGAATGACACCTAGTTTATATCCCATTTCCATCACAAAAACGTCACAACAAAGCAAAAACAAAAAACAACCAAAATATTTTGTTTACGCAGCCGACACTAACGTACAACCCTTGAGAGCCAAGTGGCAAAATAATAAAAAAACCTAATAAATATTTCCCTCCGCCGTTATAAGAGTCTATCGCTTCTGGTCTTGAAATTAAAACCCATAATTTATTTTTATCGCCCGACTTTCAACGAAAAAGGGAAAGCGGGGTTTTTGCTTTTTAAATTCCTCATTTGATCTGCATTTAATTGGCAGACGCTTGGGTTGAACAAAACTTGTCATTGTTCCGTAGGTTTTTTATACAGTAATCGCTTGTGGCTTGGATAATAGATTTTGATACTGCAGGTTCTATGTTCATTCTAGACTTTAAAATATTGAGGCTGTATTTGTTCTGATATATAAATATATCATTAAAATAATAATCAGTGATATATCATAACGATAGGTTTGATACATTAGCTGTGAGATAATGTATGTTGTGATAGTATGTCTATTATCACCCATTGATTTTAGTCTTCCTTCGCCTGCTTTTGAATATCAGTGGAATGGAATTATATTTACGTCTCAGGCTTGACAAAACATTAATTTTGGTTGTAGGGAAACGGTCGTAATGTATGTTACAAACGTTAGTACGGTAGCCACGGTTCTCCATGTACCCCTGTCATGACAAACCACTTTCATTGATACTCATCCACAGTCGATGGTTATATTATGTACTTCTAACGTCATCCTTTAACAAACAAGCAAGTGACTTAATGTTATAATAACAGAATAGCCTAGATAGTCAATAAATTCCAATCATCTGCCATTTTCTGCCGTTTGTTGCCGAAAGCATAAACAGTGGTACTATTGGGAATCATAATTCTCTTCATGGCTTCAATAAGCCTATTTTTCTTCATATAAAACATTAGTTCGAGTAGATAATATTTCAATTTTATTATATCACTGGATAGAGATGATTTTAATCTATAATTTTTTTAAGTTACTACTTATACGAAAAATAATACTGTTAATAATTCGGTGTATTATTAGTGTTTATATTGAAATTATTGAATAAGTATGCAACTTTGCCTCGTGCATTCATATTTATCTTTTAAAATTATATCATTGTAAATATAAATAACATACATACATACACACATATCACGCCTGATTCCTTGTAGACAGGTAGGCAGAGATTACGTAACCCCATTTGTCCCGATCCTGACAGACCACTTTCGCTTCATTGACACTCATACATCTCCTCATATACATTCGGCAGTTATAAGTACTCCTAACGTCACCCTTTTTCAATATAGCGTCTATCTGACTATCATATGTCTTATTGGGCCGGCCCCTACGATACGATATAAAAAAATGAAAAATTATCTCCATTGATGCATATTTTGCTTGCTGTTTGAATTTAGAACCATTTCGAACAAATTCTTTTGACAAAGCGTGACCAAGTTAAGGAAACTCTTTAGAGTAAACCTTTTTGTTCAGATATGACTCATACCAACATAACGAAACCTTATTTATTTATACCCTTTCTAAACTTAAAGGGTAAGCTACATAGTAATTTTCCTTCTTATCAGAACTAAACATCAAATTTTTAACCAGCCATTCAAGGAAGTAATATTTCATACTCGGAATTTGCATAAAAATGTTTGTTACCCCTTTTTAATTTTAGTTGGAAACTTTGTAACAGTGTAAACATATTACCTTTGAAGTATTTTGTGATACGTAACGTACACGTATACATAGGAAAGGTTTTATAAACCTTACTTTAATATACTGGTCTATTTATCAACAAAATACATACATAAATACACATCACGCCTGATTCCCTGTAGAGGGGTAGACAGAGATCACAGAACCCCTTTTGTCCCGATCCTGACAGACCACTTTCGCTTCATTGACACTTATACATCTTCTCATACACACTCGGCGGTTATAGGTATAGAGGCGGAACGTGGGTCACGGATACCCAATTTAGAACAAAAAAAAATATAGTAATAATAGCTAAATGTTTTTTAAACTTTCCATATAGCATTTCTGTAAACGTTGTTAATATTATGGATTTGCGTATATGTATAAATACTTACAAAGCCGTTTATATAATTGCAAATGGATACAATTCATTGATTACATATTTTGATATCATAGAAAAAGCCAATAAACTAACCTACGTATAATAATAGAAGTTTCAATTATAAATACCTATTTTGTTAACATACTACGAGTAATAATACTGAAGAAGTAAACAAAGTTCCTCTTTGAAAACAAGTGATTCATAATGTCCATCGTTTTGGTTCAGTGGCGATCTACGACTAGTCTCTGAATGGCCACTGTACTAGCCATAGACTTCAAAAGACCATAGACAGAATAAAGCCGTTTCTAAAAAGCTATTTACTAAATGTTGTGTGTTTTCTGTCAATATTCGGAAAATGTAATGGTATATAGTCAAAATCAGAGAAAAATCATATACATATAAATATATCAATCCTGTATCAACATGAAATAATGATAACAGGAACCCAAATCCGCTAATATTTCAGTAACAATATCATTTCAGTAACAATGAGAAGTTTATCGTGGAGTAGCAAAATTGTAAGATTGATTTAAATTAAAATTTGACACTTTTGCTGTCATTAATATTATCACTAACAACTTCATACGATTACCAAAGATATGAGAATACTAGTTCCGGAGTGATATTGAACTGCGATTGTGTTAAAACGCATTAGTAAACTTGGCTCCCAGGTTGCTAGACTATCATCTAAACTGAAAATAGAAATGTTCCTATTGTCTTATCACGTGTTGATTACCTCTAATTAATCCAACTAAATCAACTTTCCTCAAACGCATCAAGTATATTACCTACTCTTTTTTAAACTAAAGCACTTCTATTCTCAAGTTCAATCTACGAAGCTCCTTAATGAAAAATAAGGGAGCGCTGTCCCTTTGGATTTGTAGCCACCCCACACAGCAACAGGGGTGGACATGCCGTTTAGTACGGTTTATAGAAATCTGGGGATTGCCTTTGAGATACATAATGGGGATGGTTTAGTTATGTGGCAGTTATAGGTAGAAGCAGCTATAACCTGCGAGTGTGTGTATAGAGGTGTATGGATTTGGGGAAGGTTATTTTAAAAAAAATGTGATATTTCAGCAGTTAAAGACAAAGATGAATGTAATTTAGGGATTATTTGAGTAGTCTACCTAATACTTCAAATAAAAAGCGATATATAGACAAAAGAATTAAAGGAAAAAAGGTTTTTCGTCTTGTTCAAATTGTTTGTATTAAGTATGTATTTGTAATGGATTCACTGTATAAGTCGTCAAAAAGTAAAGTATAGTCAACTTATTTCACAATATCACAAACGGAGCCTTGTATGTCTGTCTGACTCAAAAAAACAAAAAGTTTTTATAACAATGCAAACCCAGTTTAATCTGTGGTATTTATAATTGCAATACTTTCCCGCCATACTCTACCACATGTCACGTTTTGTTCTTTTCCAAACGACAAAGGAATTCAGCATTCAGCCAGCCTCCCCAGACTGTTGCCTGTTTAAAAGGCTTTTAAAAGCACTTGGCGGTTGACAGGGCAAGGGAGATGATACAAAAGGTTTTTTTCATACCACTAGCGTATTGAGATGTGTGCTGTCTCTTTTTCAATCTCAGACTAGTCTGCCGCTGACAGGATTTGTAAGGAGGTTGTAGTTGGTGGGACTCCTTTGTGAGAAACTTCTTTTGGATCTGCGAAGGACATGAATGGTTGGTTAGGCGGCAAAATTATGAAATAAATAAATATTTTATTTGAGTGAAGTAATTTATATTAAATTTGGTGTCTGACTTTTTCATTCATATAATGTATGTGGATATACGTAATAGACGTGAGTCTACAATACCTCAAGCGATATAAAAAAAAGTTAATAAATATTTCAGACGCTTTGATCAATTTTAACCTGTTATTGAAAGAAATATCTAACGAATACTTTATCCTCGACGAATAATATTAGGTCTTTGTACAAAAAAACCTGAACATATCTCTCATTATTTATCCTTGGGATCGAAAGTCAGTTTATGTTTACTTCTTAAACCAGTAAAAAATATTTTCTATTCTTTAATTTTTTTAATTATTTCGTCTACATATTTTATGTAATCAATATTTACATGGATGAATAAGTCAATAAAATAAGACCAAATCAATACTCATAAATAAATAAAGATCAAATAAACTAATTAAAATTTTTAAGCTTAATCAAATATTCCTTATTAGTATCTTCAGAGACCTATTAATTATTTAGGAACAGGTAAGTTCCAGTACTTCTCTTTGGTACTCCACTATTTTCAAAGATACCGATTGCCTATTGAAGAAGAGCCTTACTCATAGTGGAGTGCCAAAAGTGTCAAATTATGGCCACTGAAGTATTACTGTATCGATACAGAAGTAATATTGAGCCTACATTAGTGGAGTAAGGCCCCAGGTAGGTATTTCCCCTTATACAGTATTATTTGGTAAAAATGCCAAGAAGGGCTTAGAACACAATTAGGGCAGTGTTCCACTCGACTGCATTCGAAGGGTAGAATTCGTAAGGCATGCGATTACTTTGTTCCCAAGATATTGGATTCTGAAGGCTTCGATATTGCCTATCATGGGAATAGGTAATTTATAGATACATACTTACATACACTTCACGCCTGATTCTCTGCAGAGCGGTAGGGAGAGATGGATCCCCATATGTTCCACTGACAAACCACTTTCGCTTCGTTGACACTCACACAACTCTAACACACTCGGCGCTTATACCTTTGCATAGACACGTAAATACATACGTATACACTAATCTTTAATGGGGTAGTCAGAAGGTTGAGTGGTTACAGTATTAATTTAACGGTTTTTGTCCACTTATAATCCACGATTTACCTAACTGGAGTTTTTTTGTGGCTTTGTGAAGGTTTACTAGTCTGGGACGTAAAAAGAATGCTAACTAGCTGCCATTCTTCTCGGCATGTCTTAGCAGGCAACTAAGGAACAAGGGGTGAATAGGATATATTGAGCGATGGGCAAGAAACCCGTTACCAATGTTCCATTATGTCATCGCCACCCCAATATTCATGCTAAAAAGTGACCTAGGAGATATTATATCTCATGTCCTATCTATGTGAGATTGGTAAGGCTTAAATGGTAACAAACCTAAGATACCGGGTTCATTAACTTGACAGAAAAATAGACTTTTGTGTAGATAATAATACTAATGCATCAAATGAATTTTCTGTATTTCCCCTAATCATAGAAAAATATACAGTGCTTCGAAATTCACAATTACAATGCTCAAACACCCTCAAAGAAACTATAGTCGTGGTACACACATGCATGTTAACCTCACAATGACCAGTCGAACCTTAAACTTTAGAATAACCATTTAGCTTAAACGCTGACTTACACATTCCATTTCAGCCAACCCCAATTAGCACCCCGGCCTTAAACTTTGGCCTACCCAGCCCAACTAATGAGTCGTGAATGTGACGAAGGGCTGACACTGCGAAATGTCAGTTTGACATTTGCAGTGAACTTTGAAAGGGCGGGAAAAGGTGGTTAATTGTGATGGTGGATATTAAATTTTAGTTTATAAAGTATTAGTGTAATAGTAGAGTTATAGTTTGAAGAGATAGTGTTTTATCTATAATTAATACGAGATGGATGGTAGATAAAAATATATCTTAATGACTTTGATACTTACGTATTTCATTCTCTTTAAGGTAGACAGAGTTGCAAGATCTAATCGGTCAGTTGTTACGTTGGGATAACGTAACATTGACATGAAATATTGGCAATATTTCAATAATTTTCAAGTATTTTATTGTTATTTTTTAAACTAGTTACATTCTGTCCGACATATCGATACTGAGGAACTAAAAGAAGATTAATTCTATTATCTTAACTGTAAGCATTTTCAACTTATCTCATTCCATAATAATGTAACCTAAAAGATATTTTCTTTTCTCTTCGAAATGCTTTTAAGATTAAACCCCTCTTTTCCTAAACTTAAAACTGCAATCTGTCACCACATGCACAGATAATGCACCAAATAGACTCGTCATCCGTCCAGTGGCCCATCCATCACGGGTCTAGGGGCCTCCCCTCACGAGTCATTAGCCCGAGTCACCAGTCACTGCTTGGCACTTTGTTTACTACTTGGTTGGTGAGGGCACAGTGGTAAGGGCGAGAGGTGGTGGTAGAATTGTATGAAATGGTGCTGGGGTTTGATTTTGTATTTTTATTTTAAAGGTTATTTAAAAAAGTTAAAATTATTATAGATTTGGTTCATTAGTATAGGTTTGGTTGGTTGTCTTATATTATAAGTAATAATTTATACGTTTAATGTATATATTATGTTCTGATACGTTTTTTATATACATATATATTTATTATTCATTCTGACAATTTAAGTAAAATTTTATACTTAGTGTAACAAACTTCACTAGTTTTAAGGCATATATATTGAGAAATAATTCCGTAGTATTATTATAGTTAATAAAAAAAAGGTCACGATTAATTACCCACCTATTACCTTATTTATTTTTTAAATAATCAAATTTCAATTATATCTACAAAACATTTTCTTTTTCTACCCAAAAATACTTTGAAATCTCTACTTAACTATTTCGTTCACCCCATCTCGTTCTATAAAAAGCACCAATGATCATGGCAGCAACCATCCCTAAAGTCGCTAAGTGAAACCGAGGGACTGGCGAGATGCGAGTTTGATATCTGCAGTGGGAGCGCCGCTTCATTACACTTCACTAATTGAACGCTTTTGTGTAGTGACGCTTCTATTTTAGGGGAGCTGGTCTGTGGTAAGTGCGTACTTTGTTTTACAAAATTCCATACTTGTATTTCCCGTTTTAGTCTAGCAAATAAAAAGAATGCTAACTATGGTGACTGTGGGACTCGTGGGAGAGTAAATGGAATATATTGAACGATAAGCTAGCAACGTGTCCCTAATGTTCTATATGACATCACAACCTGAATATTCATGGTAAAATGTGACCTGAGAGAAGTTATATCTCCGAGGTTTTGCCCATCCCCGAAGACATTTAAGGATGAGAATGTGTGAGAAAAATCCATAATTGGTATTGTTGGTGGAGATGAAGATGTACGTTTGTTGGTAATATAGGCACTGCTAATTATTGTAAAAATCAAAAGTAACTGAATTAAAGTCTTTTACTTTATTCTAATCAAGTTACAAATAAGCATACTACAGGAGATAAAAAAGAGTTAAGATTAGTGTATGACCTATTTAACCTGAATAGAGATAACGTTACACTAAGTATAAATATTTAATATTAATCCTAATAGACTCCTATTAAAACATGCAAAAATGATTAAAACAGTATTTTAAAATAAACTAGGTAATATGTATTTCCTTTCATCGTTTCCAAGACATCGTGATAAGTGTATATACATACTATACATAGGCATATAAGTAAGAGAAAAGCGTGCATTTGAAAAAGATCATCCATAATACATGTCAATAACCTTAACGACAGTTCCACCCTCCGCATCGCAAAGAAAACTTTAGAAATCTATGGATAGCGACCTATCTATAGGCATTTGCAAGGAGCCATAAACAATGCATTAAGGGTGCTATGTGTAGTCTGGGTTTCTTGTTGGTAATGGAAATGACTTATAGGCTATTCACATTAAGATGATAGTGACGTCATAATATACAGAGGCGAAACTAACCAATTAGACGTTAGTTAATGAGAAAACAAGTCACTTTGACCAATTGCAGACCACCGTTGTCACGTCTCATTGGTCAAATCGCGGCGACATGATGACGTCACCATTTTCGTCATGCGAATATACTACAAGTATATCACTACTTTTTGCAACCTTTATCAAGACATCGATATAAGATCATTTCTCTTAGTTCATTTCAGGATTGGCAGAACTTCCATGAAATAATATCACTCTTAGCAAAACTATCAATATTGTGTGTGCATTGATATAAAGTATTCGCAATGAGTGACTAGTTCATCAGCCAACAAATAAGTGATGATATAGGTTAAGTACCTGATTATGACTGAGTACAAAAAAATTACAAATTTTTTAAACGGTCTTTCAGGTAATAAGATACTGACGCATTTCGCTACTGAGCTATTTCACTACCGTCAGACTACCAGGGATCATGAATCTATAAATAATATGTACTACAAGTAGTTTTCAAATTTTCCGTTTATTTAACGGGAAAACGGCACTATTTTAATGTTATCCATATTCTAACCAGATCAGAACACATTGAAAATAAAAACAAACAATAATTAAATACACCTATACATACGGGTACAACATCTAAGCAATAAACATGACATTAAGTCATTCTATACAGATAGTAAGAAAGTTGGGGTTGCCAGCCCCCCGTTGCGTAAAGAAAACGCTTTAGTGAAGACGCTCCAAACGAAATTATTCAATTTCAAGTTGTTCGGAAGGGATACTCTTGGAATTGTTATGGTTGGGGATGGAATAGTATGTGAATTAGATTTTGAGTGACAGTGATACAGTGAAATACACATAACTAAGTAGGTATAATTTAAATTATATTTTATAAATTTTTCACATCAATCCTTCTTAGGTAAATTTTGACATTACTATTGAAGCTCTGAGAACACGTGGCATAATGGGATTTCGGTTCGTGATTTATTACTATACCGAAAATATTTATTTTGTTTATAAGGAATTTCCACTAAAATCAATATGTATGTATGATAAGTTTAAATATATGTATAGTTGAATTTTTTACAAATTTCGTTTAAAAAAATATTTTTTATTTACAATTCAGGATACAATACGGTATTGCGTTAATAAAACATTTTCACAATCCTTGCAGTGTAGTCATAGGTTGGTATGTCCCTCTCCACAACGCAGAGTATGTCATATCGAACCCACGTGTTACCCAGAAAGTCAAACCTTAATATCGTTATACGTGATGGTAAGCCGTGTCGCCGTTAACATTACCAATTAACGTTACTTTTTCAGCTTTCACAATTAACTTTACCAAGGAACGGTAGGCTTCTTAATCGTAAACGTTTCTTTTACCGTAAGTGGTGCGTTCTGTATGTATTTTTATCGCAAAAATACGATACCAAACGGAAACGTAGAGACTATCGATCGCCACCTGGAACAATACTGACAAATCTCTCTTGCTTTACTTACACCATTAACCTTCTCATATATACTCTTCTATTCTTCACACTACGTACACCCGCCTTCAGAAACATGTCTCCAAATTGCAGCCTACCTCGTCCAACTATACCTTCTTCTTTATAGATTCCTTTTGTAACCTTTTTAAATGTCGTTAGTAGTTTGTAAATATCAAAAATATGTCTGTATATATTATTATAGTAAAAATATATTGAACAATTGATTCCCAAATACCAACTCCAGAGTAACCCTGCCGCCCAGTGCGGGCGCATCCACTGCACTGCGTTAATAGCCTGTGACGTAATAAACTGCAGCGATGACGTCACTCGCAGGGCGGAGATCACTCGTAGCGTGACTGGCGAGATTTACAGTGCTTTGCTACTGTGGGGTACTTAGTGAGCTTTTGATTGTTTTGGTATATGACTTTAAGTGATATGCTAGTCGTAAAGAGAAGGCTAAGAAAAATAAAGGAAATATTTATGTTATTAGTTCAATGTTATTTGTTTAGGCCCTGTACTTAGTGTTTTTAGAGAGAATTATGTTTTTGTTGTTATTTTGACTTTTAATGGAATTCAAAGGATGATGTTGACCCATCACAGAATGAGTTTTTGACTAAGATTAATGTCGTTACAACCGCAATTTTAATGCCATAAGACGTGACTAACTTCTAGTTCATCGGAAAAATATACACTTTTCTTATTGGTGTTTCCGTATAGAGGGTAATGTGATCATATGGTATCCCTGTGGTCAATATTCATAAATTCCCTTTCAAATAATTTTATTAACAATAACACTAAAAGTAGATTCTGACATAAAAGAAATTTCAAACAAATTAATTATTTCTAGAATTTCATTATTTATTATCTTTAATATGAACGTCAGCCTAACAGGGAACCCTATCACACGTTATAAGTACATACATACATATATTCACGCCTCAGCGTCTCTAAGGGAATAGGCAGAGACTATCGATCATCACCTGGAACGATCCTGACAAATCTCCCTTGTTCCACACACACCCATTAACCTTCTCATACATGCTCTTCTGTTATTCACGATGCGTAGTGGCGTACACCCGCCTTGAAAATATTATAAGTCATCATAATATAGTACCGTTCCAGTACTAGTATATACCAGCATATACCACATAGTATAGCATATACCAGCTACCCAGTATCCACATTTTATCCCCATTTTAATACCCCGTTTTTCATACCCAAAGTACTTACTCGTCGTTATTGAATCTCGCTCCGCCAACTCGTAACTTCCTGGGAAGGGTGCCAAAACTGATTTGGGAGTATCAAACTGCCATAAACTACACGACTGTGAATGCTTGCAGGGTAGCCTGGGAATTGAGTGTGTTTTCACTGCTATTGTGTCTGGTTACTCTATGTATTATCAGATTAACAGTATCCAAGATGTCACTAAGTATTTAGAATAAAATAGGTTCATCATCACATAAATATACGTCACATCCGTTATCCCTTTCGGGATTTACAGATGTTTAGTGTACCTTCCTATAGCAAAATAGCTTTTAACCACTCACAAACAACATAAAAATTTTTGTTTTACGATTAATTTCGTTATCAAATTCAACAACACTAAGTTACATGGATACATACACATCACGCCTGATTCCCTGTAGAGGGGTAGGCAGAGATCACAGATCCCCATTTGTCCCATGATGTATATCAATATGATTCAACCTTCATATATAATCCAACAAATATACGACCAATAACAAAAAACTTAATGCGGTTCTATGAACATAATATAACATCACACCCAAGAGTGAATTTTGTAAATTATAATGAAGCGAATGTGCATGTAGGTCGACTGCAATAGATCAGCATCTCGGTGTATGTGCAGAGCAGTGAGAAAGCGAGTGTGTAAGTGGAGTCGTGCTCTGGCATAACATTGTGCTGGCAGCATAGCCACTCAGATGGGTGTGTGGAGACTATGGTTTGTGGAAAAGTTGGGATTCGTTTGTTTAAGTTTGATTGATTTATTTTTTTCAGGTTGATGATATAGTGATTGTTAATTGAAATGTTTGTTTTATCAACTATATTATAACATATATTTTGAAATACATACTCATACATTTTATGAATTCTAAAAACGAGCAATATTAGAAATATCAATATAGTTTGTGTAATATTCACTTATTTGTGTTTGGTGTTAGAGTAAACATATTATGTCAGAAATAAAATAACTGAATACGCTTTTATCATCTTATATTATCTGCATTTTGATGCAATTATACGAAAATTTGGTCTTGGTTCATTTCATTTAGTAGATTATGTAAACATTTATTCCTTGAATAGTCAATATATACTATTTGCAAAGGTGAAAAAACTAGGTATAAATCTCACGAAATTCAGTCGTTCGTTGGCTGCAAGAGGACATTGTATTGTATTTATACCACTTTATTTAAACACACCAACCGATTTAAATTTTGATCCTTACAAACGAAAACAATTAAATTGCAAAATTATTTTGTTACTAATGAAATTTGATCTTAAGAAATGTGATGAAAAAATATGGTACGAAGTATTACATCTACGTCTCAAACAATTTCAGTACACAAAAATTGCGTAGATTTCCACAAAAGATTATTTAGATAGTCACCCTACGTACCTGACCCAGATTTTTACAGTGCACTGGAAGAATGAAATTGCGGCCTGTACTTTTTATCGAACATGAAGTGTTACGCTAACAAAACCAACTGACCTCTCACAGGCATACAAACCAGTTCAAACCAGAGCTCAAGATATAAAAGTTATGTGTATGTTGTTACAACTTTTTCTTTTTACACAAGAGTTTTTCGCGAATGCATGTGATGAAAAAAGAAAGACATTGTATTGCTGTAGAGATTTCGAGTAGAATTGTCATAGATATTCGAGTTAAGAGCTTGTTGTAAAGTTTATATTGTTAGTGCCTCTTTTCAATTTAACAATGGTTTTGTTTGAATTCAATGGAACCATATACAATTTGTATTGAGTATTTTCTACACAGATAAAATCTAAAGGAAGTTATATCAGCAAATATAACCATGCAAATATAGTAAAGACATAATTATAGGCGTTACAAATAGCATAATATGGAATATTATAGACATACATAGTTCTACACATCGACTCTTCATTAGTGACCTTCCATGTTATGTTAAGAACAGCTTTGAGTAGAATTCTATTTACATCCCTAACCAACAAAGAGCGTAATTTTAAAAACAAAAGATTTCAATTGCAAGAAGATTAAATTAAAACGATATTTAAAAAAGCAAGAAGATCACTTAGACCCTTTTAAGGGCAACCCTTTCGAGCATTTATTTTGGAGGAAAACAATTTTGGGTGAAGTGGAACGGTTAATTAGACTTTTGTTTGGGCCGTCAAAAATCATACCTAAAATTGTGTTTGTAAGATGAGTTGTGGAATATTTAATATGTTCGAACCGTAAAAGACATTTAGTGGACATTCATTTAATTAGAAGGTCCATATGATTCATGTTATAAAAATAAAGCATAACATATATAATTAGTATACTCAAATGCTTTTTTGTGGATAAAACATTGTAAATATGAATGAGCCTCCTTTATTACTGAATATTGACATACGATTGGTATACTACCTATCAACTTTTGTTAATACCTTTCCTTAAATCCAATTTCCGTATGGCTTTTTAAGTAGTCTCAAAAAACTTGGCTACGTAGAGTAGCGTAGCCCACTCAAACAAGATTTTATAAAATTCATACTCTCTACTTGTATTTCGCAGTTCTGCCAACTTAAATAAATATAAAAGACCTTGAGATATCCAATGTTTTTTACAGAAATTCTTAATAATTTTCTACATCGGAAATAAAGACACAAAAAATAAATGTTATCACAAAAAACTTTTTGGAAAGAAACCTTTTTGAAGGCCATTACAAATAATCAAACCGTGAAAAGAGGTTTCACCGTTTCTAAATAAAACTCTTTGATAAATTCATTTCTAAAGGAAAGCAATTAAAAAGATGGAAGGCCGATTTAATGAAGCGATTTCTCTTTCGATCTTATTATTTATTTAGGAATGATTAAGGGATTTCCATTTCAAAGTGATTGGGAAAGATTCCTTTAAAATGGTCAGTATAAATTTAATATTGTCGATTGAATGAATACTTGGCAAATAAACGTACATAGTCACAAATACCAATTTTTTACGAAGTAGATATAACATATATACATAAATACACATCACGCCTGATTCCCTGTAGAGGGGTAGGCAGAGATCACGGATCCCCATTTGTCCCGATCCTGACAGACCACTTTCGCTTCATTGACACTCATACATTTTCCCATACACACTCGGCGGTTATAGGTACTCTTAATGTCACCCTTTTTCAATATAGCGTCTATCTGACTGTTATAAGACATGATATCTTGCTCCATAAAATGTATGTACTTCTAGTTCATAACATAGTGACAAGTTAGTATCTTTTTACGGCGTAGAATAGTACGCTCACCAAAGTCGTTTAATGGTCACGTCTTTATTTTCTGAATACGAGAATAGAGTCTTCATTCGAGTGGAAATGTTGATAACATTTGGCAGTCACAGTAAAAAGCATCATTCTTATGTCGATTGTCTTTGTATTAAATATGTATTCATTAGTCGTAATTTAATAGTGACCCGCTCCGGCTTCGCACGGGTATAAAATATATAGCCTACTCCACTATTTAATGGATGTTATTATGCATATAAACCTTCCTCTTCAATCACTCTATCTATTAAAAAAACCGCATCAAAATCCGTTTAACCGTCCAAAGATTTAAGCATACAAAGGGACATAGGGACAAAGAAAGTGACTTTGTTTTATACTATGTAGTGATATGTATTCATTAGTCGTAATAAACATAAGGTTGTAAGACTTCAATATAAAAGAAAAAAAAATCGTATTCATTTAATGAAAAAAAAGTTTTCGACGTGAGTAGGACCCCAAAACGTAAAGTATCCTTAGTTACTTTTAGCATTTTAATGTGACGCGTTTGTAGTGGTCAGGCATAAATTCCCTAAGAAACCTTTGGTTATTATTAGTCACATCTTACGACTACGGGATAAAGATAAATTGTATTATCTTATACTTTAATTGATTTACTTTATCCTGGTAACAACGAAAGAAGTAGAAAGATCGTGTATTTGCAATCCAGATTAGGATATTAAGATCATTTTTGTAGCAAAAGCATATACTACTTTAATCAAAATATATTTTTATGAATCAAATCATTGCCATGAACACAAACTATCATTCATACGTACAAAATGGCGCCCAGAGTGACATTTCCCCGTGACAAATGGCGGGAATATGTCACGTGATGCACTATGTAAATAAAAGATGGCGAATAAATGTCACAGTTTAGTTGTGAAAAATGATGTGATTTTTCACTAGAATGAAGTGGGGTATAGAGAGATGGTACGTAAAAGTAGCTGTTTTTACTGCTGCATATGATTATTCTAGATGTTATATGAAGATAGTGGGTTAGTATTAATCAATGTGGCATACGCGTACCTAATTTAATATAACTTACGAAAAGTGTTACAAATTTAATAGGAAACCTATATTAACGGCAACGAAAAAATAATGCTAACCAGTTATTTATTTTCCAGAATTTTATAATACTATATTTTAATGGACACACAACCTGTCAGCCACATTTGATATGACCATAACAATATAGTAAATATTCCAAAAGGGAAAGACCTTTGATCTTTAGGTACGAGCACACTAAGTGAAGAACAGAAGAGCGTGTATCAGAAGGCATGGAAATTCTCATACAAAAACAGAATATTTCATTCCCTTTGTACATGCTCTAAGGTTTGAACCTCGTACCCACTGATATAGAGTCAAGCCCATTAGCAACTGTTCCCTGAGCTACGCCGTTTAACGAATCTAATACACTTAAGTAAAGCTTGAACTAAGAATAACGAATCTGTAATACTCGTACCAAGATCTTGAACTGAGTTTTACATACCAACTAAAAATTAGAATACTTCCATGCACCTACAGATCTAGAGTTGAATAAAAGATGTCAGGAAGGCTATATGAATAAATGCAGCCTAAGCCCACTTAAGTCTGGGTGGGCAAATGGAGCGGAAAGGTCTATTGCGACGTAAGCATTGTTTGGCAGGAGTTCTAAGCTGCTTATGATCAAGTGCTTAGAGGCGACTAAGGGAGAAGAGCGGGGAATTGTGTGGGTTTGGGACTAATGATTAGGAGTGGTTGGACGAAGGGTTTCGGAAGGGCAGGTTGTAAAGTGTAGTTTATGAATGGGAACTACATTTGGAGGAATTGCTCTTTAGGAGTCTTACAGCATCAAATGTGGTTGGTAAGATTTCATGCCAGCGTTTAATTAATAGCAAATACACTCATAATTTTGTATAATTAATAAGAATATCATGAATTTGAAATTAACAATAGTATTGATAAAACCTTTAGGTTATTAGACAAATGGAACATAGATTTAAAAAGCGGCTTGTCGACGGCCAAGGCTCAGCCAAGTAGGTACCTTATTAAATAAGGAACTAATTAATCGCTCACAGTCTCTGCCTACTTTTTCGCGAAAGAGCTGAGTGAAGTTCAATAAGTAGGAGGTCCCAAGGGGCTTCCGTTCAATGGACTTGTGTGAACTAGGGATTATGAATAGTCTTGCTAAGCACTGAGCAGATGATTAGGGTGTCTTCGTGAAAATATGGCATAGTTATGGAAGTCTTAGTCTCATATGAATTAATACAAAAATTTTTAGATGAAGTTAATTTGGGATACAGAGTATTAAATGTATCCATAGGAGATATATTTACGTCCTTAAAAGAAATAATATACAGTAGCACCTACTATGATCAATGAAAGTGTGTCCAAACAATGCATTTTATTCATTTTCGATATCGTGTTTCATAGAGACATTTACAGTTAAAAACCTAGACAATCGATATTTTAAAAGAAAAAGTTAAAAGTGCAAGTTTTTCGAATAAGGCATGAATGAAGTTTTTCTTTTTATCAAAATAGGAGACATGGTTCCTAACAACATATCTTCGTATGTCTTCTAGTTTCAGACTTTCCCATACTGACCGATTTGAATGCTCTACCATGGATGTGATGACATTGAAATAGAGTATTAGTGACAGATTCTCATCTCAACAGACCCTATTCATCTCAAATACTTAGTCGCCTCTTACGGCTAGTTAGGAAGAAAGGGTGGTAATAAGCATACTATTTACGCTGCAGGCTAGCTTGGTTAAGATTTCAAGGGGGTGACTACACATCGTACAAAAATTGGGAAAAGGTTTTTGTATATATTTATTATTTCCACGAAGGTATTATGTATTCACGTTTTATTATATTTTATATGTAATATAGGCAATTACGGTTCAAAAAGATTAATTGCTTCAGTTTAGGTATAAAACGTTTTGTCTGTCTTTAATACACAGGTGAGTAAATAGTATGAATAGATATATTAAAGAAAGATCAAAGGTTTCACCTGAATTTATCAATTTTTAAGGTCACGTAAATATTATGAGTAGTTAGGTTCTTTAATAAAATTAAATGTGGGTCTGATTTGAATGAATTATTGTAAAAAATTCACGATTTCTTTTAATTGGGGGCTTCATCACAGAATTTAATAATACATATAATTGGAATCAAGGGCAATCTTATCAACTACTTTACTGTTCTCTATTATTATAAAAATCCACTGTAATAAATAATTACAAATAAAAAAAATATGTATATGTTTAATTAACCCAATATCTACCAAAGCAATAAATGAAAATCTACACCCATTAGAATGCTATACTATAAAATATATTAATATATTATACCTAATATAACCATACATTTAATTATCAAACTAAGGAAAAAACACATATAAAGCCTTAGTTACACAAAATTATAATCAAATAGATAGCAACTGTAACGTCAATGACTCATCGACGCCTACGCATATCATACGTCATTGGAAAGTGATAGCGTATTTCGCGTGTCACGCTATCAGCTGAGGTGTCCGAGTGGTTAAGGAGTTGGACTTGAAATCCAATGGGTTCTACCCGCGCAGGTTCGAATCCTGTCCTCAGCGGGAATTTTTTAGGTTTTTTTTTGTAAAAAAAATAGTTTTCGGTATATTAGTACCAGGTCATTTTTTTATCAAAACTATTAATAATTCTATTATCATATTAGTGTCATTGATTAAGTGATTAAAATATGTAATGCTATGTTTATTTTAAGTCGTTTAGTGAGCCTTTTAAATTTTCTAACAATATACATAGGCAAACTTTTATGCATACTTAACTTAACTCATTCCATTACATTATTAATTTTTCCATGCATCAGTTTACAGATGTTAACTTATCTATTATTCGGAGCAAGTAATAGTCAGTCTATATAAACGACTAAAGACTCGCTATCTTTCACCTTGGTAGCTGACTATCCGGTATAAAGCCTCCACAAATTATTAAATGTTTAGCAAAAGGCCATACTATCACTCAGTCTCTGACTACCCCAAAAAGGTAAGAGCACGTTGTAGTATTAATCTTTATTTTTATTTCCCACATAGTTTGAAACATGACCACGATTATTCGATTTTGACGCTGATGCATACAGCGTGTAACATAATTTGCAATTCCACTGCCAGTCATATACAGCGTGATGCGATTTTCTAGCGAGAACTTCACAGTTTTTGCGAGGTATGATCACTAAGCTATTAGTGGTCGAATCGTTATCGTACATATATGTATAATAATGTGGTCGCGTTAGTTCATCTCTTTTGACTAAAGAAGAAACTTCGGTGTAAATAACTTTAGTCCTTGCAAAATAACAGTTTAATATCAGACCAGTAATAGTGTGTAGTTGGTAGTAGATAATTAAAAGTGACCAATAAAAAAAATGAAGGTATATTTAACACTTTTGCCGATTTTAATGGTTAAATTTGACAGTTTTGGTCATCATTATCAACTTCACCCTATTACTGATTTGATATAGAACTCCGTTTGTGCTAAAACGCATTAGTAGACTTAAGGTCCTGAACATTACTATAATAAAATAAACTATCAGGGAATTTATTAAACATATACACTAATGAATGACCATATTTAAAAGCAGCGAAGAAAAACAGCTTAAAGTCATATATGTATTAGAAATAGGCATAAGATGTACACGGTGACATTGGATATTATCAGGTTAGTACTATTACAATTATTCGTATCAAGTATAAAATGAATACGATATGGCAGTACATGAACAATGCTTCATTTAGTATCAGAGCTTGTAGTTAGGCGAATCTCATACTACAACACTTCATGGAATTACATACGAGAGTATTTGTACAAACATATGGAATCATGACCGTTAACCGTGTTAGGGTGTTTAGAGGAAAAGTGTCCAGCTTAAAGAGTATGGTGATGGCCTTTGGTGATTAGAAACCAACTTTTTCCTGATGATCAGTATCCAACATGACAGGTGGTACGCTTTTGCACCATACAGATTGATGACGTGAGTATATGTACAGTCAACGCTAAAAGTGCAGTCCCAGTAACTTTTTACAAGGTTGAGGTTTATAAAAACAAAAGACAATATTTTTCATTTCGAAGCACGCGAACGTATAATGGCCATGACAATACATAGTGGCACCAGTTTTAAAATGTAAAATATTGTTTTTTGTTCTGTACTGGGGCAGCACTTGTAGCGTTGACTGTACATTAGATTTATTTGTACTACTAAATACCTACATATGTGTATAAATGATTATGTTACAAATTATTTAAGAAATACGTTATCTTTAACATTTTAATCGATGTATGTTAAAAAGGTTGACTTGTTGCATTTTCATACATAATTAACCATACACACGTATATACTGTGTCAGTTTCCATGTTAATAGTCGGTTGTTAATAACTCGCAACGCCTATAGAAGGCTTAGGTTCGCAACCAATTTATCAGGCGAATGCCCTGCGTAATATGGTATCTCGTTTCTTCGACGTAACGTGCATGCACTATATCCTTACAAACATAAATCCAGAATCTCTGAAAAGCAAGTTATTAGGCACTGAATAATGTGTTGTATTGGCCTATTATTAGGGATTAATATGTAACAGTTACTTTATGAATGGTATACGGTCTTTAATCACTTTTGGGGTAGCAAAGCCTTAGAGACATACTTTTTCTTAGATTTCATTTATCATTATTAAGTATTACTTGTTTATTGTTGTTATATTAGTGACAGTAAAATTATTATTTGATAATCATATTAGTGAAAGGTTGCTTCATATATGTAAGATTAAGGTGTGGATGTCATTGAATCGAAAGTGGTTTCGATAAAAGATGTGACTGTTGTAGAGAAACGACCTTTACATGTACCTATGTTTGTATAAAATTAAGAATACATGATTATTTTGAATCTTGTGTCGTACAAATATGTTAAATAGCTGCCGTTCTTCGCAGAATATCAAAGAAGGCGACTAAGGGTCTAGGAATCAGTTATAACAACCCTAACACTCTTTTTATCTTTAATTTTTTTTTCTTAAATTTTTATCCTCTGACTAAGAATTGGGTGGACACAAAAGGAATTTAGGGACGAAAAAGTATACGAATATGAATGCCAATATGAATGCCAATCCATTCCATCAGAACATATTAATCCCGCGCAACGTGAGGTACTTTGACAGCTGCTGTCACTGTCACCCCGTTCTGGTGGGAAGTAAGTGAAAGTGACGTTTCGGAACAGAGCGAGATTGTTTTGAAAATGGAACGCGCTAAGTGGAAAAAAGGAGGTCGGGTTTAGAAATACTCTTTACGTGGTTTTGTTTGTTTTTCTTTTTGTAAAGCGTGTGTTTAGAATTCTATGTGTTAAAGTATCATATGAGTAGTGAACCTGCTTTCTTACGTATAGTAATTATATTCTTTTTGAGCAACAGTACGGTTTTGAATTCAGATAAAATAGTTAGAAATACATATACACGCTTAACGATCGTTTATCATTTCAAGATTTTCAGCAGCTTGAATCACTACGAAGCTGCTTAATCTCTTAAAACCCACGGTTAACCACACATTATTGAATATTCGATTCAGCGTAACCGGTCTATTTATCTTAGTGGTGATAGATCTATAGTCATTCATAGATACTGACTTATAAATATTGTTAGTCTATACGGTACTTCAAGGTTTTTTCTTTTACTGAAACCTACAGCACTGTGCTACGTGTGTGTATTATTGATGATGTGTGTGTGATGAGTTTGCCAGCCGGTAAAAATGGGTATCCGTGATCTCTGCCTATCCCTCTACAGGCAGGCTGGCGTGATGTGTATGCAATATATGTATAGGTATCCATTTAATAAGAACCGGTGCTTCAACGTGGCTTTTACCACTCCTAACCAAAATAAGCTAAATGTGACTACGGTGTTCATCTTAGTTTTTTAAGAACCTGGAACAAAATTCTAATATCTGAAACAGTATCAAGACGTGCCAAAGTACTCGAAAACGTTAAAACTCAAACAATTATCTTGAAGCAACACGATCAATTCAATTCCGTTCAACAAGGAAACAATTGAAAACACAATTTGACAGAATAAATGTAATTTGCTTAATCAATTACAAAGTTACAAATCGCTTTTACATTGTTCCAAGTGTTGTTTTCATTAAAGCTTACGGCTTATCCTATTGTGTAATTTAAGTAATTTATTCTGTGTAGGCTTATTGGATCTTGTGGATTTATTTGTCGTAAGTGACATGAGGTTCATTCTTTTTGGGGTGAACAGTGGCTAGAGAGATAAAGTTTTAGTTATTAAACGCATATGTTTCAGTCACGGCAGATTATAGAGTAAGGTTTTAAACACAATCAAGAGATTAAATTATCAGAAGTTAAAAGATCGTTATGTAATAAAATCAACAATAACTCTAAAAGTGACTTAATAAAACAGGAGTAGGTTAAGTCATTATGATATTTTAGTGTCTTTTTTCAAATGTAGTTCTTCAGTATGTACAGACTCTACTTAATACTTATCATAACGTCACGGTGTGTCACGGTTTAAAATTGATTGGTGTTAAGCCTTTGCTTAGTCTATTGATACTAACATCGATTAGTCTAATGCAATTGACATTAATATTGATTATTAATATAAGTATATAAAATTACTACCTTCGCAATTGCGGAGATGGACACCTGAACCTCTGACTAGCCCGCAAGAGTTAATGGTCGTGAACGCGTTTGTCTTTATCTAAAGTAGGATCCCTGCGTTTTCTTTCACCAACACACACACAATTCAAAACAGAATGTAAACGGCACACTGCATACGGGCAGGGAATTAATTTAAATATATGCGGAGTACAAACATTTAGTTTTCCCTTTTTTGCTGCTCGCTGTGGGAGCGTCCATGTATTTTTAAAAGTCCAGTACGAGTGAACTTTTAATTTAAATTCCCGCGCAAATAATTCCGACGCCATGTCTTTTTGCGGGAAAACGTGGAAATCGGGTTGTCGCTTGCTGCCGGCTTGTCTGCGATGTGTGAGTGGGAATGGAGGTTACTTTTTAAAACATTAACTGTAACTCTTGTACAGCAAGTGAAATGGTAATAAAATAAGGACCTTTTAAGACGTTTTACAGAAACGCAGAGACAGATTCTTTATGATTTTTATTTTATATCTATTGTTAAAGTATTGTTACATAGTAGGTACTAATGATTTTAATGATAGTTGCTGGCCAATCGCTGAAATTTAAATAGATTTTATAACATAATCCACAAACGTAATATTTATTTATCAACTTCTGTTCCTCGCTAGTTCTAAACCTTACACTTCTAAATACTTAATACCGTTGTAGTGCTTTTAACCACATTTTATATCATCCTTCTCCAGTACATATCAATCTTACTAAAAGTATTTCAAACGCTCCTACTTTGTGGTTAGAGACACATTATTAATGTCATATCACCTTTTACACTATATAACACTAACTTATAAAATAACGTATCCTCCCTTTCTTAGCTCCGTGTTGTTTGGAAATTCCAAAAGTGGACGTTGGTCGCGTAACGAAGTTTGTTCTTCGCAGTTCCACTTTTCAAAAATCGCATTTCAACACATACGGGATTGAATTTTGCTTGCGGATGCATTATGCTGTACTTGGGTATTGATAGCTATATTAGAAGCGTAAGAAACGTGACTGTAGTCCTTTTCAAGGTAGTTAAAGGCATGAGGGACTTTTTTCTTGACTTCAATTATTAATGGTTTTTGCAAGCCTTATTTTCACTATGAATATTAAATTTCTTGGCCTTTTAAAAGGACATAGAAGTTACAATGTTTGTATTACAAACAAGAAGCTTGTTGTCCTAGATAAAATAAAATAAAACACAAAAGGCATACCTTGTCCCAGAGAAAATAAAATATTTCACCTAAAAGTTGAAGCGGTATTACATAATTTGATTACCAAAATGCGGTACCTTTGTTTTCACAATCCTTTAAATCATGACCTCAAAGACCGCTTATCATACGTTATTTTTCCTCATAAAATTTCAAGTAGACTTAGTATAGAATACAGTACAGTAGTACATAGTATAGAATACAGTAACAGTAGAGAACTTAAAACAGAACATGAGTGTTAAAACAACGTAATATAATTTTAAACAAACCGTAAAACTACGTGTTAATTAAAACGACATTGTCACAGCGAAAAGGCGGCAACGCGTGCCGTTTCAACATTTGTCCAAATTAAAAAGGAGGTTAGAACAAAAAGGTCTGCAGAGGCTAGCTACTGGCTACTAACAAGGGCGGTGGCGATGCGCTCAAATTAAAAACAATTCCAATTTGACACGTCAAGCTTTTGGTGGCGGCCATGTTGCATTTCTATTCGAGTAATGATGTTGCAGGGAATTTATATGCATTTATATGTGTTGAAATGTAACATATATGTCTATTATTACTAAATGTATTTGCTTCTATACTTATTAAAGGGTAAGGTAGAGATCAAGGATGTCTGTAATCTACAAAGATGTAAATCTACAAATATCGATTAAAATTTACTTTACTTTGAATATTTATAGTTATTTCTTTTACAGAGAAAGTTCAATGGAGTCAGATAAACTGCTTACTTTTCGGAAATAGCAGTTAGCGACCGTACATTACAACTGGTTTGCCATGCATCGCCATGTTCACCACATATTACGCTTGAAGTTGATCATCTGTTGAAAACTGCCTCCAATGTGGCCATAAATCAGTCTCTTTACAATTTCAAACCTCTAAATACCCCGTAACTTATAACTCATCTATACTATATACATAGATAGGCACAAAAAAGGGTTGATAAAAAGGCAAATGAAATTCCCCGTGACCGCAACCTAACTACAGGGTGTGACCCATCCACGCCAGCGCATAGCGAGCCTAACCGACTCGTGGGGAGGAGTGCAAGGGTATAGAATTGTGTAGATGGACCTTTAGAGCGATTGTAGTAAAAGGGAAACTTTATATTGTATTTGTTTAGACTTTGTTTATACTATCTTTGTTCTGTGAAATTGTTATAATCTTTGTATAGCTATAAGTGTGTTGGTAGGTACTGTTAGTTAATATGATAAACGTTAATAAATAAATAACATAAATGTATATTTTAGAAAAAACTTACAAATTCAAATGTAATATATTACATTTGTATATCATTTTCGGTTGGACAAAACGAAGGATAACACAATTATTCAGTTATGCTATCTGGAATACACAGTCAATTGACATCACAGGTATTTCAATTTACTGATGAAGCACTAGCATTAATCTGACAAAAATATCTAAGCCATATCCTAATAAACTTATCACGCAGTTATTTTATCTACGTACCTCCTAACAAACCTTATCTTACCTTACCTTAATATTCAATTTCATACAAATAAATAAGCCCATCTAACCCCTTAAACATTGTGCCATATATTCCGAAATGTCGATTCGGATGGCAGGGCATGCGATGCAAATAACTTGACTCCCGTCGGCTGAACGGCACGCGTCAAATGCCAGACGATGGGGAAATAAAAAAAAGGAAATTTTTTTCTCGAAATCCCTCTTTTGGAAAATCTTTTCTGTTCTTTTATCAATCAATGTAATAATATACGCTGTTGTTCACGAAGATAATAAGTAAATAGCTATAGTTCTTCTCTATGTAATAGAAAGGAGGCTGTAGTATTAGAAATGAGGGTAAGTATCCATTTCGCGATGCGGTAGCAACCAGTCATCGATAACATATGACATGAAATGAAATTCTGTTTAATTAATATAAGGATCATAAATTTTACTTACTAACTTACTAAAACTCACAAGTAATGCTATTCCATCTCTAGTATATATTAATTATATAACTAAGAAAATATTATATAGAGTTTCTTTTCACAACGGTAGAGACATGTAAATATGTAAATAGCATGGAGTATACATGACATACATATATAGATAGCACTTAACAAGACGCAAGAGTGATTGTGTATATCACGAACTATACCCCAAAACAAGTTTTACTACCTCACACAAACCCACTACAAACCTATCCCATCTCTAACACCTTCGTCCCACATTGTCTGGAAACAATTAACCTCAATCCCCGTAACAATAAGGAAGGGGACTTAGTACGGGCCGCAATATATGCCAATCTGCTCCACGAGTCCGTTCCCAGGCTATTAACTTTAATCACTCCGTGTCGCTAGCGTGTGACAAAGAATGGTGTTGGTGCACGTTGTCTGTGTTACGAATTTCGATATGTGCAGCAAATAAAGAATTAGATTTTTACAACGATACTATAACTCAATTTAAGAATAAGTGCCGTAAAGCCATTTTTGTATGAATTCATAGTTGCATAATGTTGTGATCTCAGTATCTCGATATGTGCAGCATATAAAGAATTAGATATTTATAACGATACTATTACTCAATTTAAGAATAAGTGCCGTAAAGCCATTTTTGTATGAACTCATAGCTGCATAATGTTGTGATCTCGGTATCAACTATAAGCTAATTAGATATATGATATATATTAAAATGTTAACTAGTTACCATATATTAAGTGTTTCAGCAATAGTTTATTTTGTTCAAAGCTATTTGATTTTGTTGCTTATTATAAAGATTTAAGTCTAAGTAAAATTTTTGTCTGAGTATGCTTTGGGAGAGTCTAGAATATAACATGTTTATTATATAATTTAATTTTAAGACGATTGTAACCCCTTTTACACGCCTATTAAACAAAATATTATTGTTAAAAGATTATTAATGTCAAAAGATTAGATTAAAAGGATGGCTAAAATGTGATAAAGCGACAAGGGATTATGTTTGATTAATTTTGTACACAGGTTAGATAACCAATAGTTTTTTTTACTTCTTGTCTCTAACTGCATGTTAAAAATGATGAAAGTTATTCTTAGGACTATTTACACTACTGTTTATATGTTATTGGAGATTGTATGTGTTAATATATTTATTTTAAATCAAATGTTACGGTAGGATTGAATATTACAAGATTCTGTGTACACAAAAAGCTAATAGTTTAAAAAAAATCATATAAATTTTCTTAGATACCTAATTCTAATTTTAATGTAAATTTTACATGTGAAAATGTGTTTTATTTGTCTTTAAAAAAGTGCTATTTATGATCCTTATGTTGAATAATAAGCATTACATTTTATTTCCTTTAACTGGAAAATACGTAACATATTTTTATATTACTATTTAATAAACTATTGTAGACAAAACCAAAGATAAACGCGTTCACGACCATTAACACTTGCGGGATAGTCAGAGTAAATTATTATACTGTCTAAATAAAGTCTAAAACTCATCTAAACTAGATCTCGCAGCATCCGAACCAATGGAAACAAACTTGAGTGCTACTTCGTAACGTTTGACCAGTTAAATAAAATGGCGCATAAGATTTTACGACCACTAGATAGGTAGACTGCGCCTCACGTGCAGGAGAATCGATGTATCGATACTAGGTGTCGTATCGAATAGTGGTATCGATATTATATGTGACGTTCATATTCACGTCTTTTCTATTCTGTTCAATCGGTAATGGAGATAATATTGGATGTTTGTGACTGGTTGATATTCCGTCGCCCGATAAAAGAGGGTAAAAGCAGCTAGTTGTCATTCAATTTACATTTTAAGACAAAATAAAGACTTTTATAAACTCAAACTCAAATGTTTTTATTCATCACAAGTACAGTTTGAAAGTCAAAACATTTATTTATATCAAATACCTATGTTTGTTTATGGTTAAAGTTCTGATGTCCAAAATCATCTCAAGTGAATTTCACAGATAGTCAGAAATACGCCTAAAAGACTGAATATCTAATTATAGCAAGCCATAAGTAGGTTTGCTTACGACATTTTCCTTGCCATAGAAGTCAATGTTTAATATTATATTAGCATTTAATATCGACTAATGCATTAGAGCGGAGGAAACCAATATCTTCATTGAATATGCACCCGTAAACTCAGATGCTAATCAAACACTAAAGACATATTCATTTGCCAATAATTCGATAAATCAATAGCAGTAAAGTGGCCGCCTAACCTTATCTCATATTAATTGCTAATATACATCTTGTGAAGTACATGGCCAGAAGACTTGCTACGTATAATAATAACGTGTTTAATTAAAGTATAATGTGGCTGAAGTGGAAGGGCACGTGTGCACGGGCAGGGTAAGTGTGAACCTAAAGGCAGGGCCAATAAGACATACGACAGTCAAATAGACGCCATGTTGAAAAAGGGTGGCGTTAGAAGTACCTATAACCACCGAATGTGTATGAATCTTTTGTATGAGTGTCAATGAAGGGAAAGTGGTTTGTCAGGATTGGGACAGATGGGGATCCATGATTTCTAGTTACCCCTCTACAGGGAATCAGGCGTGATTTGTACTTGTGTATGTGTATAAATATTTTCGAATGAAATAGATACGAGTATTAATTTATTTGCTACATGCAACTTAATGATAGCTAGTCAAAGAATTGGGATTCCGTATCCAATTTGGGTAAATGTACTCAAAGAAACATGGAGGACAGGCAGAGTCGATTGTTTATAGAAGAGAAATTCTCTATGATGGATTTAATACTAGATTATTTGATTTTAATTTAGTTTTAATGGTTCTCATACTTTAAAGTTTTGTAGTACTCTAGTAATAATATGTATAGTATATTTTAGTCGTCCATAAATGACCCTTTCTTTCTAATATATTTTTTTGTAATTATAATATGCTTATGTTTTAATATTATAAATGGTGATAAAAGTGTTACAAATAACAAATCTTATCTTATACTACTCCAAATTCCGTAAAATAACCAAACTGAGTGAATATTCTGATCACGTTCGTTCTACTACGATATTAATCAGTAATTCAAATTGGTTGGTAATTTGTGCCATATGTGTGCTTGTGCGTATAGAGAGTACGGTTTTGCTGTTCCACGGGGCACGCAAATTATATTTGCATATTTAATTCGTGTTCGACAGTTCAAATTATCTTTGTATGAAAAAATATGACTATTTAGGGAAGGGAAGAGATAATTAGACTATGGAGGAACATGACTATTTAGGATATAGAAGAAATTAATAAAGACTTTGTAGGATAGAATAGAGAACAAAAGCTATTAGAGATATTTACTTGTATAAATGATAATAATTACTACCTCCGTAATTGTGGAGTTGTTCATGCGAACCATATATTAACATAATCATTTTAACCCTTCCAGGGTATATGATTGTTTGCTTTTAGACGAAAATAACTATTCTTACAAGTTTATTGTTTTATGATGAGTATTTTTTTAATGATTTCAAATAATTTTCTGTGCTAATTTACCTATTTATTTTTAGTTTCGATGAAATTTAATCACGCTAATAATAATTTAATCACGAAAGCTTAAAATGAACTACATTTTTCCTTTATTTCGTATTATTTAAAAATTATTATATATTATTTATAGGCCTGAAATAATTAGTAAATAACGAATCTTTAATAAAACCCCTGACAAAAGCCATTATTATCAATCCCCAACTATCATAGGAATTCAATATTAATTATGTCATTTCCATAGCAGTTATTACAATAACCAAAACCTTATTGCCATGAGAATAAGGGTCGTTTTACCAGTGGATACTATGCAGTCATTGAAAGATGAATAATATTAGGTTGATTCTCCTATTTTGAGATTATTCATAAGCCAGAAGAAGTAATATCCTGTGTTAGCTGGGATGTAAAAACAATGCTAAGAAATGCTAAGAAGAATGCGGTAATTGGAATTTAATAGGCGTTGGGATAACTACCTCTTACTATTGTTCCATATGACATTAGAACCCAATACATGCTAAAAACAGACCAATAAGATGCTTTCATGTGTCCGAGAATTTATTTATAAAAACTTATCATAAACATAGATTTCAATTTTAATCCCTTTTAGAGTACATAAAATTGCGGACTTATATGAATGTATCATCTCCTCACTAACCGATTCCATAGAACTACAAAGTTCCTTAGTTAATTTATATTTAGTAGTTAATTTTATTTTAGTATTTTTTTATTTCAGCCGTTACTTTTACGGTGTGGTTAGCAGAATCGACCACTAGTGAGGTGTTGTCCGATGCCAATTAGTATCTCTGCTGTTTGCATCATTACTCGAGCGACGATCGATGTCTCGTCGAGGGCTATTGTGTCCGCCGAAGCGTTTGTCTACGAGTCGATTGTTGACATTGGTATCGATGTATCGAGTTGTTTTGTCTATCGGTTCCCAGTGACATAACTATGTTTGCGAATAAGGGAATATGTGGGAGAGTTTGTAATTCATACGCCTGAGATGGTTTTGTATGTTTGAGTTTGTACTATATTGGTACTGTGATGGTTTGGTGGTTTTAATATAATGAAATCAGCAGCTTTAATGAAAGGTAATAAGAAAAGCGATGCACTAAGAATCGCGTAAATGTATTTTTGGGTGTTACAAACAATATTGAATAGGTAAGTAAAAAAATAATAGAAAATATAGTAGTAAAAGTAGTATTTATTTAACAACCTTAAACTATACATAGAAAACAACTCGTGTAAACTTTAAAACTAAACTAAAACTATATTCAATCCAACACTTATTTTATATTCACGTATATCATTTTTACATCAAATATATTATCGCTAAATATAAATTACATACATATAATATTCAATCCCAGACCAATTTTATATACATCTTTATACATATAATATATTAACGTAATTATATCAGATATAACTATTAAGATGACCGCAGCATCTCTGGTTCAGACTGTCAGACTAGAACGATGATGCAAACAGATCTGCGAGATAAGTAATCAGCTGATTGATGGACAAACAACGGAGGGTATTAGTTTGATTCTGCTCTAAGTTACTTAGTAAGTTCTGCTTAATACATCAATAGGAACTATTCCCAACTTAGTTATCATATATTTATTGACGCCTGTACGTCCCCAAAGAAATAGGCAGATCCTATCGATAGCTACCTGGATCAATAGTGACAAATCTCCCTTGCTTCATTCACATCTATTGACCTTCTCATACATGCTCTTGTACTTTTTACTGAGATTTGAAATTTTGAGAAGAATGTCTCTTAACCTTAAGTAATCGTATTAATAATAATATTTAGGACACTATTATATTAATTGAACTAACCTTTGCTAAGTTTATTTAAGACTTGTGTTAAGGGTACTAGTTCACGTATATTTAAGAAATATATACTTAATATTTATGGATATTAATATAAATTTATGCCAACAACCAGACTGATAAGCAGAAGAAAAGCTTACTTCTTAACGTTGCTTCCACCGGGACTCGAACCCGAGAACTCACTATTAGTGTTCAGGTGATTAACCGTAAATTCGACGTAGGTCAGTTGTTTGGGGCTTGGCTCTGTATCAGTGGGTACAGGGTTCAAATCCCGTTTGAGCATGTACCAATGGAAATGAAGTTTAATGAATTTCTATGTACATTTTCGTAATAAAAACACATTTACGAAATGCGTTGAATTATACGGTGAGGGAAAACATCGTGAGGAAACCTACCTGTTCGTCGAACAGGTAATAGTTAGTGCTTGTTAATGGTGACATGGCTGACCACCTGTCACACTGAGTACTGACTATCTGGTTAACACGTGGGTTCAAGGAGTCCATAGAATTACTACCTTCGCAATTGCGGAGATGGACACCTGAACCTCTGACTACCCCGCAAGGGTTAATGGTCGTGAATGCATTTGTTTGTTTGTATTTGTGATTAACCGTTTGAGCCACGGAGGTCGTCATAATATAGTCTAAAATTACCCAAATTATTATCGATTCATTTCTTAATATATCTAAAAATAGATTTAATTTTGTGTTCGCAACCATTAATCTTAAATGATTGGACAGTATGAACTGTTACAAAGTATCCACCTTTCATATTATTATATTATTTAATGAACTTCTTTAGCTGAAGGAAATTCAAGGATGAATGTCCAAAAATAATTTGTGAAGCCCGTTGTCCTTTAGTCATAGAACGACACAATAGAATGTTTACGTCAAAGCACTTTTGCTTCGTCATTCAATTTAGTTTAAGAAAATAATATTTACTTATTAGGCGAGTGAAAAATGACACCAACAATAATGTATTATACAAAAAACATATTAATTAACTTGTCATATTTTCAAACTTGGAACTATTTACTATGTCTTTAATAACTGCTACCACATTTAAAGAGTTACAAGATTCTGAAGTCAAATAAAGTATTTGCAAAACATGTTATAATGAGTTTGTAATGCTCGCATCTATCCAAATCTTATGCAATATATTATAATATGCAATGCTTGCATATTTTAGCAGTGCACTTAATTATTATGCTGTTTTCACAATTCATTACTTCTCAATTGTATTCAGGCTACTTTTACGTCCTCCGGAATAGGCAGAACTTCGGAGACACAATAATATCTCCATAGTCAGTTTTAGCATGAATAATGGATATGTCATATGTAACATTAATAAAAGGTTGTTACCCCATCGCCTCATAGATTATACATTCCATTACATATAGTCCCTTAGTCGACTCCTACGACTTTCTGGGCAGAACGGCAGCTAGTTAGCATTCTTTTTATGTCCCAATCTAACACAGGACTTTGTTAATAAATAACATATCTCCACATTACCGATTATATAGCAGTATGTAGCATCATTCTTTTAACGTATTCATTCATTCCAAGTGAGGCTAAACACTGAGTGAATAATGAAGTGTATTCGCGACACTCGATCGTTAAGCGAGGCTCTTCGCATGTATAACAAGCGCACAAAGGGCCCATTATCTTGGAGAAAAACTCATGGAAATCCGAGCGAGATAAGGCGAATGGAAACGTGAGACTATTGGGGGACATGGAGGTGGGAATACGTGGATGTGGTAAGTTTTGTTATGACTTGATATAAAAAGCTAGTCGTATGTTCCATGATTATTAAACATTGAATATAGATCTAAACTATTCTCATGTTCCTTTATAAGAACAGTACCTATAGATCGTGAAAGGATTTTGAATCTTTGCATCGTACAAAATACATATATAAATTAGTACAAAAATGAAACAGATATCAACTTTATAAGCAGTTAAACATGTTCTTACATTTCCGTAAAGTTATTTTTTGATGAAGCCAAAAATTCTAGTTTCACTTTTGGCCAAGCCCATCTAATTCGTTATTTGTTGTAGGTTCAATATTTATTTTTTATTGAAATCAGAATAAAAGTACTTACCTATTGTTTCATCTACTGTTATGGTGCGTGTTTACTATTAGAAAAAAATACACTTATATTTTCAACGTATTTCTGCAACTCAACTGAAACTCGAATAAAGGATAAATCTAAACAGCTGTTATGCCATATCCATAACATTCACACCTCTTGGAACAGTCAGCAGTCGCTAGGGATGGGAGCGGAATATTGTGACCTACTTTGTATTAACGTCATTAAATTCGTATCGGTTCTGTCCTCATACTTGGGGAAGGAATCTTTTGTTTGAACAATATAAGGATACAAGTGAAATAGGTCGATTGGTTATTCGATACCTTTTTATATTGGCTTCTGTTCTGCTCCAGGCTGTGTTTGTAAGGGAATATTATATTGAGTCCCGAGCTGTTCAGGGACTTGGATACGATGTGAATGAAGAGTTGGTACGTAGGGGTCTGATTAATAAAAAAAAGGATAAATAAATAAACCAACGACCTCAGTGGCACAATCGGTTAGCCGCCGGAACGCTAATCGTGAGGTCCCGGGTTTGATTCCCGGTGAAGGCAGAGTTAAGAACTACGCTTTTCTACTGCTTTCCAGTGTGGTCGTTGATTATATATGCTATATATGTATTTATCTATGTATAATATGTATATATTTCTTAAATATACGTTGACTAGTACCCTTAACACAAGTCTTAAATGAACTTAACAAGGGGCTAGTTCAATTGGTGTAATAATGTCCAAATATAAAAATATCTCAAAATAACAAATGTACGTTGTCTTAAGAAACGACAAATACAGGTAGGATCTCTTCTTTTTATTGTCACAGTAGGTTTTAATGAATATTTAATCCATTGAGAAGGTTTTAGCTAACTCGACTTTTAGCTTACCAATGATCTGTCAGCATTATAGTTCCCCATTGTGATGTATAACCAAAAAATTTACTATAGCATTTAATCTACCAACCTTTAATCCTGAACCTTGACCTGGACCCTTATAACCCTTTGGGGATAATACATTTAAAGCGTCCATGTTTTAAAAGAGATTTCCTAAATTCTCTTTCTTATAACTATGTCATTATGAATTCCAGTCAATTCCATCCGATCGCTCCCCCGACGTCGTTTTATATCTTAAAGAGTCGTTTATTTCGAAAAACTGTTTATACGTACAAGAGCAGTAAGGAACGTGCTGAAAAAGCTTAGATTTTTTGTTGGCAAATAATGGGACGTAGCAGAACGATGCTATCTGTATTTTTTATTGGAATATCTTAGTAAGTAATTAGAGCTATTAAGTTAGTAAGTATTAAGCTATTAATAATGTGGTTAATTTCGCGAAAAGTTATAAACAGTGCCTGCACATTACAGTTGCACATTGTATCATGAACTATCACCTATCACATTGTGCTGAATTTCTGATTAAAATATTTATTCTTCAGCTGAAAGTCATTCAAACTCTGGCTTTCTTGATATTAATATTTTACTCAACATGCAATGCAAAATATGATTACATAATACAATGTCGAAGAACTTTTTCACAAATCACAAACCTTTGGGAATTAAGAATGTCATACACTATTTGTGTGTGTTTGTCTGTTATAGTGAATAACTCATAGCCCTGTAGTGATAATATCAAAACTTTGTCAGAACCTCCAAGGTATTCGTGTTGTGGACAACTTTAATTGAATTATCACTTAGTCCCTTCGCAGCTTAGTGTAGTGTCACCTGTATTAACGAGGGTTGCTCTATTCCTGTATACTCGTTCGTGTGTGGGTGCTACTTGCTAGTCTAATAGTGGAAAGATTTAATAAGCTGTTTTAATAAATTAACAAATAGAAATTTATTTAGTCAATGTTGATACTGAGTAGAAGTATATTTCTAGAATGTTATAGGATTAGTCTAGGAGACCTGGATTTATTTTGCTATTATTCAAGTGAGATGGAAGGTTGGTATGGGTAGGTATTATACCAAGTTTTGTAATATGTGAGGTACCTGTAACCACCAAGTATGTACATATTATCTATTGTATTTATTAATTTTTATTGAAGTCAATAAAAATGGTTTACTAAGATTGGAGTTAATTTGAATCGGTGATGTTACGTACATTTAATTCTTACCCTTTTACTATTACTAATTTTCCTAATATAACATAAAAAAAAACAAAAAAAGAAGCATTCACGACCATTTAACCCTTGCGGGGTAGTCAGAGGTTCAGGTTTCAATCTCCGCAATTGCGAAGGTAGTAATTCTATGAACCCCTCGAACCCACGTGTTGACCAGATCGTCAGTACTCAATGTGACAGGTGGTCAGCCATGTCGCCATTTACAAGCACTAACTATTACCTGTTTGACGAACAGATTTCAGACAGACGAGGTTTACCCTCACTTTATAATTCGTTGCATTTCGTAAATGTGTTTATATTACAAAAATGTACATAGAATTTCATTAAAATTCATTTCCATTGGTACATGCTCAAGCGGAATTGGAACCCTGTACCCACTGATACAGAGCCAAGCCTCAAACAACTGAGCTATGTCGAATTATTATTTAATTAATTTTCCTAATATAACAATTTTATCTAACGCAATTCCTTACAGACTTTCTAACCTTTTAAACACATTACAAAATAAATAGAAATTAATCCTGTACCGAATCCTTGAAGGACTATTAAATCTATATATGTCACACATATGTATGTACATATAACAGCAGAACTTCACTCGAACACCGGATGCATTTCCCCGTAACCAGCTCGGGGATGTATCTCGTATTTTCCACACGAAAACTCTTAGACGACTGTGCCGTTCTCAGGCTTGTAATTAATCTTGCAAACTGCTGAGTGCATTTACTAAGGGTATATTTGTTGAAAACTAGGTGCAAAATAGTGTCTCTTTGCTAACTGGGATATATGGGATGGTAAGTAGATATCTTTTTTTCGTTTCTTCTTGGTAATTTTCCGAGCCAGGGCTTCCGAACCAACAGTAGAGTTTATTAAGAGACAACCAGTGTCAGGCAAATGTTTTGACTTTCAATTAATGTACTTACTATACTTTTAAGTATGTTGAATAAAAACCTTTGAGTTTGAATGTGATATTTTAGAAGATTTGTTGACAAACTGTCATCATTGTTTCATATCATTACCAACACAGTTAATATAAGAGCAATACTTATGGTGACCAAAGATATTGATTATGTATTAGATAAAGCGAGGTTATGCCCGTCCTTTAAAAGAAAAAAATGCAGTATATAAACTTATGTATCATCAAAGTACTATGGAGATGGACACGCGAATCTTTATACCCCTTAATCCTACAAGTACCAATGTTATTAGTTTATATGTATGTCCCTTCTCTAGTATACAATATCCTACAGAGTCCAATTAACAGAAGTTTTAATTCCCAGTACCTACTGCTCCTGAAAGTCGTCTGGCAGACATTTCGACACTTAGTGACTTGTAGTCCAACTTTAAGACTGGCTTTAGTTATCTGCAATGAGCTACAGAGTCTTGGGAACCTACTTGAGCCTTTAAAACGAGTTTCAAGTTAATTGTATCTGGGATTATTGGGCAAAATAACTGTCTGTCTTCGAGTCAAGCTGAGGAATTAGGTATTGGAATCTATTAGGCGGTGGGATAGCAGCCAGTCATAAATATATTAACATTTATTCCGTAGCAATGCAATAACAACCCCGTTTTTCATGCTACGAGTTACCGAGTAAATGCGCTTGCGTCGTTGTATCTATTCGGAGAGAGATTGAAGGACATACGTTTTGGCAAGTAAGTTATTAATATATTATGTAAAAGCAAGTAGTTAAACGCACATTAAAAATACTCAAACGTAACCAAAAATATAGGTATTTAGTTGTAAAGCAATCTTCATAATCAAAGCATGTTATACAATTCAGTATTTTTGGGGTGCATTTTCATATTATTAGTTTTTTTATATGTGTACATAAATGCGCAAATTTCTAAAAAAAACATATTCATCTCGTCAATATGCTAAATGTGATGAGCTCTTCAGGGATTATGTATAGACGTGAGTGTACGAGTAAATGTAAAAATATTACTCTCATGTCAATTTGAAGCGATTTGTGTTTTTCTTTTCTTTACTTAACTGGTATTTGTATATTCATGTGTTATTTGTAAGTCCTCTCTGTGACCTAAATTCAGTTTTTATTTGTTTATGGGAATCTTTAAACAATATTCATCATAATAAGTGTCATCATTAGGGTGTTATTATTAGGTCAATACATAACTTCCACGGTGAGAGAAGTATTATAGGAAACCTTGATTATTCTTTAAAATATTTATTTTCTGTTGGTTGGTTTGATGTGGCTGTAAAATGAAATTTGCATCATCGATTATGTTTACTTAAACCCTTTAAATACCCCACTCAATAACAGATGTGTTGAATAATATACAATATTTTGTTAAGCGTGACGTCGGAAGTACATTATAACAACCGACTGTGTAGATATATGCTAGTGTATAAAGCGAACGTCGTTTGCCAGGATCGAGAAAACTACATCTGATATCTACTCTCTACCTACTCTCTGTAAAGAATGGAATGATGTATGTATGTAACATATAATATTTATACATTACAATTTATGTATGTAAAATTCGAAAACTACTTTACTACACACTTCCCCTATCACCGATACGTAATTAAGTGCAGTAACTTAGCGGCAACTTGAGAGCTCGTTCGCAACTTATCTGTAGTTAAGTTGGCCGAGTTGCTACTTGCTTGTCACTTAACTTGAACGTTGTTGGTTGCCTCGTCTTATCGTGATTGCTTGAGTGCACTCGATTCTACTAATAAGATGAAATTTCTATGTTAATAGGCTCAGAATTAAGTAGGAGGTGACTTAGGGAATAAAGATAAAATATGTTCAATACCAATCAAGATTTACATACACACATACATAAATATCATACCTGATTTCCTGTAGAGGGGTAGGCAATGATCATGGATCCCCATTTGTCCCGATCCTGACAGACCACTTTCGCTTCATTAAAGACACTAATCAAGATTTGTTTAAAAAAACACGGTTGTATCTAATATCTCATTTATCTAAGATAATATAATATAGGGATATAAATTGTATTAAAAAGGAATATAAATTTTAATTTGGATGCGGGGTATTAAATGGATTCATGCAAATATAATTTTGTTATTGAAATTGGTCAAGTAGTAGTAGGTAGTGTTGATAGTTCTTCCCCGAGCTAAACCTTCGAAACAATGCAATGCAACGGCATTCTTAAAACACAACACGCGTAAGAAAAATAGTATATTTTAAACTATGTTCATAAGTGTTTTGGAGTGATAGACCAGAGGATCATTTACAATATTCCTAAATATTAATCATTGTTCAGCAACAGGTTCATTAAGATGAAAAATTCTTTAAAATTTAAACATCTATCTATCTTCTTTTACACGATCGTTTGATAGTTAGAATGGGATCAAAAGGTAAGTTATGCATTAATCATAAAATAATTAAAAGATGGCAGTAGATGTAATATTATATGATGAGATACTTAGTTTTTTAATATTATCAAAAATTAATGATTAATTATGATACAATAGATTTGTATAGAATTACTCTATTGAAATAACGAATAATTTTATCTTTGAGGGTGATTACATTTTCGTATAATCACTATTAAATTTATAATATATACTCGTATAAACATTACATTTTAATATAGGTAAGTATTGACACTATATGTTAAATTCTTTTAGGATTTAGGGTACCAGCCCTAAGCTCCAAAAATACCTAATTGATCCTCTTAAAAACAAATTAAAAATACACTATTATGAAGAATCAACCTTTTTCTATTTATGAAGTTAAGTTGTTACTTGCATTAAAATTTGCTAGAATATTTTGACATAATATATTACCGTAGTTTCTAGAATTCGATTTGGTTCTATGAAACATAGAAAACGACTATTCGCCTCTTCTACCCAATTAGTCATTCAATCTAACCGGTCATTATCCCTAAAAGTGTATGTAGACACTTAAAACCATCCCTTATAATTGCTTAAAGTAACATTTTATATAGGCTGTTTCTAGTACATATGGGTACTAAATATCCAATACGATACCTCAGTCACCTTTTACGAGTAGAAAGGTAGCTGGTTAGTTCAAAGCTCGGGAACAATATCAAACCATTACAAAAAACTCTCCTAGACATTTTCATGAAAATAAAATTCCAATTAAGTGAAAAAAATATTTATTAGAGGAAAATGCAGCCTTAATGACTAATCATATTAAAACGCTTAAGAAGGCTTATTTGGGGAGGCTTCATAAAAATTAGAGGTTTATTTCGTTGGCGAGTTTTCCTAATTAAATTATGTTTAGATTAAGAAGGGTTGCTAAGAACAGCTGTCGAGAATAAAAGGAAAATTAAAATGTGCTCTTGAATTGAGGGTTTGTATGTGGTGGGTGTGTGGTTTAATTAATACGGTATAAGCAGATGTGGATTTAAGATCTTAAATACAACTTTGCCATATAAATGTGTCACTTATTTAGTTACAGAACAACAATCTGTTAATAAGATAGATGGATGGATTTTTAGAAAAATTGCAGTTTCGTGTATTAATATGTGTCCTGAATTCCTGAAATATATTAAAGCTATATATCTGAGTATAATTTTGCATAAATTTAATATTGCTGTAGAAATGAGTAGGTACATAACTGAAGCTTAGGAACTGCATAATTAATTATTAATTGTCTCACTATAAGAAATAAATATGAAAAGGCGCCGTACGAATATCATTCAAATATTTCCATCATTTTTACAGCCATTAAAAAGAGGTCAAATTAAATACATATTTCCCAGATAATTCTCGCTGACTTCAAGGTTTTTGAGGGGTTTTGTTTTAATTAATTTCGTAATCGCTTTTTCAAGAGATGGCCTCTGTCAAATAAATACTGATGATATGCTAATTAGGTCAACAGGGATTATTGGATATTCACCTTTGATTCGTAGGTAGGTAGGTACTTTTTTAAGTACTGACTTACCTACTTCTTACTACTTATTTTATTTACTATGGGAGACATATCATATCATACATATGGGAGTCATATCGCGATAAATTAATAAAGATATCTGATTACCTTTATTAATTTATCTTGATTTGACCCGGTCTCTCATAGTAAATAAAATGAGTATAAATCGCGAGTGTTTAAAAATAACTACTTATTATATCCTACCGCTTGAAATAACCTGAGTGGTTCTGTACATCAAACCATAAGTACCCAAGAGGTGATCTAGGATTTATTATCTAACTAGCTGTCTGTAAGTACGATGAGACTAATATATGTTATGTGACGTTTCATTTTTGTGAGGTCATGGCTTCACGTACCGGTTCTTATTGGGACTGCCCTTAAGTTTGTTGCAAAACACTATTAAAAGCTTTGATCATGTGCAGTTTCTTGGCGTTTCTTCTGTGCAGAGTTTTTTCTTTAAGAAGTGCCATTGGTTTTGTTAATCTAATTTGATTTATTTTAAGAATTAGTTTATGTTAATGATATATTTATTATAGAAAAAAAATTTTGACTTTTAATTAATGATTTTATGTTGAATGAAAAGATATAAAATGATATACAACAGTCACATCATCGTTGAGGAAAATTATTGACAAATTACCTCTAGATAGGTTGTATATACTATCTATTTATCAGAATTTGGATAAAACGTGGGATTTGAGTCACCAGACTTTTGCAATAGTTTTTCAAATCTCAATTACTCCGAAAGGGATTATAATAGAATGCATATCTATCAGAATTAAATAATATACAAAGCCAACTGGTGATTCTCAAACCAGTCCCGTGTTGACAAAATTCAGCGTTCCGTAAACGTGTTTTATTCAAAGCCAGGCAGGCACTCCATTAAACTTGCATTCGCTTCCGACAATTGAATCGCAATCATTCGGGTGTATTCGCTATTGGGTCTGGGGTGTAAATGACACCACAGTGGGTATGTGTTAGTGTAATTATGCAGGTTGAATGTGGTTGGTTTGCTTGGTACTGGTTAGTACTAAATACATATTATGTACAATAATAGTTCGTAACGTAGATATTGGGTATGATAAAATTTATCAAAAAGACATGGTAGTTAGATATAGTTGGTAACATAGAAATTGTCTAAAATAAAATATATCAATATGATGGTTATATAGAAGACATTGACAAAGGGTGACGTTTGAAGTACCTATAACCACCGAGTGTGCATGAGGATATATCAAGAAAGACAACGTGGTTTGTCAGGATTGGACTATGCTATTAGCGATTCGTGATGTCTGCTGATCTATCTACAGGAAACGGGCGTATGTAAAGCACTGAAGAACACCGACAATAGTTATTCGAACAAAAAGGCCTGTATTATGTTGGTTTACAAACTGGTATTTTTCATTTACTTTTCGTATTTTATTATGATATCTTTAACGGTAACCAATTAATTTTAATGCTATATTTATGAAGTATACATACGATATGTATGAAATTGACAGCTAGCATGTTTGACAGCTCCCGGCACGTTTCGAAAACCGAATGCGTTTTTGTTTATTCAGAATGGAAAGGGCAACGGTCCGAGTGATTGATTCCGAGTTTGCATTGCGTTTGGCATAAATAAAATAAAATATGGCTGGAATTTTAAATGTATTTAACAATATACCTATATGCGTAGGTACGAGTAGATGTAGGTTATGGGTTAAGATTTAAGCGACGATGCGGAATATATTTTTGTAAAGGGTCATCGTCCGGGCAAAAGTTTTACTGGAAAAAATATCGTCACGTGTAATCATACCTGAATTTGTATCCCTAAGTAGAGAATACGACTGTTTTGACTAGAATCTGTAAATGTGATCGTGACCTGTTATATTCGGTTCTGGCCATTATGTTAACTAGGCTCTGCTATTTTTCCCGATCCTGGCCAAATACTATAACTTCATTCACATTTATACTTTTGTATATTCTAAACTTACAACACCAGAATTTTTGAAAATATCGCTTATTCGTAGTAGGTACTACAAAGTATAAATATACTCCGCAATTAATTTCACCTTAGTACAACATCTTTTCTTTCCGTTTCCTTTGACACATTTCCACAAAGGAGATATTTATTTCCAAAGAGGTGGGAGGGGTCGGGGAACATGAAACGAGTGCTGTCACTTTGTACTTTGGCTCATAAATGATTCCTCTGTACATTGTTTTCCGATATTGTATCGAAATAGCGAGCGAGAGAATGTGGCAAGGGTGTGCAGTGGTAGATAGGGCTAAGTTTATACTATTGAATGATAAATGTAACATATTATTTGGATATTTAAAGACACACTTAAAAAGAGAGGTTTTTTATCTCTTAACGAGTTGTAACCTTTGATAGACAATATGTATTCTAAGTTGTATTTAGATTTACAATTGGGGCTATGATAATAGTAATTCGACAAGATACATTGTTTTTATCTATAGTCTCTACCTATGCCGTTAGGGAAGTAGAGGTGTGATAATATGTGTCTTATTGTATTTGTAAATATATTTGGTCACTAAGTTGCTCGTCTAATAACCAATTAATTACATCAACTCTTAGCCCCTTAGATATCTCTTACATCCTGTTAAAAAAATGTACATATTTTTTTCTACATCTCAAAAGTAACTTATTTATAAATTACCATGACAACCCTCTATCTTCAAACACTGGGTCTCATGCGAAACTTTACACCGTTGCCCCGTAACACTGGATCGACCTTTTGATGTTGCAAATGGAGTGATTTTCAATTTCCACGTCGCCCCATACCCTGGCAAGGAGCGATGGAAATAGGAGAGCCGCATCCACCGCTAGTGTGATACGATAATGCACTCTTTTTGTTTTATTATGCATAAGACGCTTCCCTGGTTCAAGGAGAAATAGAATATGCATTATGGAGTTTAGTCCTTTGACGACCTCCATGGTGCAAACGGTTAACTACTTGAAAGCTAATAGTTTTCCCGGATTCGATTGGGAGAATTTTGATGTATTGTCTGGTTGTTGATAATATATACTATATGATATTTTTTGTCAGTCTAAAATAAGTACATAAATCGTAATATATAATTTAACTAGTACATTTTTAAATGAACTTACCGTGCGAATTCAATTCAGAGGTGGTCAGATCCATTTCTGTAATTGCTAAGTAAACTATGATTAAATTCTCTATTCTATTCTAAGTAATTTAAGGCACTTTTCATCAGGTAGTCAGCACTTTATATACAAGCAATATCAAATAATTTGACACATTTTATTTTTTCAGAAGTTTTCATTTCATGAAACATAGATCCTAATAGTAGCAGGCTGATATAATGTTATAGCCTAAAGCCTTCTTCAATAAATGGTCTATCTAACACAAAAAGAGTTTTTGAATTCGAACCAGTAGTTCTTGAGATTAGTGCGTTCAAACAAACAAACAAACTCTTCAGCTTTATAATATTAGTATAGATCAAAGTTGTTGTGTTAAGGTTTCCTAATAAGTCAATTGTAAACAACTATTAACGCCCTGATAGTGTACCTGAGTTCGTCCTACATTTTTGTACTCAATACATCTGACTACTCGGTATGTACATTCAGTCGTGAAGAGTACATTTGTTTACACATGCCCTGAAATTAGCAAAGTTAGTGAAGTACACTGAATAGGCAACACAATTCTGTCTCCAAGACAGTAGTATAGTTAGATATAATTAATGTTGCGGCTCGTCTCAACTTTCGCGTTTTGACATGTCTAAAAGCATAAGAGAATAGCGATTTTTTAAGACAAACAAAGACAAATTAATCCTTGCAGGGTAGTCAGAGGTTCAGGTCGCCATCTCCACAATTGCGAAGGTAGTGATTCTATGGCCACCTCGAACCCACCTGTTGACCAGATGGTCAGTATTCAATGTGATAGGTGGTAAGCCATGTCGCCATTTACAAGCACTTACTATTACCTGTTCGGGAAACAGGTAGGTTTCCTCACGATGTTTTCCCTCCCCGTAGTATTCGACGCATTTCGTCAATGTATTTTTATTACGAAAATGTAGAAAGAAATTCATTAAACTTCTTGTCCATTTGTACATACTCAAGCGGGATTTGAACCCTGTACCCACTGTTATAGAGTCACGCCCCAAAATACTGAGTAAGGTCGATTTATATACATAATTGTTTGTATAATTTTTTGGCCCGTGGTAGTTTATGTAAAAAATTAAAGAAACATCGACTCATATTTCACTTTTTCTCACGTACGGTGATCAATGTCATAAATATGTCCTACCTGATACTCTTGACAACCAACCTAATTTAACATGAATTTCTCCTTTCATGCTGTTTTACTATTTCTCAGTCCCATGCTGGACAGGGACGTTAAAAGAATCTTAACTAGCTGCCGTTTTTCCCGGCATGTCGTAAAAGGTGACTAAGGGACTGGGGGTAAATGGGATTAATGGGGCGATGGGCTAGCAACCTGTCACCTAAAAAATAACACAATAAGTTAAAAATAAACGCTACAAAGTCTGCGTTTGCTAGCTTTAGTACAAATTTTGCGGTTTCGAAGGAAATTCCCAAGGAATTCTGCTCCCCTCTTCGGGCAAAAAGATTGATGTTTTAATCTCGCTAAGTTGCCGACGGCTTTTGCCGCACTATTAGTGATTAGGTAATTTATATTTATGTACACTTAACACCCTTTTTTTTCATAGGGGTAAATAGAAAGTAGAAAGGTAGAGTTTGCTAGTCCCGTGATAGTCTGAGACGTAAAAATAATGCTAACTATCTGTCGTTCATCTCGGCATGTCGTAAGAGGCTACTAAGGGACTAGGGGTAGATGGAATCAATTGAGCGATAGGTTAGAATCCTGTCAATAGTGCTAATAATATATCAAGTCAATCAATCCTGTAATATATCAAGCTAAAAAGTGACTTAGGAGATATATCTCAAAAGTCTGTCTACCCCGAAAGGGATTAAAGGACGTGAATATATATAGGTACATAAAGATTTTTATTCAATATAAGCACAGTAATAGTACATTCATTGAATTATATTAGAAGATGAGCAGTGTAAATACTATCACATAACTCATGTAGTATTTTATAGTCTCTGCCTATACCTCTTAGTAAAACAGACTTAATGTGTGTATGCTTGTAAAGATATTTTAATTCATATGATTGTATACCTTTTCATTCTTATAACGCCTTATGAAACGTTTGACGTAGATAAAATCGCCGAGTGTATCATAATATGAGGAGTTGTTAAAATCATCATATAGTTGTTCATCAATATCGAGACAATACGTAATATATATCTGCCTAATCCATCTGTACCTTGCCTCTGTATGAATGCATTCGTAATTGGTTCTAAATTAAATATAAGATATTAATTAATGACATCGAGTCAGATGTAGTATGATTTCTAACAACACCCTAACAACCCTCTGTCTCTGAATACCATGAGTCTGAGTCATGAATTTTCTTATTCTTAAACTATCTCTTTAGTCAAGCTTTAAACCAACTCAAGGGAATCACATAAAGGAATGATATTTAACAATCCGCTCTGCTCTTTGCAATTTTAATTCTCAAAACAAATAAATACACTTTGCATCACGTATGGTACGTGATTGCGGTGTACAGGGAAAAAGCAACCTTAAGTGCTTGGTTTAAAGTGCTTTTTGGAGTGACTGTGACTGGTTACCGATTTCCCAAAGGTAGCTCGGGAAAGGTTTTTCTCCATATCTTAGCTTGGAGGACTACTACGGATTTTGGAAGGGTCGTAGTATGAAAGTGTATGAATTATTGTCTTGCACGTATGTTATATTTATGTAGGACTATATATATTTGGTAATTTAATTTTGTTAGCAGCTGAATGTTTGAGAGTTTAGTTTTTAATAATTTTTAAGTCACATTGCAATAAGGGCGGTTGATTGTAATATCTTTCATGTATACATACTAACCATAGTTTCTCGTATTGGCTACTTATGAAATGAAGAAATGATTCCTGTATGGTCTCGTATAACTCACTTTTTTATATAGTCAACAGTTTTCAGTCATTCAAGCCTTTACTTTAACCTTATCCTAAGACATGATATTACCTTTTTTATTTTCGTTCTCAGAAACTCAGGCATCAACCACAAAGAATCAATATAACTTTTTCTTGGTAACGTTCTGAACGCAACACTGTGTTATACAACAAAGACACACTCGTTCAAGACCATTAACCCTTGCGGGGTAGTCAGAAGAACCTCTGTTATACAACATAACTGTTTATGTCCTATCTGCATTACTATACTTCTTCTTCTTCAGGTGCCATCTCCCAATAGGAGGTCGGCCAATCGTATGGCTTTTTTACTTGAGGATTTTAATCATCAAGGCAAGCTGGACTTTATTGACTGCTGCACGAAACAGTGATCTTGAACTCATATTGAACCACTGCCGAAGGTTTTTTAGCCATTAAGCTTTACGTCGGCCAGGTCTTCGTTTGCCGTTTATTTTGCCTTGAATGATTAGTTGGAGCAGATCATATTTAGTATTTCGCATGATGTGTCCTAGGTATTCCAGTTTCCGCCATTACTACACACGTAGTTTAACTCCTATCGAGACAGACAGAATCACTTCTAGCTTTACTGGAGTCTTGATATAAATTAAGTGTTGTAGATAAAAATTGAGTTCAGTTTCCATAGTAGCCCTCCACTCAGTTAAACATACACGTTTGGAAAATATTTCATCCTTCAGGGCAAAAGGAGTCCCACACCTTTTCTAGGATACAAGTACACATACAACTAAGTATGTAAAGAGAAAAGTGGCTCTTACTATAGTTGAGACAAGTATGAGAATAGAAACATATATAGTATATTCACTTCACGGTCACGTTTTCAGGCATTTCGAGGTGGGCAAAACCTTGAAGAGGTGATAATGTTCCTCGGATAGCTTTTATCATGAAAATGGGTTGTAAAATCATTTGGAATATTGGTTGTTAGCTTCATAGATTTTTCCCCTAGTCACTTAGTAGCTATTTTTGACATGCCACGTCATATGCTGAGAAGAATGACAGCTAGTTAACATTATTTTTACGTGCCTGATTAGCATGGGATGGAAGAATAAGATAAAAGCATGAAAGCAGAAATTCATATTAAATTGGGTTGGTTGTGAAGAGTATTAGATACGACATTGATCTGTTAGTAAACGAGAAAAAATGAAAGGGTGTGATTCGAAGGTTCTTTAATATTTTACGTATAGATGATATGATTTAATAATCACATAGTTGTTATGAAAATTGTTACATAAGAGTCACTCTATAAAACCTACTTAGACCTCACAATATAACACTATATAGTATTTGTGGTGGAGGCAGGGTTAAGAACTACAATTTTCTTCTGCTTTCCAGTTTGGTCGCTGAATATATATGCTATATACGTATTTATCTATATGTAGTAAAGTTTATATTTCTTAAATATACGTTCACAATTCCGCTAACACTAGTCTTAAATGTACTTACTAAGGGGCTAGTTCAATTGGTGTAATAACATCCTACAATATTATTATTATAAATGTACAAGATTAATTAGTGTCTTTCGCTGCAATTCCTTGCAAGGAACTTGTGATTTAAGCCTCGTACGGACGAACGTATAAATGTATAAACGTATAAACAGGAATGACGGATATAAGTATCTATGTATTTAATATTTGCAATAACTTAAACATGCTACAGTCAACTTGTTTCAAATCTAAGTGAGTCCGATTCCAGAGGCTGCTTACAAACGCAAAACTCTTCTGCCCACCAGCCGTGAAAGGAGATTATGGGTCCCCAATCGAACATAGGATTATGCTGGGGTGTATTATGGTGCTTAGGGAATGATCTTGATGTGGAATTGTGGTTGGAGTGTGTTGATAGTTTGTTTAAGTATATGACGTGATATGTTGGAATGTAAATTTGAAATTTTCTTGAATTGTTTATGAGATAGGAGTAAGAAGAATGAGACAGTAAATATGTTTCTTTTTGTAGTATCGTAGAAGGTGACAAAAGAATTTCTTATTAATTCATACAACAACTTCAAAATTATGGGTATACTACATGAAGAGGTATTGATGGAGAAGACACTATGTTTCTAAACTTCCATCTACCCCAAATGGAATTTAATGACATGTGTATGAAATAAAGGATAGATTTATTAAATAAGTTGAACATAAATAAACCTCTGTCTCATATTTTTTTATCCATACAAACATATACATATATGTACATTCACTCCTTAATATGATATTTAATCCTTTGTATTTTTCTGTTAGATTCTTGGGATGTCTATAAAATCCATTTCTTATAACTAATTACTTTTCTCCGACAAGAATACGCCCCTTAATAGAGAACTTGAGTACAAGTATATTAAATTTCGATAACGCATTGCCTTCAAAGAGACGCGAGATTGGATCTGCAATGTGCAACTGTCAGCTGTTGTCCCTATGCAATCAGGGAGCGATGGAATGGGAACCTAATTGTATTTACTACATGTTATATAAGAGATTCCGTGCTGGGATGTAAAAAGAATGCTAACTAGCTGCCGTTCTTCCTGGCATGTCGTAGTAGGCGACTAAGAGATTACAGGTAACAGGAATCAATTGAGCGTTGGGCTACATCCTGTCACCATTGTCCCAAATAACAGCGCAAACCCCTCGAATGTGTATTAATGGCAAAAAGTGACTTAGGACATATTATCGTGTCTCTGAGCTTCTGTCAACCCCGAAAGGAATTATTGGACGTGAATGTACCTATATAAGAGACTATGATAAAAGCATAAATTCGAAACGGTTACGTTAAAGTCGGAGTAGGCTGTATTACTTATGGATATGCGAAATAATATGTCGTGACGCAAAGGAGGCGAGATTAGTTTATATAAACATAATATAACATAACATACGCTTCACGCCTTATACGACGATATACACGACACGACTAAACACACCCCTTTTTTGTGACATAGAGACTTGAGTGCAGATCTGAAATTTCCAAGCCATGATAGGTATGAGCCTCTCAAAGCCTTAAATGTTTATTTTAATCAAAATAAATATGAAAATTTTATCCAACATTCTTAGGAAGAGAAGAAGATTTATGTTATTTTTTACTACAGCGGATACGTGAATCGGATACGTCGGGATACGTGATCTCTGCTTGCCCCTCTACAGGGAATGACGCATGAGGTGTATGTTTGTATGTATGTATGTACTTTCGTTTTATGCACAGGAAGTAACAAGTTCGCTAATTTCCCTTAAACTCGGCATGGCCTTGTACACCTCGTATCATAATGGCGCAGGAACCGCGAAACTTGGCTTGGCCTGGCCTGGCTTGTAGTTACACGGCCCTTGACTCGCAGCCCTTGTTCCCTGGAGATGGGATGTCATTTAAGCACAGAGTAGGAAGAAAATAGACTGTGATTTGGAATTGGTGTGTGTGATAAGGTTAGGGGTTTTGTTTGTGTTTATTAGTCGGTGAAATAGGTGGGTTTTAATTGTTGTGATATAGGCATGGATTTTAAGTAAATACTGTCATGTGTTACATTTTTCGACAATGATCTGTCATTATCGCATAACACTAAAAAATGGGATCCATTTAAGTTACGAATATGATTTAAAATTCTTTCCGAACCAACGATTCTTATTAAAATAGTTACTCAGTAGGTGTATTTAAGGCTTTTAAATTCAGGCTAACAAACGTTGATATCCACAGCAACGGAAAGCAAAAAATATGTGGTTAGTTTAATTTAATAAACTCAACACAAAAAGACAACTGAAAACGCACAAAATTTCAATATTACAAAAAACCTTAGCATCCTACAACCGCATTCGTAGTATTTACTAGATCACATCTACACCAACACCGTACACTGTGGCTCAAGTAATAAGCGCACATAATGGGAGCCTATAATACAATATCCCGCTCCCTCGACGCCTGCCGAAGAGGCCTAATATCGTGATGACGTCATAACTTGTAACCAAAGCCTTGAAGGCTTTACTGCACAGTACTTTGGCTTTCATCAAGGGTGAAAATGGTTAAGTGTTGGCTTTTGGTGTTCAAGACATTGTAGTGTAAACTTTTTGGTATTAATACTCGGATATGTTAATACATTGATCATTGTAGAAATATATACACATACGGGATATAAAAAGAATGCTAACTAATTATAGCTGCTTTTGTTCCTGTTATGTCATAGGAGGTGATTAAGAGAATTAGCAAAATGTCACCAATTTTCTATATGATATCACAACTCCAATATTCATGCTAAAAAAGTATCGTAGGAGATATTGTACCTCTGAGGTTCTGTCCACGCCAAAAGGGATTATTAAGGCGATGGTTTGTCAGGATCGGGACAGATGGGGATGTGTATGTATGAAAAAGCGTATAAATAAATTAGAGAAATGTACGAGTTTAAGCATAATAATTAGTTCGGAAGACTGTTCATCAGCATTACAACGCTTTGAATGCATTTCATTAGCTAATTTATAGCCAGACTATAGGTCACTACGTGGAACGATTCGGACAAATCTTTCTTGCTTGCATTCACACCCATTAACCTTCTCATACATGCTCTTCTGTTCTTCATGCTACGTTCACCCGCCTTGAGAAGAAAGTATATTAAGCAAACTATTATACCTATCAACGTGGGTACAAACTCATCAACCCTGAATCTCTTACCTCTTATTACACACATTCTAAGTTAAATCTAAAGTTCAAAAAACATTCTAAGAATATTAACACCTTGTAAGAGAGGGAATATGAACCTCTTTGTGCCTTATATTAAGTGAACATATGAACCTTTTTACGCCCTATACAATGCCATTAAACAAAGCCCACAAAACACAAAGGTACCTAACATTGCGCCTAAGGTTACATTGTTATTTTATGCACCCTCTGTAGGAACAGTTCATTGGTGCAGCTAAGGATTTTATGCTTTCCGTTTTAGCAACGTTATGGCTAGAGGAAAATTTCTCGAGGAAAGTTATCGAGTTCTTTAGATATGTAATAGAATCTTAGTTTTTTTATTTAGATTGTTATTTATTTTCAACTTATGTACATCTATGTCGTAGGATCATTTGATATTTCGGGTTTTTGCAAAAAACCAAGGCATTTAGCGAAAACACGGATAATTAGACAATCGCCCTGCAACATGTATAAAAGTCGAAAAATGTCAACGGGCACATAATTGATGGACTAAGCATACGAGTATTATTAGTAGTATACCGAGAGTGTATGAAGAGCATTAATGTCAATGACAGGTGGGGATCCGTGATATCTGCCTACCCCTCTACAGGGAATCAAGCGTGTTGTGTATGTATAGGAACTGGGTTCAACTCACCACCAGCTATCACAGTGGTTGAAGAATCTCTGGTGTAGTTGACATAAGAGTGATGATGATGTTGTTAAGTTCTGACTAGTTTTAACAATAAAAATCCTTATGTTTATTTGGTGTAATGAATAGTCTTAAGTGTAATCAGCATTTACAACCCTGATGGAATGCCAATACATCACCTGAAACTTCTATTTACGTATCATCAAAAACCTGCATCTAATTTTATTTCTACATCCTGGTTCAAATAGAATCGTATCAAAAAGTGAATAGCAAAATCAATACGACATTAATACAAACGTACTATTATACGTCTAGATGCAAACATTAAATCTCTCTACGGAACCCCACATCCGGAGGGTTCCGTACAATGCGAGCGACTATTGGCATTCTTACTAGTTAGGGCGGATTTACGCCGGACGATTTCGGAGTTAGACCCCACGATTTATTAGGAAATAAACACGAGTTTTAGATTATTATCGGGTTGATTTGTGATTGGTATCTACTAAGATTGGATGTGAATAGAATCGGTATAACATGTCTTTCTGGGAGGCAGTTGTAAAAGGTGAAAATTCGATCTTTTTGCTGGATAGTTGTAAAAGACAATTGTTATTAGAGGTTAATGGAGTATACCTGACTGACAACCTGACTTACAAAAAATGGGTTTTATTTCGTTTATTTTATAAACAAAGTATTACCTTTGTTACCCGACGTTTCGGCCATGTTGCAATGGCCTTGGTTACGGCTCAACTACTAACACTTTGTTTATAAAATATACATGATATAACCCTTTTATTGTAAAATGAATAAAAAACGCAAGTCTCTCAAAATAATATAAGATTGAATATTGGATAGGTCCGTTCGACGCATCCTACAACATCTAAATTAGGTAATAATATGTATATTATTGATAATATTTGACTATTACAACAATTGAACTAGCCCCTTGATAACTTCATTTGAGACTAATGTTAAGGGTTCTAGTCAACGTATACTTGAGAAATATATACTTATTATATATACATAAATGCATATATAGTATATATAATAAGCAACCAGACTGGAAAGTAGAAGAAAACCATAACTCTTAACTCTGCCTCCACAGGAAATCGAACCCAGGACCTCATGATTAGCGTTTAGGAGGTCAACCAATCTCGCCACGGAGGTTGTCAAAGTACTTTATCCCACACAAACCTATCATATACCACAATATTCCTAGAAAAATCGTCTTGTGTGTGGTAACAAAACGCCATTGTCCACGGCTAATGACAAATCACTGGAAATCGCAGCTAACAATCGGTTCTCGAGCGTCTCCGATGCTCCTTTGTGCATGCTCTCTGGACTTTCATCCCTGCTACGGCCGGGGAATAATGAGGTCTTAACTATACTTATCTTATCACAGACTAGCAGATGTCCTATTGTTGTGGGATGTTACTAAGGGAATAAAGGTAATCACTAAAGTTGTTTTTAAAAATGTGTCTCTTGATTAAACCAATAATAGCTAAAAACTTAGTTAATACATATTATACGTAATAATATTATACGTAAATATATTCACATTAGTACATACATACATATGTGTACATATATATACGTCTCTACGTCGCTATTGGGATAGGCAGATACTATTGATTAATAAACATAAGTAATGTGAGTTTGAATGTTAGTAAGAATCTATCGTTCTCTTCTTCAGTGATTATGGATGTTATTGTCTATGGTAAACAATGCTATGATTATATAAAAGTGTCAAAATACGGCCGTGTATACAATCATATCAATGTCCTGTCTTTCTTTCTTAGGTGAACAGAACTTCGAAATCCCATATTTTGCTGCATATCTTAGCATAGTTATGGGCGTTGTATAGGCACCAATGTGAAAGATCGTGAGCTGCTAATATCCTATAAGTAATTGACTTAGCTATATATATATATACACATATATATTAATTCACGTCTTTTAATCCCTTTTGGGGGTGGACAGAACTTTGGAGGCATTAACATATTTGCTTGTACAATTATTAGCATGTATTGTGTCATATGTAATATTATGTAAAATTGGTAACAGGTTGCTAGCCTATCACCCACTTGATTCCATAGACAACTTAGCCTCTGAGTACGTTTCTACGAAATGCCAAAACGAATGGTTTTAAGAAGATTTTTACTACGAACTAGCATGGGAAAATGTACTGCATAATTTTAAATAAACAAGCGCAAGCAAAGCAAGATCGCTCAACTAGTGCTGGCACCTGGCGGGAATTGATAATGAAACTCATTTCCAGCCCTTTGTTGCCCCGAAGTGTTATTAGGGCTGGTTCAATACATTTTCATATTACGTTGCAGTGGAAGTGCATACAAAGAGGAGGTAGTTCTTAAACATAAGTATTTATAATAGTAATATGTAGTGTAATATTGTATAGAAATACTATATTTTCAAACTCGTACGGTTCATTTTTAAACAAAAAATGTAAACTTTGTTTTCGTGCCTATATAACTCTCATAACAATGTAAGATATGCCACAAAATATGGGACTTTGAGCTTCTGTTCACCCGTTAAAGAATGAAAGTACATTAATATCATTGTATACACGGCCGTATTTTGACATTTTTATGTGATCATAGCATTGAATACCATAGACAATAATTGAATTGCCTGAAGAAGAGAACGATAGATTCCGACAAACATTCAAATTCACATTAATTACGTTTTCCAATCAATAAACTCTGTGTATTCCCATAGCCATGGAGACACGTTATAATCAACAGATACTCTTTAGTTTGTACATAATTTCATATACCTCTTCTTATCTCCCACAGGTTACGTAGGGGCCGGCCTAATAAGACAACAGAACAGTCAGATAGACGCTATATTGAAAAAAGCTGACGTTAGGAGTACCTATAACCGCCGAGAGTGTATGAGAAGATGTATGAATGTCAATGAAGCGAAAGTGGTCTGTCAGGATCGGCACAAATAGGGATCCGTGATCTCTGCCTACCCCTCTACAGGGAATCAGGCGTGATGTGTATGTATGTATCTCCAACAGATCGAAGTGAGATAAAGGCACCACTCTTCCCGTGAAGAATGACACCTTAGTACCTCCTTTGCAAATCCCAGATCAACTCGGCTCTAAAGTGAAAACCAAGCATAGTCAATCTGTCCAACATGAATACATGTATGAGTTTGGCTAACTCTGGCCAACTGTTGCCAACTGTGGCAAATCTCTACCCAAGTTGCCATAACGACGTTTAGCACATATTCAGAAATGTGCTAGCTGGGACGTAAGGGGAATGGTGTTAGCTGCTTTTATGCCTGATATATCGGAAGATAAGTCGGCTGTCTCAAACCAAAACCTACTAAGAGCCATTTTGTTTTCAAATCCGTTTTTTTCGATCTTTCTTAATTTATTATAAACTGCGTCTAATGCAATAAGACTAGCTGCTCTAAGGCACTCAGAACTAAAGGTTATAGTTACTGATTTAATAACTTTATACTTTTGGACCGGCACGTAATTGGGTTTTGTTTTGCTTCTCTTGTAAAATTTTCTAAATGCCTCTTACTAGGTTTTGGTTTGGGACAGCCGAAGTAGACTATGCAAATACATATTTACATACACATAACGCCCCTTTTCTTACAGAGAGGTTTAGAAGAGATTTCGGCTCCTCAGTTGTCTCGATCTGGACAATCCACTTTAGTTTCGTAGACATTTATACTCCTCTTCATACGCTCGTGTCGGTTATACATACTTCTGACGTCACTTTCAATATGTCGATCATCTGACTGTTACGCGTCTACTAACAAATGTATTCAATATTTATATTATTGGAATTTCATTTCCGAAACTTACGGTATGAAGGTACTTCTTAGGTTTAATTGTAAGTGGGCGTTTTTACTTTACATTTCTCCCTAGAGTCGTAGTCACCTCTTACGATTGGCTGGGAATTAATTAATTAGCTAGATACCATTCATTTAAGTTTCAATCTAGGATGGAATAAAAAGGAACTAAATCATCATCCATAAATATATTTTATTTGTTTATTAACGATTGTATAGTCCTATCGTGATAGTCAGAGATGGCAGTTAACTATTTTATGATGATCTTTGGTCACTCGAAATCCACTATAAACACTCATATCACTAATACACGATTACTGTAGTCCCTTTCAGACTGGTCTGAGATTAGTTGACCATTACAAAGGTCTTTGACCACTCAGACCTCACTTTTACATGATAGCACCCAATATGACAGGAATGTAGGCTATATACCATGCTTTGTGACATCAAACAGCAGGATTTTAATTAACCCCTGTCCCTTGAGTTAATTAACTGGCAATTCACGCCAAAATTCATTATAAATTTCATTATGAATTTTGTCTGCAAACATCTGTTTTCGTAATGTGATATCGATAGTGATTTAAACAATTAGATTTATCCTTTCAATACCTTGAAAACCACTCTTTATGTATTGAAAATTAATAATTATTTTATTTTGTATACTTCTGAAGAACTAATACCTATTAACATGTATATCAGACACAAATATTTTAATCTATTTGATATGGGTTGTAACGATTAGTTTAATTAAGTTTTTATCCTAGGAACAAAACGGCTTCCTTCTATATTAGGTGCTGACTACCTGGAGAAACTTGGGTTCAGGTGGACTCAGAATTATTAATTACGTAATTACGAAGAAGGTCAAAAAAACCTCTGAATATAATTATATAATGTTATGTTACATTTTATTCGTAGCTGTTCCTGTGAACTAATAATTATAAGTTATTTAGTAGTCAATTAATTAGTAGTATGCATCTGATTGGATGTGTACATATCAGATATAGTGGAAAACAAATGATTCTTTGAAAATTCTGAACAAGACTTTTTTATATATTTCCGATGAATCTAAATCGCTAAATCTATAGTTTTCCCGTAGAACAGGTACAAAATAAGTGCAGAATCTCTCACGTTGAGTATTATATTACTGCCAGATTCGTCTCTCCTTATACACTTCAGAATAATATTCGAACTTGACTGAGAAAGGAAGGAAGGATTTGTAAATCAATAGAGATAGTACAATTAAGAAATCTTTATAATTTAATTAGTTAGGCAACATTCAACACTCTTAAGAACTTATGACATTCAGAATCGGTGATTGGCAATGCTATACACTCATACAACTTTTTAAATAATATCTCTATTAAGTTTCAAATTCTAACTCATAGATGTCACCGTGTCACATTTTAAATATTAAAGAGGAAGCTTCAGCGACTAACCGAGGCCAATTAGCATGCTAATGAAGACATGGCTACTCGGTCAGCTCTTAATAACTGCCAGACACTCACACAATTAGTACTGGCAGGTTTATTTAGAATTGGGCCATCAGTAATATATTTATCACGTTTCGAAGCTTGAAGAGAGCATATAAGTAGGTATTATATGATTTTGGTGGCTAGTTACTAGCACATCGTTCAATAGATTCCCTGTCCCTTCGTTGCTTCAGAAGATATTGAAGGAATAATTATCAAAATAATATTGATAGTTTAATTTGTTTACGATTACGAAAGAGTAAAAACAAAATAAGGTACGCTTCTTAAACTAAAACTAATGGAAAGAAAAGGTTATGACTAAACTTTACCAACTCCTATGAATGAAAGCAGGCGATGTTCATGTAAGCATGTACAGTGACTATCAAACAGCAATAATGAATTATTTTAGTAAACATTCATATTGAAAACAAAACAACTGAAATATTTCGTAAAAGATTCATAAAAATATCCACACTAAATCCACAATTCATCCATCTACTTACCTAAACAGAATCTGGAGCGTTTAAACGCATTAGTCCATCCCGGCAATTACTATGCTAATAAGAACGGGGCTCTGTCAGCAGCTAATTGCTGTCCACTGCTACAAATTAGCAACTAAGAGGCTTCTGCGCTAAGAAAATGCTCAACCATTTGTTTTGGTTAGGGAGAAAGGTGGAGTTTAACTTGGTATAATCAGTATAGAATTATTTTATAAGACTTGATGATATTTATAGTTATATATGTACTATGATGTATACTAACATACATATATAGTTATATATGTATGTTATTATACATCAATATCTGTGCTGTATATACTAGAATATAAATCGTCTTTTGCTGTTTTTGCCGTTAAAAAAAAGCTAACTGCCGCTTTTACAATTTGTCGTAGAACGTCATTAAGGGACTAGGGGTATATAGAACCTATTAGGATCTCCCAATATGGCCTAGTAACCTGTCATCAATATTCCATATGACATCACAACCTTTCAAAACATTCAAAATAGTTATTTAAAATAATAATTATATTTATTTGGATACTATTATACCAATTTCACGAACCCTTTAGTAAGTTAAACTTTTGTTAAGGGTAATATATATTAATATAGTTCTCACATTAACTTCAGATTGCTAATCAATCACCCAATACATAGATTTATTTCACCTCTAATCCTTTAGTCGCGTTTAGTCCCTAGACATGCAAGAAAGAAAGGTATCTAGTTTCCAGTCTATTAAGGTCTTAGACTAGCATAAAACCACGTCTAAATTACCTCAAATGCATTCCAGTGTCTATGTAGTTTCGCGTTACAGAAACACTTTACTTGGAAAATTAACCTTATATGTTCTTTAGTGTTTTAGGGCCTGCTCTACGAACGTTGTTACAGGTTATATGTAGAGACTTACATATTGGATAGAACCTTGATAAATTGCAACAAATATTGTTAAAAGTTTTTACTCATTTGCTTGCTTTTTTACAAACGATCAGCAATTTTTTTTTTTCATAAAAAAATCTCAGTGCAAATTCGTACTTACTATAATTCCGATATGCCTTTCAAAAAGTCCCAATCATAGCTACAACATATTGTTCAAGAACCTCTGTTGGTAACTTTTTAACTATGGAGATAATGGATCCTAGTCCATCGCTAACAGATTCCATTAACACATATTAAGGCATATATTTAGCATTATTTCGACCAATGAAATAAACTACACGTATACTAAACTCTAACACCTCCACCTTAAGAAGCTTCTAGTTACCAAACGCGTCATTCACATAGTCTAAGGTACACGTTACTGTTTCTCTAGAATATAACTACGGATCGTGTGGAAAACTAGTCTCGTAAAACTAAATTAGGGACGTCTTAGCAAACACATAGAGTGGAATGTTTACCTGTTACGTTTAACAAGGGGAAATATATTGTACACCTTGTTTTTTACCCCTTTCGAGGTGTATCTCTTCGGTCACTCTTAGTATTTCTGCAGATAATGTCACACTGGTATTACTATTAAAGTTTTAATGACACTGGTGTACCTATAGAAGCAAAATAGTGACACTATTGGTTTTAATACGTCATATAAATCGGGATAAGGAATATGGGTGACAGGTTACATTTCATTAATCCCTAAGTCGCTGATGACAATATGTGGCACATTCTATTATGTAGCAGTCTTATAAATTATAAAAATAATACCCATGACTAAAGTATTCAAAGCTTTTATTTTATCTGCTGCACGTTGTATAAAAATACTACCATAACGGGAATTTCATAAATGTTACTTATGATAATTATCTCCATTTTTCTATCCACCAGTAAAGGTGTAAAGTCGTGAATATGTATGTTAATTAATCAGTCATTCAGAATACCTGTTTAAATGCTTTCGAATATGTTTCGTGTCATCGCATAGTGCGATTTTAATTAACCCTTTCCCTTGAGTTAATTAAGTGGCAATTAACGCCGAAATTCATTAGTAATTTCCTATATAGCATGATGGTTAGTCACTTGAATGGACAGACTACGGTTCAGTGATTGTTTTTTAATGGATGTAAAGAATAATATCACACACATCTGCGTTCAAAACTTTTAAACAGATGGACAGGACACACATACCTAAATAACTTCGACAAAATGTCAAAAAAAACCAAGATTTTTGTAACTTCATAATTTTTAAACTCTTCAATAGTTTATGATATGGGATGTGTGTTGAGCGAGAGAGAGAGAGAGAGATTAAAAGCTCCTCGATTTGATTAAACAGAACACTAACATTAAAAACTCTTTAAACGGATTTTAACTACACATTTTCCTTATTTATATATCTGGTAACATTCTTGTTTAGTCCAAAAAGTATTTAGGTTTTTAAACCTTCTTAAGCAAAGAGTTTCTCTAAACAAAACCTGCTTACACCGACCTACTTCTCGTCTTAATTAGTTGAGGAGTCGGTTCCGTGAGGGGTGATTAAGGTGGTAAGAGAACAAACATTACCCCGGGGTAAGGGGTAAGTATAGGGTAAGTCGTAAACCTAAATAAGACTAGTGCTGTAAAGAAACAACGAACGTACTGGGAACAAAGTCTTTGGGTTAGTAAACTTTTCTTAGATTAGAAGGTGTATTTGGTCTATAGTTTTATTTGACGTAGCTCAGTTGTTTGGGCCTTGACTTCGTATCGAGGGTACAGGGTTCAAATCGCGCTTGAGCATAATACCAATGGAAATGGAGTTTAATGACTTTCTATGTACATTTTCGTAATAAAAATACATTTACGAAATGCGTCGAATACTACGGTGAGGGATAACATCGTGAGGAAACCTACCTGTTCCCCGAAATTCGTTTTTGGCGACATGGCTGAACACCTGTCACATTGAATACTGACTATCTGGTCAACACGTGGGTTCGAGGTGGCCATAGAATTACGACCTTCGCAATTGCGGAGATGGAGACCTGAACCTCTGACTACCCCGCAAGGGTTAATAGTCGTGAACGTGTTTGTTTGCTTGTCTTTTTTTAAGAGATTCGCGATTTATACTCATGATTAATAACTAATGGGACTTATCGCGTAAGTTTTATATAATAAAGTTACCTTTATTAACCCGACGTTTCGGCTACGTTGCAGCAGCCTTGGTCTCGGGCAGACTTAATCTGTCTATTATATAAAACTTACGCGATAAGTACGGTAGTTACTAATCATGGGTATTAGGTCTCGTTTTTCGGATCATATATATCAGATGAATTCAGTTATATGTGTATTGTATATACTTGACTTGTTGTGTAAACTGAATAAGTGAAAAGTTTTGGACGATGGTAGAGTAATTAATCTCCTGTTTTTGAGACCTTTTTTTTTTAATTTACGAGAACAGGCAAATTGTGGACTGGTCAGTGTATGTAACATACTACTTATCATATTATATGAATGAAAATAATTAACTGAATTTCAGTACACCGTAATGTATAATTAGTGAAAATCATTTTTTAAGCAACTAAGAATTTACTAATAGTCTACCGTCAATCTTCAGAATATCACGAAAAAATATGCTATTGAGTGTGTATGAGAAGGTGCACAGATATCAATGAAACAAAAGTGGTTTGGCATCAAGAATAATGAAAAATAATATCTGCCTACCCCTCTGTAATGAGACGGGTGTAATACGTATGTATTTAAACACACCTATTCTTCAAAATAAGCCATAAACAGCACCTGAACGGAACAGTTAGTACTCATTTAAGTCCTAAGGTTGTCTAGAATATACTCGGAACTACAAAAGCAACTTAAGCAAAGAGACACTAAGTTTCAACTTAAAATGGAAATGTACTTAGACTGAAGGCAGCGTTGGGAATTTTTATTCATTGTACTAAGTTACATTTCAAGTGATTCAAGTTATCTTCATTTCTATTACGGATTCCTTTAAAGGAAGGATTTAAGTTCTTTCTTACATTCTAAGTGGAAGGTAACTTATAATAATTGCTACCTTGACGTAAAAAGATAATAGGTTGCTTCTTTTCTTCCCGGCATGTCGTAGGAGGTGACTAAGGAACTAGGGGTCAATGGAATGTATTAAGCGTTGGACTAGCATCCTGTCACCAATGCAACATAAGTATAACATCCCAACTCTAGTCAGTATTAATGTTTAAAAGTGTCTTAAAATGCTTAAATATAGTTGTCACCCGTGTTTCATTTAACATAACTTCACAACCCCAATATACATGTGAAAAGTGACCTAGTAGATAATTTCGTCTGCCCAAGGTACTGTCCTTTCCGCAATGGATTAAAAAAGATGAGTTTGTATGCATTTATTGTACAAAAATTGTTGCTAAAAATAGGGATTGAATAATCAGTTATAAAAACTTTTCCTCACTTACATGATAACAGCTGGTTATACTAAACTATTCCCAAACTAGCACATAAGCCGTAAGCTTTAAATGAAAGTTTTATGAATACTGAGCATTATCTCGGTTGTCCGTGGGAAGGGTTTTGTGCTTTTTTCCACAAAATCGTGCTTAATGAATCCCACAGAATCTGCGCTGACTCAGCCTGGGGACCTATTCTGAACAAACTTACAATATAATGCCAAGCATAAATTGCTGTAAATATTGACGTATAGGTAAATATAAAGTGCTTTTATTATTACAGTGCTATGTTACGCACTTCGATGGGCAAGATACTAGATAATTTTTCCTGTTACTTCGTAAAAATAAATTCAATGTATGGTAGTCCGTTTGTTCAAAGTCAACCAGACAATAGGGACTAAAAGTACACTCATACCTCTTTAGTTCGTGTCACAAATATGTTTGTATCATGAGAAATGTACATAAAATTAATCTTTTATTGTAATCACAATAATCAAATTAAAAAACAATGTATTATGTATTCTAGTATATACAAAGAAATATTAGGAGCATAACTTTGTATTAACTATGCTGAACTACGAACTATTCGTAAACCGAAGACCCAAACATATTTGAGAAAAATTAAATAACAGAACCTCCGACGGTTCCGTTTGACTACCTCCGTGGCGCGATCGGTTAGCCGCCGGAACGCTAATCGTGAAGTCCCGGGTTCGATTCCCGGTGGAGGCAGAGTTAAGCACTACGCTTTTCTACTGCTTTCCAGTCTGGTTGTTGATTATATCTGCTATATATGTATACATGTGTTCTTCGGCAGCGAGACGTGGAAGGAGACAAAGGGACTGACGAACAAACTGCAAGTGTTCGTCAACAAATGCCTGAGGTTCATACTTCGCATATTCTAGCCGAACACTATCAGAAACGAGGATCTATGGAAGCAATGCCACCAAGTCCCAGTCAAGCGTGAAATCGCTCAGCGTAAGTGGAAGTGGATAGGGCACACACTCCGAAGACCGGAGGACAACATCGCCAGGGCAGCATACACATGGAGGCCGCACGGGAGCAGACGCGCAGGCCGGCCGGCGCACACCTGGCAGCGCACAGTCGACGCTGAGTTGAGGGCGGCTGGGTTGTGTTGGAGGGACGCGGAGTGCAAGGCACAGGATAGGAGCGGTTGGCGACTTCTCACGAAGGCCCTTTGTACCACTGGGGTACCATAAGATGATGATGATATATGTATTTATCTATATATAATATGTACATATATATTTCTTAAATATACGTTGACTAGTACGCTTAACACAAGTCTTAAGTGAACTTACCAAGGGGCTAGTTCAATTGGTGTAATAATGTCCAAATATTATTATTAGAATACAATGTTCTAGTTAACAGAATAGGTGCCTGTTTCCCCGCTCCGTTTGATGAGGATCCCGTTCATTCTGGGATGAAAAAGAAAGATTTCCTTACTTTGAGTCCTACGAAATTAACGAGACAACGTTTTAACGGTGATCACGTTCCTAATTCGCAATGGGTAGCCGGATAGGTGGCAATACTACGGGAATGAAACAGATTGGGGACGTACGACAGTTGGAGTATGTATAATGGTAGTCTGTGAGTAATATGCTTAGTTGGGTAGGACTAGGAAAGTGTCATAAATTATAAAAAATGCATAAATTTCTTACTCTATTTTTTATTTTTTGCTATTAGAGAGATGAATTGTACTTTATATATTCAACATGACTGATGAGATATTACAATGAATCTGAGTTTGTATTACCCCGAAAAGGTAATAACATTATAAGAAAAAATATTTCATATAATGTAGTATTATTGTTTTGAATTTAGTTAGTTCAATTGGTGTAATAGTGTCTTACAATATATTATTTATAAAAAAAAGTAAAAAGTATTTCCGTTTAAAATTTTCTACGCCTCACAACAATATCATAACAATTCGTAGCCAACTTAAAGGTGTCAATTCACTTGGAATGAATTGAATTAAATCGCGCAGAGGTCCCGAGATAAGCGACGGGTGGAGGCCGGCCCTAAATCCGTTATTAACACGCCATTAGGCCACCTTTTGCCTAATCCAACGAGCGAACCAAAGTTTGTGAGTATACTTTGGTAGAGAGTTGAATTGAAAGGAACTAAGTGTTGTGCTTGTACGGCTTTCGTTTGGCAGTACGGGTTAGATAGATACTTACTTGATTATGTCAAAAAATATCAAGTACATTAATTCTTAAAGAGAAGAGTAAATCGTGGAACATATAATATTAGCCTTTTTCTAAATCTAACAAGTGCAAACTCAAGGATTCTATGTATAGTCGAAGAAAATTTTATATGTTACATGTATATAATAAACCAATGTAAGTACAAAATGAAGGTTTTTTGGTTTCAATATTTGCAATTGTTTCCTTTAGGACAAATTGGACAAACTGATTTTATCCTGCATATTCTAGCTAGCACGATTATTACATATCTTGCGATTTGGCGACAAAAGAGAATGCCATTTGTAGCATGATGTATTGTTTCGGACCCCATTCACAGCTGCGACCTTTTTTGAAATTATTCCCTATCCTTGGCTCTATGTAGGTATGTGACTGTAGCAGGAAAAATCTAAAGAGCAAATATACATATAAACTCAATCGTTTTAATTCAATATAAGTACAAGTATAGTACACTAAATGAAAGTCAAAACATTTGTCTGACACTGGTTGTATCTTAATATTAAAACTCTACCGTTATAACACTGACATACCGTAGTCAGTATTTGTCAATAGAATCTTTATGTGTAGAATAAAAAAAGTGGACGGTAGAGTTGGACCGGATAAGCCACGTAAAACTTATACAGAACAAATTGAAAACATTCTTCTCACAGTGGGTGTACGTAGTGTGAAGAACAGAGGAGCATGTATGCCGAGGTTAATGGATGTGAGTAAAGCAAGGGAGATTTGTCAGGATCGTTCGAGGTGGTAATCAATGGTCTCTGCCTATCCCCTTAGAGACAGAGAGACGTAAATATATGTATGTATGTTTCTATTTGTGTTTCAAAAAGTTTCTGTGTATACGATGACCTTTGTGAAGATATCTGCGTATACAATGATATCTTTCGTAAAAAGCAGTAGCCATTGGCTATACCTATACGATGTGGTCATAGATGACTTTGCTATAATGGGTAGAAACACAAACTTCTAACTATCGTACGAAAGATGTAGTATAGAATTTATATTATTGTCAAAATAAGTATGATGATATAAAGCAAATTTCAAAAACATGGAATTCATCAAAACAAACAGGTGAAAATAATACGAAGAAATAATGACAATGCTTTGGTAATGATTGATGAAAACACCGATTGGTAGCTTTGGGATGGTAACCCTTATAACAATTTGTTTCCTTGAAAAATGGAAATTTCCATTTCTTTTGTTGATTCCATTGTTGGATTTTGATTAAAATTGTCTTTTTGAAAAGGTGCTATCAAGGACGGAAAATTTTGTATACAAATGGAAAACGTCAAAGTAATGAGCTAGTCTGCGAAGTAAGTAGATTGCTACCGTTCTTTCTAATGTATCATAAGAGATGATTAAGGGACTAGGGTATTTTTAATTCTTTAATATGCCATTCACCACTAAGGTTATGTCGGCGAAAGTACAAACACTGATGCCAAGGCGTTTGCACTTTTTGTTATTCCGTTGCCATGGTTATGCCAATGCCGCACGCCGCTAAAACCGAAGAAGAACGAGGTTGAAACTCCAATTCCTCTCTTCCTTGTTCTTCGGTTCGTTCCAGTTGAGGATCCAAATCTTATTCCAAAGCAAACATATTTTGCCAGTTTAGTATAACAATTGACTAAATCATCATCATCAGCCTGTCTGAATCCACTGTTGGACATAGGCTAAATATTCAGCCGAAAATAAATATTTGTATTTTTAACTTTCACTGAGCCGCTGACTTTGTTGACAATCCATAGACGACAGAGGAGCACTAATATATTAATTTCATCACATAAAAATTCATTGCATAATAACTATGCTAAAAGTGACTGAAGGATGTTTGTTCGATTTTCTTCTTCAATGAAAAACCGTATGGGATCTGCAACTTGACACTCTACCTACCCTAACCAAAGATCGATAACTGTTTAAATCTGTTTAACTGTACAGGATGGTCAGAAACAGCAACAAGTTAAGCAGGTTATTGGAAAAGTTCTAAAGGGGTTTAAAAAGCGAGAGTTAACGATTAATACATACATATTTCATATATACATACATACATGCACATCACGCCTGATTCCCTGTAGAGGGGAAGGCAGAGTACACGGATCCCCATTTATCCCGATCCTGACAAACCACTTTTGCTTCATTGACATTCATACATCTTCGCACACACTCTCGGCGGTTATAGGTACTCCTAACGTCACCTTTTTTCAAAATAGCGTACATTCATGTTCTAACCTCTAGTACATTAGTTCCTTATGATTTGCCAAGAAGAAAGGCAACGAGTATTTTGTATAGTTAGTAAAATTAGAACAAACACATCACGTTCATCACTACATAGTATAAAACAAAGTCGCTTTCTCTGTCCCTATGTCCCTTTGTATGCTTAAATCTTTGAAACTACGCAACGGATTTTGATGCGCTTTTTTTTTAATAGATAGAGTGATTCAAGAGGAAGGTTTATATGTATAATAACATCCATTATATAGTAGAGTAGGCTATATATTTTATACCTGTGCGAAGCCGGAGCGGGTCACTAGTAACATAAAGGCATCGACAGAATTTTGCAGTATAAATCTAATTCCACACATACATACACGGATCTAGAATTTCACGCGGTATTTAGGGCTCTCACTACTACTGTTGATTTTGCAAAGGCTTATTATGAGTGCTAGTTTATGACGTAACAATAATGCTAACTACCTGCCGTTCCTCCCGAGATGTCGTAGAATGCAACTAGGGACCAGGGGTAAATAAGATCAATTGGGCGATGTGCTAGCAACCTGTCACCAATGTTCCATTATGACATCGAAACCCCAATATTCATGCTAAAAAGTGACCTAGGAGATATCTCCGAGGTTCTGCCCACCCCGAAAGGGATTAAAGGACGTGAATGTCTATGTTTGTATGTCGGACCTTAGGTTATCATTCACTGTATTAAACACCTGAAAGGTTGTTAGTCTATCGCTATTGAATATTATAATTACGTTTTCTCATTTATTTTATATCTTGCACCACACTCCAAAACGCAAGCTTAGGTCAGAAAGTGCTTACATAATAGATCACCTGTAAGTACTGACTTTTCAGTATTGAACTTTACTTGACTAGATATGTAAGCAGACCTCATAGTTTCCATCTTTCTCGCTACTGTTCATACCTACAAATACATTCGGTACTTATAAGATTAGTAATTATTATTGATCCTGATAAGGTAATAACCCTATCGACCTAAAATACCTTAGTAATACCAAATGATTATATTTTACTTAAAATAAGTTACAATTTCATCATCTAAATTTCTTATAGCTAACTCGTTGGATCCTTCTATTCACCCCTTTGAGAATCATCGTTGCTAATATCTAAGTAAATATACAAAACAGCACTCCATAAGATGTGCACAAAATTAAAGTACAATTGACACTAACCCTGATTTTCCTACAAAACTACTTCATACGAACGAACGAACTTAATACGGCGTGGAACTCTAGGGAAATTCTCTCGCGAATGCAACGATAACAATAATTCCAATGCAATTCCAACTTCGCAGGTGAATCTATTAAAACAATAAAGTTTGCAGACGCCATTTTCTTTGCCATCTCCAGTGAGACTTGAAAACTGGGCCGGTGTCGTTACGGCTTAAGCTAGTCAACCTACTCAAAACCAGTCTGAGTTAGTCTATGAAGTCCTAATAGGAGAACCGAATCGGGGGTCAGGTTAACAGGTTGTATATGGTGAAGAAGGGAAGTAATTAATTTTTAATGAATATTAGGAACTTATGCGCTTTTCTTGGCAACGCGAGTAGGTCGGATAGTTTGATTTTCATTACAGTTCAACTTATGGTTTTAATAAGACGATATGGTTCTGAGTTTCAATGGGCTTTTAGTGAAGACGTGCTAAGTTGATAAATTATGATAGTTTAATTTGGGAATTGTGTAGACTGTTATATGCCGTAACACATTATACACGATATTTTTAAAAAGGGTGTCGTTCGAAGTAACTATAACCGCTGAGTGTGTATGAGAAGATGTATGAGTGTCAATGAAGCGAATGTGGTTTGTAAGGATCGGGACAAATGGGGATCAGTGATCACTGCCTACCGCTCTACAGGACCTGACGTGATGTGTATGTATGTAACATATTACAAAGAGACACTAGCGTTATGTAAGTAACTGCTTTTTGAATGAATTGAATGCAGCGTAGCTTATTTATATCAGCGGTAAGGCTTTGTGGCTTCACCCCCCAAGATTATTATTTTTATGCAATGTGTACATCAAATTATGACAATTTAAATAAAGAACCAATAATTAATAATTTGTATCCTATTTGAACATAAAATATACATATATAAGTTACGTTCCGAAATTCTTCTTAAAAATACTATAAGAATGAACTACATCGACTTTATGAAATCCTAAATATCTTTCCAAAATCATAGGTCTCTGGACAGGATTCTACACTCACTTTTGTGCCATCTATATTTTTCCGAACCAAACTACCGACCGAGTGGAAACGATATCCAGTGCAACCTATTTTTGATGGAGCAATGTGAGGGCAGTTTTATTTACTTCGCGCACCCACTCCGCGTGTTTGTTATTGATCAAAATAGGCATGGGATTGATTCGATAATTGGAATGTTGTCGATAATTTATGGAATGATATTAGTATTGCTTTAAAAAGCCAACTTACTTTTGTAATAACAATGTTAATTTCAGTTTTAACTAGAACATTGACTTTTATGGCTATACTACATATAGCATACTAATTCTTAGGAACCCTTAAGATCTAGGTTAGTAAGTCAGCGTATATGGTGACTTCATACAACAGCTTAGATCGATGCAATCATCATTTATTTACAATGCACGATTAAGATAAAAATTACGTCTTGACTGGACTCATAATATGTAATGTTAAAGCTTTAAATATAAAAGCAAAATACCTGCTTTCATTCAAAGACGTATATTAATTTATTTACGAGTTCACAATTTAGGGAACTTTACTTTTCTCTACTTAAACCCACTGTAAGGAATCTTAATATTTATTTATATAATACAGGCACGATAATCATATAGTATATTGAATGCCTATCGATAAATCCATTCCCACTGCCCAGCCCTAGTAACAGATTGTTATCGACTCTGTCGGTTCGGTTACAATGCGAAATTGAATGCAGTACACGCATTAAAGTTGCACGATGCTGTTTGCTGATTAATTATAAAGGCCATTCCATACTTTTGTTTGGACTGCCGTTTGTGCAGATGTCAATTTTTAATCAACTGTCGATTCATTATTGAATATATTTTACCAATTCTAGGACGTCAATAGGGTATATACGATTATATGTAGTGACAATAATAGACACTTATACTAATATTATTTATTTGTTTATAATTAAGGGATATTTACACTTCTCTACGTAAACCGTGACGAAAATAGAGAAATGTATGTTGAGGATGGATGAAAGGTGGGTTACGAAAGGATATTATAGAGTCTAAATGGAAGGTAGAGTTTAACGGGATAGGCCGCGTAGAACGTACATAACAAAAGATCAAACTGGAAATGTTCTTCAGTGTGAGCATGTATGATATGGTTAAATGGGTGTGAGTAAAGCAAGAAATATTTTTTAGGATTGTTCAAGGTGGCGATCAATAGTCTCTGCCTATCCCCTTAGGGTCGTAGAGGCGTGAATGTATGTATGTATATATCAAAGTAAGTAGGTACAAGGTAAGTAGAAGTGAAATTGGAGATAGAGGTTGGTTAGGTTAGGTTTGCACAGTAGTGATCCAAAGTCTCTGCCTATGCCACAGGGTAGTAAAGATGTGAATGTGATTGTTATGTATGTACACCAGCAGTATGTACAACAGCCAGGGATATCGTTGGACGTAACTAGAAAACTGAATGAAGTGGAATCTTCTCGATGATGGCCTTTTATTTGATATTGATGTCAATTTAACCCTAATGATAAATTAAAGGTGACCAGTAAATATTATGTTTCCGAGGCGTTGTTCACCGCAAATAGGATAAAAGGTCGTGAATATATGTACATATGTACCTATAGGGCATGACCTAAGGCGCATGGGGTCGGTATAGTAAGGTTTCCTTATTTTGAATTCAATAAAAGAAACCTTGTAACATTATTAAAGTAGTTCTAAGTTGTTCTTTACATTGAGGTTGCCATTAATATATAATATTGGTTTTCGGTTGCTAGCCCATCGTCCAGTAGATTCCACTTACCCCTGGTTTCCTAGTCGCCTCCTACGACATGCCGTGAAGAACAGCAGACAATTAATTTTAAAGCCCAGACCATCCCGGGCTTATTATATGTTTAATGCCTTACATATTCATCATATTGCATATTACTCTAGGTAGTCGTATTTAACGTTTGTAGGCAATAAAACATACACATAAACATACACATCACGCCTGATTCCCTGTAGTGGGGTAGGCAGAGATCACGGAACCCCATTTGTCCCGATCCTGACTTCCACTTTCGCCTCATTGACACTCATACATCTTCTCACACACACTCGGCGGTTATAGGTACTCCTAACGTCACCCTTTTTAATATAGCGTCTATTTGAGTGTCATATGTCTTATTGGTTATTTTAGACAATAAAAATCACCAAATCATGTGTAACAAAAAAATGTCACTTAACAATTGCATAAACTAACACTTAAATAGAGATCAAAACTACCCTTTGTTATAACGTCGTGATAATAGTTAAACAAGCCTAAGTAAGTAATTAAATAGGTCAAACCCTTAACCCCTGTAATTGAGAACAAGGAATTACGTTGTGACACTTGAAATTGAAAACGAATTCATTTTAATCCTCACGTCACTCTATCTTAACCTCACCACGTCTCATTCTTTTCTCATTTATTAGAAAGAGATAAAGTGTAATCTAACTGACTGTGTATTAAAGTTGATTGTTAATATACATTTCCTTTATAGAGAAAATGTCGTGATTTGTATGTATGTAAATTAATTATCAAGGATTCACATCTGTCCGATCCTAACAAACCAGTTTCGTTTCATAGGTATTGGTACTTCTAACGACACCTTTTACAGATACGGAATATAATGTAATATTCAGTATCTGTAAAAGGTGTCGTTAGAAGTACCAATACCCACCGCGTGTATATGAGTATGGGTATATATGCCTATGAAACGAAAGTGGTTTGTTAGGATCGGACAGATGTGAATCCTTGATCTCAGCGTCCCCCCTACAGGGAAACGGTCGTGATGTGTATGTATGTGATCGCTACCATCGTTTACCACCTAGGATAATTTGTTAATATTCATATATATGTACGTGAACGGCAGTATCATCTACCGCCTTTCACGTTGGTTAATTTATTAATATTAGATAAAAATGGTATTAGTCTAATTCAAGTATCCAAAATCCATTACGATGTTCACTTGATGATAGACACTCAAGCTCTGACTACCCCGAAAGGTTTTAATAGTCTCTAATGCACATGTATGTGTGTATAAATTGAGTTCACTGCCATAATATATGTTTTTCTCAAAACACCGGTAGTTGTATTAAAGGTGACCATTGAAATTTATGTCTATTAAATTTTGTCCACTTCGAAAGGGGTAAAACGACAAGAATATATACTCATAAGTACGTATATCAATTCATTTTTTTTAAGTAAGTTTTATCATTGTATGTATTTACTATGTGTATATACATATATTTTATATAATTTGCAGCTGGTGACAGACTTAGGTTTGGGTGCTGTCGGAGGATCAGTGATACTGCTTAGCTGCATCAAATACTGAGACAGCACCTTTTCACTGCATCAAGTGCCTACTCCTTATATTTATTGTTGTTGTGTTAAGTTTGTATATAAAAGTGTGATGTTAAAATGTACCTCTGTAAGCAGTGAATAAATGTTTTTCTTACTTTCTTTCTCATATATATTTAATTATAACAAACTCCTACCACCTGTATACCCCGTGTGAACCGCAGTCTAGGTCATAAACATTCTATTATGAATCTAGACACAAACTGAGTCACGCAGATAATTCCTGACATGATATGCGGTGCTTGTCACAGCGGGATGCCAGTCCATCGTACTACTAACGAGCTAGGGAAAGTGACTGCAAAGCAATGGTCATGATTTTGTAGTGATATGAGTAGGTAAAATGGCTATGTTGCCGACATAGGCTGTATGACGTTTTCCGTTGCCCTTTTTATATAATTTATTGTTTATGGTTTTGGTATTTAGTAGAATAAATTTGCAGTCGTCTATGGTGCGTCAACAAAGTCAGCAGCTCAGTGAAGGTTGAAAATACAAATAATTATTTTCGGCTGAATATTTAGTCATTTGTGATGCCAAACTGGCTAAATATGTTCGCTTTGGGATAAGCTTTGGATCTTCAATTGGAACGAACCGAAGAACAAGGAAGAGAGCAAGGAATTGGAGCATCGATTTCGTTTTTCTTCGGTTGTAGCGGCTGGTGGCGTTGATGTAACCATGGCGATGGAATAACAAGAAGTTCAAACGCCGTGGCATCAGTGTTTGTACTTCAGCCGACATAACCTTAGTGGTGAATGGCTTAATAAAGAATTAAAAAAAAAAAATTGAAGTAAAAATAAACATGTCAAAATTTATCGGAAAATATGTGGTTTATTATTGAATAAAAAAATGATAAAAATCCTCAACAGTCTACATGAATGGTTTACTCAGGATTTTTTTTTGTTTTTGTTTGATTTTTTGAATTTATCATCATCAGCCAATAAGTTAGTTATATGTTATAAATAAGTTATCAGTATGTGATACATAATTTATTTCGATTTCAGTCTGAAGATTGTATAAGGTGGTTAAGTTTAGTCATGTTATACGAGGGAATAATAACCGATATAAGGAATTAAGTGTAAAAGCACTTGTACAATCTAGAAAGATTTATTTATTATTTGTTCAACGACTGAAAGCTAATACAGGGATTCCAAGTTCGATTCCCCTTGGAGGCAGAGTTAAGGACTACGCTTTTCTTCTGCTTTCCAGTCTAGTCCTCGATTAAGTATTTGTGTTTTTATGTATCTATTTATAATAAGAATTAATTTATTAAATATACATTTATTAATATATAATATACCTTAACACAAGTCTTAAATGCCAGCGGAGAGTTCAATTGGTGTAATAGTGTCCTAAAATATATGTAATAATTATTTAAATGCAACAAAATAGGGTGCTTTGAAACAATGAAAAAATCTGACTTTTTTTTTCTGATAACCAACATATACGTAAGACAGACTCGCAAATATCCATTATGTATGTACATTTGTATGCATATTCCGTAATACAAAAACATAGCCATTTTACTTTGCTATCCTGGTTTGATTCGCAATAAATAGCGAGAGTCACGCACGACAAGCGATTCCGATTGAACTGGCGATGGGATGCAGAAAAACTGGACAAGAGCGTGTTTAGAAAAATAGGAGGGTTTCGAAATGATAATAAATTTTACCATAGTAAAATAAGAAAGTAAGTTGTTGGTCACTCAATATCTGACTACTCTGAAAGGATTTACGGTCGTGTATACATATGTATGTGTTTTTTTAGTGTGTTGATGAAATGGCAAATGCTGAAAATGTGTGTTAAGTATTTATAATCACAGAGAATGTGGGGAAAATGTTTGCTTGAACGGGCGGGGAAATAATGGGACTCCGTGATATCTGCCTAGGTATACTGTGAGCTGTATGTATGTACGCCTAATAAAATATCATTTCTGTTGTTATATACAAGAGACACTCTAGTAGTATACACATGATCTGATCACACTAGATCCTTAACATACACATAAGTATAAAGTAGAGTGTTACTAGAGAGTTACATATTTTTCAATACCGTTTTTCTTTCTCTATATATAATATTCTGAAAGAAAATAATCTTGTCAACTTGGTCACGTTTGACGTGTTTAAGTCCAGCACTGTTTACAGAAACTAACTATTATTAGATATCTAAATCATACGAAAACTAGCTTTACGTATAGAATTCGCTCACTCGAATCGACAAATGCGTTCACTGACACTGATGCAACAGGGTCCACAATTACATGTTACCAAAATCGCAGACGGAAATTTTGCTGCGCTACCAACCTCACAACTTTACTGAAGTATGATTGAACTACGATTTTACACAAAGCATTTTTGGACTTAGGTCCCTGGGAGACAAGAAAAAACAAGACTTATTCCTAGCCAGCCCAATATTAAGTTCTATTAACGAAGCGAAAATATGAACAGCAGTACCCCAAAAACTAAAATGGTTGCAACGATTGATCTGTAAACAAACGGCGATATTTTACAAGCGGCATGCACTGGCAACCCTGCATTTTTCACCAATAAATAATATTAGTTTTGCTTTGACCTGCTCGACATGGTTTGAATATTAAATATTTTTTTGAAATGTTACATGTTGGGTTGGATATTATGTATTTCATCAAGCTAAATTATCTTAATTAATTAAAAAACTAAGGGACTGTCCTAAGTGTTTTTAGGTATGAAAAAATTACTTTCTATAATTAATCATCAAAAAAAATAACGATTAATTCCTAAAAATCTAGTATTTGTTGAAATTTGCTATTCTAAACAATTTTATTGGAGCTCAGCGAATATACTGAATGAGAAAATATCTAAAACATTATATAAAATAATACAGAGCCAATTCCTGTAAATCTCAGTGCTCATATGTTTATTATAATGTCAATTGAGTTGAAATATCCTCCATTATAATGGCAGGAGCCGGTCACTTCCCGTGCATGGCTCTTGCATATTTACTGCCTCCCACCTCGCCCGTCATAAGATATGGCTTCTGTGAATCCCATGACGTTAGTGTTGCTAGATTTAAACAGATTGCTCAAATCGAGGTTATATATTATTACATTACACACGCTTCACGACTTGTGTATACCTTTTTAACCCTGCTTGGAAAATAATATTTTAAATAATGGGATTTTGAAAATAATACTGTTTTGATGTTGATGCCTCACAGATATCTATCTACAGATCACGTATATAATTCTGGAGTGGTTGAATGAGACTCACTGACGGGAATGTATATACAATAATTAAAAGATAAACAAAAGACAAGAGATAAGGGAAAAGAGCAAAAATATTTCAATATTTAAATGTACACAGATATTTTGTTTTTGTATTATGAGAGTTACAAATACTATATGTTACAGTTTGATTATTACTAAATAGGTAACAGACTAATTTACCTTGCATTTTTAAATATTTCCCCTGGTATCTCCATAAAGGGCCCGAAACGCATATTTACGAGCATGGCAAGAATGAACTTCGATTTACGATCCCTGATTCGTCCTGACGTCTTTACAGCTTCTGCCGTGGTCTGGCGCGAAAATAAATAAATAAAAGTTCCCGCCATTGTGTCCTATGATTTGTTGACGATTCAATCATGGCAGCCATCTTAGATGTGACTTTTTGGATTATCTTTAATTGGAACTTTAGATGTCATATAAAAAATAAATGAATGATAAAATGAATGGCGGTTTTCTTCCTTATTATTACATAATATTAGATACTTTTCTCCGAAAAATAAATTATATAAAGATCATTAAGAATATTTTGTATGTATGTATAAGTACGCCAAAAAAACCATCGTCTGCTGAAGGAAATATCTTTTAATACTCTAAGTCACATTCTAAGATGTTCTATAAACGGAAGAAATTAATTTCATTTATATCGCAACACAGATTACTTATATCATAGACTATTACGAGACATTCACACATAATCCTATAATGCCTTTCTCAATTAATAAACATGATTCCTAACTAGCCATGCCGTGTACTGTTATTAAACTATTTAATAAGTAGAAAACGAGGCGTGTAATCGCTAAACGTTACGATGGATGTGGCTTATCTCATTCGCCACAGCTTATCCTGTTTATGCCGTGTCGAATTGCTTAAACACGGATGTACGAAAAATTAACTTTTGATAGGTGAACGCTCGGGATTTAGATAATCATTTTATCGTGTTTCTAGGGAAGTGTGAGTGGTTTACATTGTTCGGGCAAAATGGGTATTAGTTATATTTTCCTTTTTTCTACATGCATGCATAAATATATTGTACGTAATATGTTGGGTAGACTTACATACAATATAGACAGCTACTTTGGTCTTTAACATTATATTAGCTTTTACACAACTGTACATAGATATACATTCACATCCTTTCATCCCTTTCGGGTTGAACAGAACCTCGGGGATATAATATATCCCTAGCCCCTTTTTAGCATGAATATTGGAGTTGCGATGCCATAATGGACCATTCTTGAAACGTTGATAGCCCATCGCCTGATAAATTCTATTTAACCTTAGTCCCTTAGTCTCCTCCTACGATTTTCCGCGAAGAACGGCAGCTAGTTAGCATTTTTTTTGCATCCCAGATTAGTACATGACTTTTACAGCCCAAGCTAGCGCAGGAATTGTTTTAGTCAATTGTAACCTTCGTATAATAATATTCCGTTTAATTTTAAAGTACTCTTAGATCTACGAATCTATCAAAACAATTGCGCTTCAACGACATACATATGCGTTCATTCGGTGGTAAAATGCTTATTCTAACCTTTGCAAACTATAATATCTCTTACTATAATACTCTTTATATAAGAAAGCATCTTCTCAATTGTAATTAGCATAACATATTGATTTTATTAATAAGGAATATTAGACTAGACTATTAACCAGCCATAGGAACCTTATTCTAGTACGAAGAAATACTAAGATACTAATTCAAAAATCACCAATAATCGTCTGCATCATCAATTCCTACCTCCCTGTTGATACAGCCTGTTCCAAAACTATGAGTTGGGACTTAATAACTTTTCAAGTAGACCCACAAACTTAAGGGTTGATTCGAACATCTGTTACATTCTTGGTTGTAAATATCGGAGCAGTTTCAGGGCAATCTATACCCTGTTTCCTAAGGCACAAAGTTTAGTTTTGGTTGTTCCAGGAAAATCGACCTGGAAACTTCAGTTCCCAAGGCAGGAATAATTATAAATATAGCTTTACTTTTCAGGAACAATAGTTGACGTGCTTTTCATTTTGGACGGGTTATAATTTTAGTTTCTTATTCGAATGGCATGAGGTAATGCATACCTATTATTTTCATAAAATCGTAAATCAATTACGTGTTATTAAAATCTATCTGTTTATAGATTCAATGTGGTGTAAGTTAACCTTAAAAAGGTAACGTTAACCGCCCTTTCGCACCATTTTAACAAATACGTTTCCTCAATTTGTCATTAATTTTATACCCTTAGGAAGGTTGCCAACACATCATCAATTCATCAATCAAATTCAATTTATTGCAATACATTCACATTCTTTAATCAGTGATACAAAATTCCTTTGACCACTCTTAATATTCATATTGAAGTTTTGATGACATTATTAAGTATAGAAAGATGATCGCTGTTAGTTTCATATAAGGGTTTTATGGCATTATTTAGTATATATCACTATTGTCAGGTTGCTAGCCCAACGTCCAAAACATTCCATTGATTCTTAGCCGCGATTACCTGGGAAGAACGGCAGCTATTCAGCATCCTTTTTACGTCCCTGCGTATCATGAGACATCATTATACAATAGATTTTACTTATCCCTACTTCCCTATGACAAATTGTGAAGGAATACAGAAATACAGCAAAGAATACATTCATTTTACGGCTCTTAATTTTCACTCAAACGTATTGATAACTATCTATATCGCGAGATAAACAGTAGCAAAGACCAATTGTCGAGAACCGGTCGCGTAATAGAAGTCACTTTCCATAATAGTTCAGGTTAAACTGGTTATGAATATTGAAATGGTGTTGAAAATTATATTTTATGCTAATATCGATGTCCAACCGGATTAATTGATCTATATTATTACATACATCTTGAGCTTGTTTGAACCTTTCCGTCGTATAAGGTGACTAAACAACTATTACAAAATAGAATACATTGGGCAATGGGACACATCGTAATGCGAAATGCATCGAATTATACGGTGCGGGATAACATCGGTAATAGTTAGTGCTTGTAAATGGCATCATGGCTTACCTTTCACATTGAGTACTGACTATCTGGTTACCACGTGGGTTCAAGGTGTCCATAGATTTACTACCTTCGCAATTGCTGAGATGGAAACCTAAACCTCTGACTACCCCGCAAGGGTTAATGGTCGTGATTGCGTTTGTGCTTTTTGTGGGCGATGGGACAGCAATTTGTCACCAATACTACTTATTACACCTCGATAGTTGACCTTAAGGTAACCTAGGACTTAATATAACAGATCTAGGGTTCTGCCTACCAATAAAATCATAAAACAGCATAAAAATACGTATGATATAAGTCGCCGTATAAGAACCCATTTCGTTAGTGATGAAAATGTGTTAGATTCTGTAGAGTTACTTGTGTTACTAAGTGAGAAACCCAAAAAAAACCTTTTGATGAAAATATGTACATACGTCAATATACGTAGCTTTGATCGAACGTAGTTTTCCAAAGAGGTTGTAGGTATTTGGCCTTCTTGCAAGGCTTCAACCCTCGTGCAGTGGAGGGGAGATTGCAATTAATTTTATCACAAAAGACTTTTCTCTTTTGTGTTGTGAGCGCTTCGCCCAATAGACTAGGCTTTCAATTTGTGTACGTATTAAAATATACGCTTAAAATGTTTATTGATAAATTTTCAAACTTATTCAGTATTTACTAAGATTTTCACAATACCAACTCCTAATACTACCATTGACATAAGATGAAAAAATGTGTACTACACATCGACCTTAGCAATTCTAACAGTGAAAATAAATAATTGTCTATACCCAAGGAGTCAATGTCAATTATACCAATTAAGCCAATTATGAGTCATGTCAATTATGTTCTCTTAATCTCTAATCAAATTTTGTCAAAATAGATTAAAGTACCTACCCACCTGTCAAGGTTTGTTAATACGCTACAGTTTTAATATGGATATACAGTCATGACATAATACATACATACATTCATGTCCTTTTGTCTCTTTCAGAGTGGACAGAAACTTGGAGACATGAAAGCTCATTAGCATGAATATTGGGATTGTTATGGTAATATACCATTGAAGACAGGTTGCTATTCAATCGCCTAGTAAATTTCATTGACCCCGAGTCCTTCCGACATGTCGGAAGGAACGGTACTTAGATTTTTTTACCTCCATGATTAGCACGGGACATGACATAATGTGTACGGTACGGTATCTATCAACATACATTGAAACCTTAGGTAATGAAAATATGCCCCAATTTTCATTAAAAAATGCAGTCTAGAGTACAAAGTCTTGAAGATTAGTCTAGTCTATTAAGAACTTACCCTACACCGTCTGTTCACACCGCCAACTTTCGTGCAAAATAAGAAACAGCTCTTTAAGAAACATGTTATCGGGAGAATTCCTATAAAGTTCAGCCCACACAATAGACGTTTACTTGGCTGAATCAATTTACGCGGAAACTAGCGATATTGGCTTACGGAATAATATCATCAAGTATCGGTATTGTAAAGGAGTGAATAGCTATTCGGAGCTGAAGTTTTATTGTATTTTGGATATATGTAGAAATAGTGTAAAGCCTATCGGGTACTCATAGTAATGCTGTTTATGGTAAAAACGACTTATATCTATTGTAATTCAGTAGAAACGTATATACAGTATTTATTCATACCCTGTCAAGGTAAATAATCTGGGAAAGCTAATCAATACTTAGACTGAGTTATCTAAAATCCTATAGAATATAATATAAACCTATAGAATTCATACTTATTACGATATTTTAGAAAGAAAAACATCCCATCGTCCAAAATTATTCACAAATATTCACTTCTGTCTTAATTTCCTCCTCCGTGGCGCGATTGATTGAACACCTGAACGCTAATCGTGAGGTCCTGGGTGCGATTCCCGGTGCAGAGTTAATAACTACGCTTTCTTCTGCTTTCCAGTCTGGTAATATGTATTTATCTGTATATTCTTTGTATATATTTATTAATTTCTTAAGCCTTAAAGGAATTTTCTAGGTGGCTAGTTCAATTGGTGTAATAATGTCCTAAAATTACCTTCTACAACATACCGACACGAAAGACACCTATTTCTTATTCTATTTACGTCCCAAACTAAAAGACTAGAGTACTTTTAAATAATAAAACAACAGATAAGACTTGTACACTCCTTTTCACGTTAAATAAAAAGACCACAAAGGTCGGAACAAAGCCTCATTGTTTATTAATCGAGGACAGGATTAAAATAATGGAATAACAAAGCTTCGTTGCGAAGTTAAGAATGTTCATTAAAACACGATACGATTAAGTTTTCATAGATTCGATTTGGTTTATGGAATGATAGTCTGGTTTGTGTTGTATTCTTTTTAATCATTTAATTCAATTGCGAACAATTTATTACATAACGAAATAAACATAATATATGTTTTCATTTGAGTAATAGCATTGTTTTTCGAAACGTACGCTAAAAATAATCGTTTTAACTTATTTCATGTAAGATTATGGGTGATAACAAAAATGTATGCAATGACGTGAGCTATATATATCATATAAGATATTCTTTAAAAGACTGTATACCCAAATATACTAAGAAAATTAGATTAAAATAAGGTATTACGTATTATTAAGGTCTTACCATACAAACAACTTTAACTACAAAGGTAGAGATTATGATCACGATTCTAATGTTCCTTAATCTTTGCTTTATATGCACACATTATACACACATATAACATACCTTTACATTCACACAACGGATACCCATAAAACGCTTTAAACAATACTTTTTCCGTGTGAAGCCTCAAAGAAAGCGCTTATTACCCCAAAGTGCATCTAAATGCTAATTAAGCCATACCGATAGGGACCCACACGTCGAAAGCTCAGGCAATAATTTACTTAGGCAGTCCCTTATAAATCACCTCAGCTCTGTAATTACAGTTTACTCCATTAATAATGCATCAGAGGATCAAATGAATGCGAGATCTCTATGCATTGTATTTATAATTTTATCTCTGCATATAAAGTGTGGGTATTGTAATTGAGTTGGCGACGATGTAAGGTTGACATGTTGCATGTATTCGAGAAGATGTTGATCCGTTTTTGTCTACCTTTTTGTAGAGATTCGGTCGTGATGTGTAAGTAAGGAAATGTTCGTTACCTGTACTTAGTTGTTTAGGATAAATATGTTATTTTGGAAAGTCCTATTGTAATCTATGATGTAAATAAATCAGGTTTCATAATAATATTCTAGTACAAAACCGTCAATAGAGACATCACATATAAATGTAGATTTTTATTTAGTGTTATACTATATTCTCGTTGTCTACACTTTTAAGAGATGTTGATGTTGTTTGGATGACACATGAGACATATTACTTAATTGAACTAAAGTGCTACTTGTATTTTTTCCGATCTCATTCATATAAATATAAGCATTAATCTGATATATTAATCTATATAAACCATGTACCACAAGTATACCATCTCCATAAGGGGGGTTTGTAAGTACTTTCATTTAGTACTAGATCCTTATCAACCGTTTGCCATCTTGGTCAATTAAAACCGTTTTTAAAGTTCTCATTAAGGATAATGTTCCTATTTGTACCTCCTTAAAATTCAAGATAAAGTCATAAGGTTTTATGCGGTTTTCGACTCATTTTACAAGAACTACCTTACTGGTTTGGAATTTGCGAATTGAAATAATATTAAATCAGTTGTTAAATTTTTTTTATAATAATATCTTTATAGGTAATAGGCTTTTAGTAAATCGGACATGTACAAACACTAGAAATAAATATTAAGATGAACTACAGTCTACAAAATTGCGTTTCTTTAACGTAAGACATAGTATATCATTTAATACATTGTAATATGTTATTTGAATGTGACATATAAAAAAAATTGTCTTTTTAATGTTAAACTTGTCATTATTGACCCTGAGTATTAGCACGACTTTTCATACATAATTCACTATTAAAAAACGATGTGTGTGTGTAAAAAACGAAAAAGATTTTAAAAGAATGGTTATTGGTAATACCTATCCTTAATTATTCATATTTAAACACGTATAGGTACTTTTATACACATCAAAACTTATGAATCCCATTTTTGTGTACAGAACCAAAAAGCTTATCTCTCGACCCAAATCTGCAAATTCGATACTTTAAAATAAAAACCGCAGTACAGACGTTATGTGCACATATTTGTAATGTAAATTATTTAATAAGCGACAGCATAAGTGTGTCGTTTAGGTGCATATGCCGTTTTAAAGACGATTCATATTTACTTAAACAGTTGTAAATATAAGATTAACATCTGTGTTTATGGGAATTTGGTTTTGGTATTAAAGTTCAAATTTATTTAAAACTTATGTAAACTTACATATACTACATGGTATAAATTACTGTGTTTCGGCTTAGAATCTGAATTATGTATTAAATCTATAATTATTAAAAAGAATTAATAATACTTTTATTCTTACCTTCAGTTTTGTTTTTTTTTCAAACTACTAGGAAAAATTTGCTAAATATATGGGTCGAAAATATTAAATTCATATGAAACAAAATATTCCCTTACACCAAATGCCATAAAACCAAATACCAATTGGTTACAAATAATAAGAAAATACCCTTGCCGGGTAGTCTCTCTCCGCAATTGCGAAGGTAGTAAGTCTATGGCCACCTGGAACCCACGTGTTGACCAGATAGTCAGTACTCAATGTGACAGGTGGTAAGCCATGTCGCCATTTACAGGCACTAACTATTACCGATGTTTTCCCTCATCGTATAATTCGATGCATTTCGTTTTGCATTCTTTCTTTCTTTCTTTCTTTCTTTCTTATCTAAGCAGGTAGGTTTCCTCACTATGTTTTCCGTCACCGTATAATAAAAATAATGAGTAAATACATAGGTATAATAAATCTACTAAAAATTCCATACTACTTCAACAAGTCTTTACATTCAATCCAAACCCCATAAACTCGCATCAAAACATCTCAAAACAAGCACTCAACTCAAAACTATACCACTTAATCTAACAATCGCAAATAAACAAGAAAGATAAAATGAAATCATAAGTCAACGTTCGCCGAGCATCTCAAATAGAACAATTAAATATCGAACACGAATTCCATCTAGTTCAGAAGCCTTACAAAGGTTCTATCCTGCAAATAGACAATAACAAGTAGGTGCACGCGGGTCAAATGGTACCACTCGTTCTTGAATCCGGGTTTGCTTGAATAAATGACAAAGTGAAATTGAAGGTGCTTTGCGTTGATACAAACAGATGATTTGGATCTGAAGATCATGGATTTTATTTCCAGCCGAATGAATGATAAATGACAATTTTTGTTTCATAAAGTATTATGTCACGTCTAGGGTAAAAGAAAAGATTGTAGGTAAATGAATGATTGGTTAGTGTCTGCGTATAAAAATATAGCATATAATAATATCTTTTATGAGATTTTAGATTAGATAAAGTGATAAAAAGGACATAAATCATCAAAATTACTATGCATGAAATTAAATACATATCTCACATTGTATATTAAGTAACTATACTGAAAAGTAGGTTTAATATGACTATGCATACATCACTCAACATTACCTACACGAGAACCCATTCCTAGTACCAACATTTTAATTAATAATAATTATACTAAGTGTACTTCCAAGTCAAATCTCTTCTTTACGCCTACATTAAGCCACAGTATCAATGACAAACAAACCGACCCCTCTTCCCTCCGTCACGTTTAGCAGACGATTGTATCGTAGCCCCATTTGGTGCAGGCTTCGTGACCAGGAGGTCTGCGACGTCGTGACTCTGGTCAGGCGAGCTTGGTGGCTCTATTTACTCTCTGGAGATAAGGTGCGCAATTATAATGTATATGGACTATCTTTGAGAGATTAAAAATGTCATATGGAGGTGGAAAGAATAAGGTTACGTAGGGCTGTATAGAATTGGTTAGAATATGGTATGAAACATACATATATCATATCTAACTATATGTATTGTACCTAAACATAATTTTGTAAATGTACTTAAATTAAGCATTGACATTTATTATAATAAATTGATATATATTATTACTCCATTAGATATCTAGTTTTGTATCGGAATCATTGACATGATTAATAAATTTATAAAATAATCTTCAATAAAAGAATTGAGGTTTTGTCGACACTTACATGTACTTTTTCTACGATATATTTTGCAGCGTTAGATGACTGATGACATTCTCGTAAAACGTTGTTACATATTAAGGCTGGAATTGCGGATTTATAACGGTTATTACTGCATAAAACTATTATAAATTGATCGTATATGAACATAAAATTCATACATGAGAATAGAGTAATAAAATAACAACAGATGGAGTTGTTAGTCACACTGCAATAGCAATGATTGCTGACAAAGAGCGCGTGACAATGCATCAAATAAATTCAAAGTTCTGCGAATGGAGATATTTATTCGATTTATATCTTGTTTAACGTGCGTGATAGTTCATATAATATACAATTTTGATCATTGAGGTTGTATTAAAAGAATATTATAATAGAAACGTATGTGACTTATGCCCATATAAATATACATATACATATTCCTTACATTACCTCCTAACATAACTGCAATAACACCAGCTACTCATTCCAACTTACAAGTACACTTCACCTCAAAACAAGGTTGCATTCCAAAGGTTTCCCATTCAGCACCTTTGGTAATGGATACCCTAATCCAAGTTGAAGTCGTGAGTCAAATTGCACCTTGGAAGCCACAAACAATAACCCTCTTAAGGGTAAAGTTTCAAAGATGTTGAGGGACTTTCAAGCCCGCAATTTGCCTTAATGAGTTATAGATTAAGTTGGTGCAGTGTAATTAAATAGAAGGTGTTTGTAGCAGAAATAATACATTTGAATTCCGATGGTCACTTGTCTTTTTTGCTTAAAATCGCTAAACCAAGTGTGACTATGATTTGGGGAAAATGATGGAGGTCCAAAAAGTTCTAGAAAATTTGTAGTATAATTAAATATAATATAATTACTAATTATGCAAGAACTTGTAACAAAATTTAAATTTTTAATAAGTTAAGTATTCTTAATATATTATAATGACGCTGAATAAAACATATTGAAAACGGGTGAATTACTTGTAATTATGTACTTGTATACGAAGGTATCAAGAAATTACAATGAAGTGAGTAATTAAGATCAGAAAAATTGCAACGGGCTAAATGTGCTATTGAAATAGTAATTATGATTTTTTATCATAAGTTTCAGAAGAAAAATTGTACGTATCAAATATCAGGTAATATGCTCCTTTAATACTTAATTCATACATAAACATCACGCCCGTCTTCCTACACAGAGGTTGGTAGAGATCAAGGATCCCCATTTCTCTCGATCCTAACAATCCATCTTCGCTTTATTATTTGAACTACTTATGTACACTCGGCGGTTATAGCTACTCATTTACACTTAAATAAAACATTTTTTGTAAGAAAACATCAAAGTAGGCATTACTTTCACGATATCAGTAAGAATATCGATACTTTTACATTAGGAATGCAAAACACAGGTTTCGTTTTGATTTATCGACACAAATCTAAGGCTTTTATTGTTGTTTCGGCCGCCGATTCTTTTGTTTGATAACAAAAAGTGGAGGTTGTGTTTCCTTTTTGTTTCTTAGGAATAAACACCTGCCGTTTTCTGTGACTCAGTGTGAAGGAATATTTAAGCTAGGGTTAAAGGTAAGCGAGCACGAATTTTAAGAATTCAGTAATGTCGCTACTGTATCGTCGTGGCTTAGCTAAATATTTGTTTATTTGACTAGTTAAAAGATTTTTTAAGTGTGAAGGTCACAAAAACCTCCACAGACTATCTTGAAAGGGTTAACAGTCGTGTTCTTTATGAATGTGTAATAACAGCTTAACGAAATAAAAAAAAAACATAAGACATTCTTTCTAAGTGTTTTTGAATTTATTAAAAAAAATGCCCTATGATACAGGAATGGTCCTAAATAATGATTGAATGTGTTCCTATAACCTCAATTTATAAGCTACCTCTTATCCAGTAATAACAGTTTTTAGCCTTATTGCTTAGGTGTATACGTAACTTATAATAAAGGTGTAAACAGACTCATACCTAACACGAGCGTGAAACCAACTAAAACCTTTATACTTTAGTTCAAACAGAGCATAATGGTGTTCAGTCCACACTTGCCTAACCAGTGTAAACCAGCCCTAATGAAAGCCTACACCTGTTAAAAGGCAGCACAAAGCGTTTCATTTACATATTTTCGTTAGTGAGTTTTTGTTCTCCGGGCAAGGATAATAGAAATACGTTTTGGTTTAAATTAGCTACATGTAAACGTGTTTTGTTATGAAAATTCTCGTATGAATTCTTTGTGTTTTGTCTGAATTGAATGTTTTTGTGTCCGGATTTGGGATGAAATTAAATGTACTCAGTTGCTTAACTGTTTATATTGTGTTCAAGTGATAGGTGTTCAAATAAACATGGATTTAGACATTTCAATATTCATTCACATTTATTTGACGATCTCCGTGGCGCGATCGGTTAGCCGCCGGAACGCTAATAGTGAGGTCCTGGGTTCGATTCCCGGTGGAGGCAGAGTTAAGAACTACGCTTTTCTTCTGCTTTCCAGTCTGGTCGTTGATTATATATGCTATATATGTATTTATCTATGTATAATACGTATGTATTTCTTAAATATAGGTTGACTAGTACCCTTAACACAAGTCTAAATTAACTTACCAAGGGGCTAGTTCAATTAGTGTAATAATGTCCAAATATTATTATAATATTATATTTATAGGTTACACAGTGACCGAAGATTGTTGATGTAACATAGTCATATCTACCTCTACTGAGATTTCAGTCATGTAGTGCTTACTATAATAAAGTATTTTTCACGTAACTTGTGTGTCAAATTATAAAATGTTCCAAGTACTATGATGACATTGTAAAGTGACTAAGAATGATTGGAATTGTTTATGTGTAAATTGAAATAAAAAACAAGCTTCCACAGTTAAACATAATTTATTTCATAATAATTAAGTATCACAGATCCATTTATTTTATATTATATTCATTAACAAAAATATATATACGTATATAAAATTCTACGCAGTTTTTACAAGTTTCGAGTTGATTATTTACTTAATATTTCATTACAACTATTCTAACGAATAAATCGATTTAGTAACCAAAAAAAAAAATTGATGGCATTCACACACCCCGTATATCTAATGTATGAAATAAATCTGGCTAGTTTACATACTTATATGTAAAGAATCAGCTGTCACTAATTATTTTTTGATGTAAAAAATCAACTCGATGATAATATTACTAGTTTTAAGCCAAGTGTATCATATATACACACATGGGTTTATATATACATAATTAAGGTACTGACCTAGAAATAAATACATTGTACAAAATGTTTATTTGCTCAAACGCAAGATGTCACTAATTGTACCATGATATACAGGAACGTCTTTATTTTCAAACTTGTAAAACTGCATGCCCCTGTAATTGTATGCAAATTCCTGTACCCACATAAAAATCGCTTCAAATTATGTTTTTATTAAAGTTCAGAATCGCTGAGTTTTACAAATAAATTGATGGTAACATTGTTGCATTTATTTCTAGACCACTAACTTGATAAAATGGGTACTTTCTCTCTAGGCTACTTATTACAACGATTTTACATAACCGAGGAAACAGTATATCTGTAATTTGTAATTTTACAGTTAAAATACCTAGAGACCCCCATACTGGTTAATTGTAGAATTTATATAAGATAATTTCATTACATACGAGTTTGGTTTACAAACACTTAAATGCATTCGTTGAAAGTATAGGAAAACCGTCGAACAATCTAATACATATAATTACGTAAGTGTAAGCTCCTATTTGCCAAAATGGACACTATTCAGATCATTTTGGCACAACAATAACCATTCTTCACAAAACCAAACCAACCAATAATAAACCAAGACAATATCGAACACACAAACGCTTAAAATAACAAAGGTGAACCAACGAGTCTACCAAAAGACAAATGGCAGTGTTTCTTTTTAAGACAATTTAGGCACTGTTATTGCTAATATAATAACTATACTCCATCTCTGCTTATCTACAGCTGAATACAAAACTATACAAAATACTACAAAACTTTATAAATAGGCCGAATTCATCGCCCTTCCAGTCGCTAACAAATACATTAAACTACTAATCAATTTTCTAACGAACTAAAGCGTGAAATTCAAAACAGACGCTCGCTCCATTACCGTTCTTATCGTAGCCATAACTTTTACTCACCAAATAGTTTTAATATTTCCGATTCATAACCAGGACGGTCTGTTCTGCAGCAAATCCGCCGCGTCATGTCTGTCCATTTGCCTCAGCGCTGTGGCTAAGTTATTAATGGCGGCCGCGCCTCGGTCCCTACACTCCCACAGTTCCAAAATAGCCTCGGTAGGTGAGCTCTTTGTGGCGAACCAGGTAGTGTACCGGTCTACGCCTAATTTAGACGCCAGCGCTCTCCAATCGTTTCCGCGGGCGTTCGGAGGATCAAGTATACTGCACAATTGCTTCTTAATCTTATAGTTCAGCTTAAAAGGACTTTCCATAGGACATTCGTTCAAGCCAATCTCGTTGACAGTGATGCTTCTCTTACCAGTGCTGTCGTTACTGTCTTCGCTTCTGCAGATTCTGCTTTCTAG
>JAMBLF010000789.1:0-197771 GCA_030578115.1 Leucoptera coffeella
TTCCTCTACAGGGAATCAGGTGTGATGTGTATGTATGTAACTTTGAATCCGCTTACCTTCTTAGAGTCGTACATGTCAGGCGGGTAAGAGGCAGGCCCTGGTCCTATGGGGCCCTTCCTGCATTCGTTGCGCGTCCCCAGCGACCAGCACGCTCCTCTGCGAAAGTGGGAATGAGGGAAATTACATGGGAAGCGTACAAGCTTTGACTAGACTACATCCGGTCTTAGGTTCGCAAATGTAACTTGTAACACGCGTTCTTCCAAGATCGACAAATCACGTAGGGCACATAAAAAATTTGTCTCGAGGTCTTGTGAGCATAAATACGGAATATTTGTCGCAAGTTACTAGTCCATTGCAATTCTAATTACTCGATTCGTAGTTTGTGGGACTTTTACATACCAGATAGCTTTGAATTTAATTAGCGGGTATCTATTTTCCTATATCAGAAAAACATTCAAACCAATCAAAATATTAATTATATATTTTCATGTGAGTCAGATGACTTTGCCAAAGCCGTATCAAATGTATCAGAAAACTATTTTTATACTAACATTGTTTAATTTACAATTTTAAATCTATACGTATTAGGGACAACCCTGTAGTATACATCGATCTATCATGTTAAATAAATCACTACATAGTATAAAACAAAGTCGCTTTCTCTGTCCCTATGTCCCTTTGTAAGTATGCTTAAATCTTTTGAAACTACGCAACGGATTTTGATGCGGTTTTTTTAATAGATAGTGTGATTCAGGAAGGTTTATATGTATAATAACATCCATTAAATAGTGGAGTAGGCTATATATTTTATACCCGCGCGAAGCCGAAGCGGGTCACTAGTAAATCTATACAACCCTGCACTGTCAATACTCACTTAGTCTTATAAGCCTCCAAGTTCTGCTGGAAGTAATTAGCCGGCCCGGGTCCGATGTTGACGTGGCAGTAACCCCTCCGCGCTCCCATGGAGTAAGCCGGGCCGCCGGGTCCCCCGCAGAGGTTGTAAGCGTTAGGACCCGGGCCGGTTTTCTTCAGGCAGTACCCGGTTCGCATGCCTAGGGAGTAGGCGGGGGCTCTAGGCCCTAAAGACTGGCAGTTTTCCGGGGCATGCGCACCCGGACCGGGCACCAGGGTCAGGCAGCGTGTTGGGAATCTGAGGAGTTATATGTATACTAGTATATGATAACTCAGATATAATTTAAGTAATATACATTATTGCTCACGAGGAAGTCGAGGATCGAGAGATCATTTGTAATCGTGAATCCACTTTTATCCAATAAATCAACATGACTAATAACCGTTTCGAGACATGATACGCTCTCACCAAGAACAAAAATATTCCCGACCGTAAAACAATTAGATATTCACAATTCATAAGGGGCTAAAGTAACCACCAAGTATACGGCACCTTCTTTGTATAATATTATATTATAAATGAAGCTAAAACCGCGATCTCCTTGTATTGTTGTCACCATATATCGATACCCATAATCTATACCAAGTATATATATACATTCATGTCGAACATCGGACTCGCCATCACATCTTCTAGATCATTGATTAGCTTAAAAATTAATTCGATGGGGTCGCGATATTGTGACATATCCCTAGTCCCTTAATCTCCTACGACATGCCGGGAAGAACGACATCCAGTTAGCATTCTTTTTACTTCCCGGGTGGGGACGCAACCTACCCTAAACTTTACCATCTAAACTGTCTCTTTATCAAACAATGACCATATAAACCCCTTAATACCTCGCTCCAAAGCTCCAGGCCGGTCCACACACGTTGCCTTCGCGCGTCATCCGCTCAATCTTGTAAATGGGTCCCGGGCCAGTGGTGCACATCCTGTAGGTCCCTGAGCCCCCCATCGAGTACATGGGGTTGCGGAGCCTGGTGGGGTCGTGGCCGGGGTAGCCTACTGTGGTCGGCATTTGGTAGGCGCCCGGCCCGGGTCCTGAAAGGTCGGACGGTGAACGGGTTAAGTATACATACATATATTAATGCCTCTACGTCCCTTTATATTCACGCCTTTACGTCCCCAATGGGATAGGGAGGGACTATCGATTGCCACCTGGAATGAACAAATCTCTCTTGCTTCACTCACACCCATACCTTCTTACATGCTCTTCTGTTCTTCACTACGAACACCCGCTTTGAGGAGAATGTTTCCAATTTGATCTGTATAAGTTCTACGCGGCCTGCCCCGTGCAAGTCTACTTTACACTTCGGCTTTATAGATTCCTTTTGTAACCCTCTTTTCATTCATCAGATAAATATAAAGTATAAATATGTTTAATTTGTAATAGTTTAGTATCGTGTAAGCAGGGACATATAACAATACTAACAAGCTACCGTTTTTCTCGGCATATCGTAAAATGTGACTAAATGGAAATTTATTGGGTGATCGGCTAGTAACCTCTCCCAAATCTATATGACTAGTTGCTATAGTTTACACTAGTTTGGTTCACGTCGATGATGATATACTGTCAATGTAGTTACGGAGTAGAGACGAAAATGGTATTCCAGGATAATTATAAAGAAATGGGTCTCCGTATTCTCTGTACAACACTTTAGAGTGAAAGTGCTTTCTACATGGTTCTGGTCCATCTTTTATTATGGTTTATACAACATACATACATATAACAAAAAACTTACCTAGAGGATTACAAGCCATTTTTCTGAGGATTTATTAGAAAAAATATAAAAATACAAAAAGAAAATAAACACTTGAATTTTGTTTTAATTTTGCTAAACTGAAATTTTGAATTTGACCATCGTTTCGTCTCGTTTGTACCAAACAAACGAATGACAGATGTCAGGATGCGAAAAAAAGAACGAGGTTTTCATAGATTAGAATTATTTACTCTTTGGTCAACTATGGCAGAATTATATTACTTCTCTACTACTAGTACTCCCAGAATGGATCTTACTTGGAAATGTAATATCTTCTTGGTCACTTTTACAATAATTGAAATGGATTGTAAGAACCAAAATACTTGCACACCTTACGGGATAGTCAAGAGCGGATTCGCTATTGCGGTGGTAGTAATTCTAAGGCAACCACCAACCCATATGTTAACAAGACAGTGCTTAATCAATGTGACAGGTGGTAAACCATCTCGCCATTTACAAGCACTGACTATCACCTGTTTAGGAACAAGTATGTTTCTTCATGATGTTTCATCACTGTAGTAGCCAAGTACATTTCACTACGGAAACAAATTGCTGGCACATTATCCTAATAGATACCTTCTGTTGAGAAAGCGGTTCTACTCGTACAGCATATTTAAACGAATATTACTATATCAATCAATCAGCCTATGTCAGTCCACTGCTGGACATAGGCCTCCCCAAGGTAACGCCGAATAACACGATCACTCGTGGCCCTCAGCCAACTAATACCAGCGACCTTTTTCAGGTCATCGGTCCATCTAGCAGGGGGGCGTTTACCGTTTTTACTACGTTTACCGAGACGCGGTCGCCATTCGAGAACCGCTTAATATTACTATATAGCGTATATTAATATACTTTTTTTTAAAATAATTTCGTACATTTAAGCATGGTCATCTTAATTATTTAAGCCTCCCGCCACAATAAAAAAGGGAGTGGGTAAACACAAGTCGTGAAACATATGTATGTATATGTATTTAATGCATAATTTTTACAGAATAGAAAATAGTTGACCATAGCCTGATAACCATTGATGCCCCAGTATCTTAGTTGGACACTCAAACTCTGACTACCCTGCAAGGGTCGTGAATATTATTGTATACTTGCTAAATCTTCGTGGTTGAGAAATAAAAATACCAAATATCTTATTAATAATTGTTATTTATTTTCATTAAGCACGATGTACTAATTTGACAATATATTATTTGCATACATGCTAAGCATTAAAATATTAAGACAACCGTGCCATACTTTTCCAAATCATTTTTATGCAAAAAATAGAATACTGAAGTAACTTAACATATTATTAGGTAGAGCTAAAAGGATATTTTGTAATAATACTGCCATCTAGCGGTAGAATTCAACCCTAGCTTTAGTATGAACTTAATACTAATGTGTTTTAGATACTTTCTTTCCAATCATATTAATATAAATAGATTGCTATCATATTTATTGAACTTAGCATTCAGTAGCAAATTTACAAAATACCCTTTTAGCCCCATTTTGTTCTCAAGATACTGGCGTATCAATAAAATGCACGATTTACCATAAAAATATATACCTAGAATAGCTATATAATGATATTGTGATGATAGGATAAACAAATAAAATATCAATCATTAGTCTATTACACATAACGTGGAATGTTAACAAAATTATTCTTAAATCTAAAAAATAGTACCAAAATACTGTCACTTATAGTATTTAAATAATCCTTAACGAAAACCTACCGGCGAATATCAGACGCGCAAGCACGGCAACACAAATCCTCATTTTCTCACCTGGCAACGTTTCAATTTCATAGCTACCTAATTTCCAATAGGGCAACACATGTGTCTTAAATACTCTGCGTGTATTACTTGATTTAGGTGAGTTATGGCAATAATGGTAAATATTTAATATTCAGGTGCAAATCATCTATGTCTCTGTATATTTGTTTCTACATTAATTTAGAATCATTACACTTTGTTTGAAGGCGATCGGCCTTAAGTACAATGTACATAGTCGTCACTACCCGTTACCTACACAGTACTTATATACAATCATACCTCATAGTCTGCCTCCATTCTTAGACTAGCTACAGAAGGAAAGGGTGGTGCTTGATCTAGGGCCCAAGTCTACTAATACTATGCAAAATCGTAGTTCAATAACACTTCACTAACAGTGTGAAGTTAGTGGAATAGCTAGTGACAAGTTTGGCCATTTTAAGGCGGTATTTGACAGCTGTCAATAACGTAAGCTGTCATGAATGGTAAAATTTGACACTTGCTAATCCACTGCCAACTTCAGACTGTTTCTGAAAGGATATTAAACTAAGATTGTGCTTAAACGCATTAGTACACTTGGTCCCCTGTTATCGTTTGAACATATTGGAACCATTGCATTAATTTGTTTTACTAACTAAACGAAGTAACAAGATTTACATGGAGGAATATAGATACTTTAGACTTTACGTTAATCTAGATACAACTTTAGAACTTCTAGTTTTTAAGGCGTTATTCGGAATCGACGTTTAGTCTTCACTTCTGATACTAGCTTTAAAAAAATATACAAAATATGTGATAAAAAAACCTTAAAGAAAGATTCGTGATTTAGATAAACAATAAAAAACTTAATCTTAAAGTAAAGAAAAAAAGAAGTGTATACAACAAATACAGAAAATAGTAAAATATCGGAGATGTGAAAATGAAAATATTTAAGCTTAGATTATGTCATGTATAACTTTTACGCCATTTTGTGTAAGAGCTATAAATCTGTATCTAAGTAAGAACTAAAGGTTCATTCTGAATAACGCCCCAATCCAACAACGACGTTTAGAATATTAAAAACAAAGTTTCATATTTATAATTGGTGCTCTATCTATGTTCTATGTTCGTGAGCGTATATTGTATACTTCCTACATATAATTTTATACAATATTCACTAATCTTCTAGCTACCGGTTAAGTATGTTAACTTTATACTTAATTATATTGCCTAGTCAGTGCTAGTTACTACATTTTATTCATTAATATTTATTTGCTCAATTTAATACAAAAAAAAACAATCATTTTTTTATATTTTGTTTGAAGAATAAGTGAGTTGGTACATTGAAAGATGTTAATATAACGTAAACGTATTAAATGACTATTAAAATTAGTTATTTCCTTAAATAGAAATTGATAGATAGATTAGATATGTACCAAATGCCACATATTAATTTTTGTATGTCTTTTTTAATTATTAATATTAATGAATAAAATGTAAACCGGACATGACTACAAAAAATTGGCGCAAACTACAGTAAAATTCCTTTAGTGCTTATGAAAGAGTATTATCTCGATCAATTAACATTTTATATACACTTGAATAAAGAATAGTCTATACTTTGTATAACTGCTATAAACAATTTATTGCTTGAAATAATAGAATATTGAGCTCTGTGCTTAAACATTTTTAAATCTTAACCTTAATAACGTAGAGATAGAGTTTTCATTTCTTTACAAAGATCAATTGGAGAGTAATGGATGCAAATACATAATATTTTACATGAACATAATTATTGTATCACTTGTATGTACACAATTAATGTTTGAGGTATTGGAAATCAATTTGAAACGTTCTATACGATTAATTAATATAATCTCAGTCAAATACAGAGTAGCTTTGTAAACGACGCTAAGAATTATGTGACCTGATTTACTTTAACGTAATCATTAATGTTATGTCCTATCTTAGTACTTAAGAGTGTGAATAGGCAGTGATGTATTCACGCCATATTTTTTCTTCAAATATTTGCTGTTTCAGTGATATTACGGTGAATGTTTAAATCTGTTTATTTGATTGATGAAGTTTATTAAACTTTCAACTTAATGTTTGCAGTATTTATGTAAATGATACATTTAAGAACTTTTGTCATCTTGGCAATTAAGTTCCCGCTATATTTTTTATTTCTTCATTTTTCTAATATTTGATTTTGTTGACTGACAAGCAACTGACAAGCAACTGACAGATGTCGATTTTTATTTAGTAGAAAGAACCCAATATTTGTGAGCACCAAACTTATATTTAACCATTTTCTAATAATCTTAGAAATTAGTTGTATGTATATTACAGCCACGAATTACAATATCATTTGCAGTAACGTTTTCAATTATTTTACCTTAACAAAAAGAAACCAAAGTACAACTAAATGAATATGCCATAACCACACTTCTACGATTTCAAATTTGGCACCAATGAAAACATTTCTTATATTTGAGCGCCTAATATGGTCAACTTTGAATAATTCTGATTTAAAATCAATTTAAAATAATGACCAAGGTACGAGGTGGGAACAACCATTAAGGAGCCGCCATTTTGAAAAAAAATTGTTTATGTTAAGCCCCTATTATTGAAGTTGTTTGACATTCAATACACAGGCTGTATTACTGTTTATTGTGTTGTGATTTAGTTTTTAAGCCATTATAAGAGTATGTTTTACAGGAGTGTGTGTACTAATTGAAAAACACTATGTAAATCCCGTGAGAATTAATGATCTTTTTTAGTTTTGACAGGTTCAGTCTGATTGGAATCCCTTGTTTCCAGTAGGCCAACAGGTGTCCAATGCAATATTATAATATGGATTAATATGGACGGGTTTGAGCAAAAATACGCAGCGCTTACATTTATCATTATTTAATTTGTTCCCACCCCTTTCTTGATCATATATTCCATTTACAACAAGAATAGTGACGTTTCATATTGCAATCAACCAATCCTATTTGCTTCATTCGTTCATTCACTCATTCCTTGACACTGATTGGTCGGTATCAATTTACCTAACCAATCAGATTGCTCAACAGAATTGGACGCTCACGATTGGTTACCTAACAAAATGGCGTCACTAAGCCCTTGTACACAATGGCGGTTGCAGTAACTATCAGTTTGGCTTGAGACAGAACATGTGTTGCAGGATATTGGTGGTCTTTTTGGCTGGCAGCTCCGAGCAGACGGAGTCGTAGTCGGACGATGACGAATCTGCGCCGCTGTAGATGCCGTACCCCTGCAAGGACAGGTTTCGGGGTCAATCGCGGTGCGGTGGACTAAAAGAAACACAGAAGTAAGACGCTTGAGGGTGGAAGATAACCTGTAGGCTTGTCAGAGGCTTATGAGACAAGTATCGTCACTGTTCAAGATCTTAATAACAGGACGTATAAAGACATCTTTTTCTAATGTTTGAGATAGTGAAATCTAAATCCCGCGTAAAAGGTTTAATATATATTAGTGAAGTGGAAGTCAAAGTCAGATAAACACTATATCGAAAAAGGGTGACGTTAGGAGTACTTATAACCGCCGAGTGCGTGTGAGAAGATGTATGAGTGTCAATGAAGCGAAAGTGGTCTGTCAGGATCGGGAAAAATTGGGATTCGTGATCTCTGCCTACCCCTCTACAGGGAATCAGGCGCGATGTGTTTCTATCTATGTTATTTTACCAATTTCTGAGGTCTTATGTGTTATTTTTGTTCATAGAAAAAGGCTGTTATTTTTGTAATTCTGTTAGATTTTAAGGTAAAAAAACGGTTTCAACTTTAATAATTTAAGAAATAAAGCTCATTTTTGAAGCAGCTTCATAACGTGAACTGTAGCTACCTGATATTGGTGCGAGTGCAGGGGGCAGGCGTGACGTCACACGCAGTCCTCGAGCGACATGAGCAGCGGGTTCACGTATTCGAAGCCCTCGAACTCCGACTGGTCAATGTCCGCTATCACCGCCCTGGAATTACACGTCGTGATGTTAGCAAATGGCTGTAGATTTTTAGACAAAAGACATACGCGTTCACTATCATTAACCCTTGCGGGGTAGTCAGAGGTTCTGGTGTTCATTTCCGCAATTGTGAAGGTAGTAATTCTATGGCCAGATAGTCAGTACTCAATGTGACAGGTGGTAAGCCATGTAGCTATTTATGAGAACTAACGATTACCTGTTTGGCGATTTTTTCCCTCAGCGTTGTATTCGACGCATTTCATAAATGTATTTTTATTACAAAAATGACAAAGAAATTTATTAAACTTCATTTGCATTGGTACATGCTCAAGCGGGATTTGAATCCTGTATCCACCGATACAGAGTCACACCTCAAACAACTAAGCTACGACGAATAATTAATTTTTTAGTTTTGTTATCAATTATTTCCAGAAGAACAATCTTATTTAGCTTAGCCGGTTGTTGCATTATATAATAGAGTATTTTGGTCGCGTTAACACACCAATTTTGAATAAAAATTTAAATTCATAACATTTTGGTTTACCGCCTGTCACCATGGATACGGATTTTCACATAAAAAGTGAGCTTCGAATGGCTAAAACAATCATAAGTTTCAGAGGCTGTCATTTCAAGAACTGGCTACCTCGTATTAGTTTTTCTTAAATTATAGAAACCAAATAAAAAGTTCTAGCCAGATGCCTGTTAATATAATACCAATTGCCCCAACCATTTGATATTGTCGGCTCTCAAGTTGTAACTATGACGACCTCCGTGGCGCGATCGATTAGCCGCCGGAACGCTAATCGTGAGGTCCCGGGTTCGATTCTCGGTGAAGGCAGAGTTAAGCACTACGCTTTTCTTCTGCTTTCCAATCTGGTCGTTGATTATATATGCTATTTATCTATTTATCTATATATAACATGTATATATTTCTTAAATAAACGTTGACTAGTACCCTTAACACAAGTCTTAAATGAACTTACCAAGGGGCTAGTTCAATTGGTGTAATAATGTCCAAATATTATTATTAACTATCATTGTGAGACTTTATATGACTTTATATCATGACGGAAATACCATATTTAACAAGATATCAAACACTCACTCGTTATCCGGCGTGAGGTGCACTGGCTCGTCGGTGAACTCCGGAGGGAAGTTGACGAGGTCCCTCTCGCCCTCCAGCCGCGGCTTGAACGGCGGCACCACTTGCTTCTGCTCCAGCTGCAAAGGAAACAGGATTGAAGATGTTATTACTGATTCTCATATATCGAGTGCTGTCGGAGGATCAGTGATGCTGCTTAGCTGCATCAAATATTGAGACAGCACCTTTTCACTGCATCAAGTGCCTACTTCTTATATGTACGATATTGTTGTTGTATCAAAGTGTGTATAAATAGTGTTATGTGAAAATGTGTATGTGCAGTGAATAAATGTTTTTCTTTTATTTTTAATATATTTAATAACGACGGTTTCATATAAAAGACTTTGCAAGACGCAACTAGAGCGCGTTGACACGTAACGCTTAACGAAGTTTCGTAGAAAAATTTTCATTTTACTTATATAACCAATTATCAAATATTTCATTCTGCCAATCAATAATTCAATCTTTCACTCTTTTCATCAATTATATGTATAATAATAATAATCCTTTATTGAGATTCCACATTATACAAAAATTAAAAAAAAGACATAATATAAAATTAACAATTACAATAAAATTCAAAATTACAATTCAATGTCAGTTACATTAAGCGCGCCGTGGAGATCCCAAATGGCGTCCAGCTCGGCGGGAATCTACGGAGCGCGGGCTCAGTAAATCCGCCGATTTTCAGCTGGCGGCTCACAGAGGGTAGTATAGTAGGGTATTATAAAATAATGCATACATTAAATCAAAAATATAACGGTGAGTAAAATGTGAAGTGAATTACGTGTACATAAACTATTATTAAAACTATAAATAATTATAATAAGTAGTATAATTAACCTTAAAAAAAATTTAAGTTCAAATTTATTCATTTGCTCCCTAATCATTCTTTCATTCTTTCCCTCACCATCTACCAGCCATAGCAATTCCTTTAATCACTTAAATAACCTGCAACCACTTCATTCACTTATACATTAAAGAAAACCCTTAATAATCTTCATTTCACTTATACATTCAAGTCTTATTCATTTCCCTTAACAATCTTCATCTTCGTTCACTCACTCACTCATTCGCTCCCAACCCATTCCTTTCACTCACCATCTCCCAATCAATGGACTTGAAGAAGGGGTGGTGCACGATGTCGAGGAATCCGCCCTCGCCGCAGCCGAGGCGCTCCGCAGGGCTCTTGTTCAGGAAGCCCTTGAGGACTGACGCAGCCTTCACTGACAGTGAGCGAGGAATTCGGATCGTCTTCTCTAAGATCACCTGGAAGGTAACATTTAATATTAGATACAGAAATCGGGAGTTATAGCGTTTAGGTTATATATGTCGTGTAGCAAAGGTGATATTTTGTTTATAAAATAAAAGCAGTAGGGGGCAGTTTGTTGTAAGATACATTTACATGTTGTTCAGGCATAATATCAGCGTTGCGATTTTTTCTAATCGTAATACGTCAAGTTGAGTGCGTTTTTGTACATTTATGATACAGTTGTATGTTTTTTTTATTATACAGGCAAATCGGTGTATGTATTAAAATCAACCATTATGGCTTATTATATTAGAATTATTTGAGATTAATCATGATGAGTTGCAAACGTATTGCTTATAGGAATAGAAAATATCATTAGTGTTTGATATTAATTGAATTCAAGTTCAATTAAGTCAATGTCTATTTAATCCCTCAGGGTTCCCAATAATTTTTGAACTATTGAATCATTAAGCTACGGATGCCGTATGCACAGATTTTGCGAATATTAAAAGGAGGTCAAATTTATTAAAGTCTGTCCTGAGTCGTATAAATAATGCTAATGGCTTTATTACCGGCATGTCAAAAGAGGAGATTAGAGTACTAAAAGTTAATGGAATTTGTTGGCCGGGCTACTGGTTTGTCACCAATGTTCCATAGCAGTAAATGCACTCCAATAATATTCCAAGAGGCCAAGATGAAATTATTTATGTTTACCCCAAACGGGATTAGGTGATGTTTTGAAAAAATATTTACCTGGAAGAGGTAGTCTTCGGTGTTCTGGTCAGGGTTGTCTGCCGCATGAGCGATGTCGAAGGGAGATCTTCCCGCCAGCATCTCGTACGTCAACACACCTGGAAACATGAGAATACATTGCTATAGTCGAGTTTAAAACCCTTTTAAAAGACGGAACGTGTTCCATTGCATAAAGTACAGAACCATATTAAGTTTAAACCACATGGTCACATTTGACATATTTAATTAATTTATTTGTTTTCTATCTGCCATACAATCTAATAGATTATATCGGCTCTTTGACATATTTCTTGCTGACGTTTTGCCGACACATAAGCACATTTCTTACACTATTAGTCTGATAAAAACAGTTTACTTGAACACAAGCTGAAGAGCCCAAAATGCTGAGTACTAAATATAACCACTGCTAACTGCTTTTTATTATTCTACTAGTGACCCGCTTCGGCTTCGCACGGGTATAAAATATATAGCCTACTCCACTATTTAATGGATGTTATTATACATATAAACCTTCCTCTTGAATCACTCTATCTATAAAAAAAAAACCGCATCAAAATCCGTTGCGTAGTTTCAAAGATTTAAGCATACAAAGGGACATAGGGACAAAGAAAGTGACTTTGTTTTATACTATGTAGTGATGAGTAGTGACATGTATAGCTTCTGATTTAATAAAGTCCCCATACATACCTAGTGCCCACCAATCCACGGAGAAGCCATACTCCTCCCCTCTGAGTATTTCGGGTGCGATGTAGTTGGGAGTGCCGCAGAAGGTCGATGTTGTGTCTCCCGGCCGGACGCCCTCCTGAAAAATACACGATGAACAATATATTATCTGCTTACCCCTTATAGGGAGACAGGCGTGATGTGTATGTATGTAAGTTATATGGCTAAGCAATAAGATTACAAGGGTCACTTTATTATTACTGTCAGAGTTGTAGCATTGATATGGAATAATGGTGCAAGGATTGTTGAGAGATTCATTTACCAGTAGTTGATTAGTCCATGCCAATTACATCATAATTTACGGATATACATATGTATAATAAATAAATATGTATACTTAAAGAATTTATTAGCATTGATAAAACTTGCTATACGAAGAAGAAACATCGTACACAAAACTATCTTTAATTTTCGATAGGTTAACTTACAAGGCTTCAGCTATCTGGTGAAACTTTGTTCAGTCCCAAGTTTCTTTCAATCTTAGTCACTCAAGAGTATCTGACTATACTTGTCACTTAAACAGTAAATCATACACCTGGGAATCAGTTTACTTCTATATCTCGTCTCTAGTCCAATGAGAGGTGGAGAGAATCTTGAAACAAAAAACCCTAGTCTTTGAATTGAATAGTCAGTTTTTGACTGAGCCTATACCCTTGTTTCTCACCTTACACATCCCGTAGTCAGTCAGCTTAATGTGTCCCTCGTGGTCTAGCAGCACATTATCCAGCTTAAGGTCCCTGTAGATGACCCCTCGCTCGTGAAGGAAATGGAGTGCCAGCGATATCTCGGCCGCGTAGAAGCGAGCGTGCTCTTCTGGTAGACGCCTTTGACGTTGCATGTGGAACCTTCAAGATAAGGAGGTGGTTAGAGTGGTAGTTAAAGGTGATATGGTGATAAGGAGATGTTTCTTTGAGGTTTAGGTCACTATGGATGGGATTAAAGGATTGAAGATGTGCATAGAAATTGATGATGATTGCAATAATAGTTTTTAAAGCCTTTTTCGCAAGGTAACTGGTAATAGTCGTAAAAGTTTAGGGATGTATAGGCAATAGAGTAGACACTGTTACTAAGAGTTTGAAATTTATTAACCTTTTACTGTCAATAAATGTATCTGAAATTGAGAGTTTTTTTAGACTTTTCGTCAATGTTCGTGGTTTAAGAATTGAGAATGTAATATACTACAGCAAAGATTCTCGTACAAGATTTATAAATGTACGTCACTGTATATGTAACTCAATCTCAGATATTTCCAAGTATAACTACGTTAACATCGCACCCGTATCCTTAAAGAGTGGTAGACATATAACATGTCCCCATTGCATCAATGCAGACGCCCCTTTTTCTCGATCCTGACAAACCACAATCTCTTCGTTTCCTAGGTTTATTATTATATTAAAAAGGACTTACTATAACGTATTATATCTAATAAAAGTGACTCACATAAGATCGCCACCCCTCACGAACTCTATCACGAAGAAGAGGCGACTGGGCGTTTGGAAGCAGGAGTGCAGCCCCACCAAGAAGGGGTGGTTGGAGGCCGTCTCGAACACGTGCTTCTCCGTCTGGACCCAGTCTATGTCCTCGTCATCCGTCACCAGAGCCTTTTTTATCACCTTCATGGCGTACACGCGCTTCGTACGGCGGAGTTCCACTAGTAGGACCTGAAATATTTTTTTTTGTTTAACTGAAATGGGTTCACTCTTGACCCTGTTAGCACTTCGAAGGAGGCGACAAACAGAGTCTAAGATGTAGCGAGCTTGCCCAAAAAATGCCTATGCACCCTAGTTTTGAACATCTGTGGATTAAATACCTCCGGAAATACAGAGGCAGGCAGATTGGCGTATATGTAAGTTAGGATAGGTAACAGTTCATTCATCATTCATCATCAGCCTGTCTGAATCCACTGTTGGACATAGGCCTCCCCTAAATGACACCACTTCTCCCTGTCAGTGACCGTTCGCATCAATTCGATGCCGGCTAACCTGCACAGGTCGTCTTCCCACCTTGCCGGGGGGCGCCCCACACTACGTTTACTGAGATGCGGTCTCCACTCTTGGACTTTTTTGGTCCAGCGACCATCAGTCCTTCCGCTGAGCGACCTTGAATTTGTGGGCTAGTCCCACAGTGAGTGGTAACAGTAGTGTTATAGTTGTAAGAGATAAAATAGTGTATGGTATATGATAAATTTGGAAAGATAAAGACGAATTAGGGTGTCCATGTCCGTAATTGCAAAGGTAGTAATTGTAGGGCCACCTCGAACTTACGTGTTAACCAGATAGTCAGTACTCAATGTGAGAAGTGGTGAGCCCTGTCGACATTTACAAGCATTGACTATTTATTACCTGTTTGGAGAACAGGTAGGTTTCCTCGCAATGTTTGCCCTCACCATAGTATTAGGTGCATTCTACAAACGTATTTTTATAGCAAAAACGTGCACAGAAAATCAGAAATCTTCATGCCATTGGTACGAGTGTATGCTGTCGCTTAGACCCTGAATCCACTGACACAGAGTCAATCCCCAAACACTGAACCCCTTACCTTAGCATAAGACCCTCGGCCAATGACCCTGATGAGCTCGAAGTCCTCGAGCGAGTACTGGCGCTGGCTCCCTGGCTCCAGGTCCTCGTTCCTGACGGCAGGGGGCGCGGGGGCGGGCGGCGTGTCCGGCAGGGGCAGCTCGGGCTCCGCTCTCGACCTGCAAGGGGGGTTAGTGGTGATGGATTCTCTATACAGTCTTCTGGGTTATAGCATTGATATGGGATAATGGTAAAAGGTCGTCCTTCGTTCTATAGATTGAACTACTGGCCCCATAGTTGGATAATAATATATACCGGACAGAAAGATAGATAACTAAGCCTGTAGTATTATATTATCTGTAACTAAGCATTCTATTTACTTTCAGTTTTTTTTTGTTCCAATTCAGTACGATTACCAATTAATATCTGTTTAGTAGTAGGACTAGGGAAAACGGGAAGTGGGTTAGTGGTGATGGATTATCTATACAGTTTTTTTTGGGCTCGTTAGTGGATACTATGTATACTGTCATGTCCTTTTTTGTAAGGGTATATAAAGTTTTCGTCATGTTTAGTTAATCAGTTGTTGAGCTTCAAGATATTAGATTGAATATTGGCGCTAAAAGACATACGAAACATTATTACAACTTTAAAGTTTTTTTTATTGTGTTACGACATGCGTAAAAACTTCTGTTTATATCATAATTGTCATGGAAAAATCGCACCTTCGGGACCAAACTCGCACTTGTGCAACTTTTTACGAAAATGACTTAAGTATACAGAATTAACCGCGATAATCGACTTCATATACACAGCAAAAAGTTTTAAAATCTTTTGAAAAATGGAGCGGTGAGGCGGGGTAGTATGTTATGTCATTTCGTGTAATTGTAAGAGAATTTTAGAGTGAAAAATCGCTCTCCTGTAAAATTAGGTTTGTTGCATAAGTGCGAGTTTGGTCCCGAAGGTGCGAAATATTATGGTAATATACGTTTTTACATTCTGCTTTAAAACGTACATAAATAGTTCGTCCTGAACACACGTTGGTGTGTAAATTCAATAGGAGATCGTAAAATGCGACTAAGGAAACCTAATACGACTGTCACACCCTGCAATAGTAATTCTAACTTTGATCAAGAATACCACAACTGTTGCAAGGCATGGGTCTGTAGTACTCTTTATAAGTTTTATCGTATAAACTAGCGACCCGCTCCGGCTTCGCACGGGTATAAAATATACAGCTTACTCCACTAATTAATGGATGTTATTATACATATAAACCTTCCTCTTCAATCACTCTATCTATTAAAAGAAACCGCATCAAAATCCGTTGCGTAGTTTCAAAGATTTAAGCATACAAAGGGACATAGGAACAGAGAAAGCGACTTTGTTTTATACTATGTAGTGCTACGGCATGTTAAGCTCTCTTACCTGACAGAGGCAGCGCGGCCCAGGGTTCCGTCCCCGTTGGTGTCGTCCTTCACCTCGATGGGCTCCACGTGCTCGCTGGAGCAGGGCTTCTGCACCAGCTTGTGGCACTTCTTGTGCACGAGCAGCTTGCACTGGATGCACTTGAAGCCCTGCCTACCCAGCCCCCAGATGCGGTCTTGGCAGAACGCGCAGAACGCCCTCTGTGGGGGAGAGACAATGTGTGTTATTTGTGTTATGTACGACATACATACACATCACCCTTGATTCCCTGTAGAGGGGTAGGTAGAGATCACGGATCCCCATTTGTTCTGATCCTGACAGACCACTTTTGCTATGTATTTTTTGTTGTGTAATAATAGAAAAATAAAACAAATACATTTAAAAAGCACACGATTTAACATCAATTAACCCTTGTAGGGTAGACAGAGGTCGGGGTGTCCATCTTCGCAATTACGGAGGTAATAATTGTATAGTCACCTCGAACCCAGGGGTTGACCGGATAGTCAGTACTCAATGTGACAGGTGTTAAGGTATGTTGTCATGACTACACTACTGACTAAGGAACAGGTAGGTTTACTCAAGATATTTTTTCATCGTAGTATTCAGTGCATTTTGCGAATGTATTCATAAATACCTTGAATAGGTATAGCAGGAATTAAAGAACTCACCCTATTGAACCGCTTCGCTTGAAAGATGTGTCCGTTGACCCTGTACAGCTTCCGCCATCGTCTTGCGCCTCTCCTGTATATGCTGCCTGAAATAGATAGATATATAGATTGAGAAATATGTACTAACATAATTATAGTTTTAAGAGATAATATTTATACTCATGATTAATAACTAACTAACTAATTTATTAATAAAAGCGGCTGTAGCCCAGTGGGTAAGACCTCGGACTTCGTATGAGAAAGGCCCCAGGTTCGAATCCCGAGTCTGGCATGTACCAATGAATGAAATTTAAATATGTTTTTCATTTACGTACCTACATAATTTACAGTCGCTAACGGTGAGGGAAAACATCGTGAGGAAACCTGCCTATCCCGCAGAATAGGTAATAGTCAGTGCCTATATACGGCGATACGGTTCACTACCTATCATGTTGGGTGCTGTCTATCTAGTGATACGCGGGCTTCGAATGACCCATACCTAACATGCGTTCGAAATTTCGGAGATGGGCATTCAAGCCTCTGACTATCCCGCCTTAATAAAAAAGGAAGTGTGTATACACAAGTTGTGAAGCGTATGTTTTTTATGTAATAACTAACGGGACTTATCGCGTATGCTTTTACATAATAAAGTTACTCACTCAGTCTGCCCGTGACCATGGCTGCTGCAACGTAGCCGAAACGTTGGGTTAATAAAGGTAACTTTATTATATAAAAACATACGCGATAAGTCCCGTTAGTTATAAATCATGTTTTAGCATATGCTTCAACATCCCTTCTGGGGTAGTCAGAGGAGAGGATGTCTATCTGCCTAATGGTGAACTAGTGGACAAGATCTCTGACTTATTATTAGAGTCTTAGGTTCGATTTCCGGCTCTGGCATACGCCAATGAATGGAATTTAATTTAAAAAGGTAAAGGTAAATTTGTTTATCATTTACTTATTTTGTACTTATACTTATTTTGTAGTCGCTAACGGTGTGCAAAGATATCGTAAGAAAACCAGCTTATCTATATATCATAACATATCTTCGAGATTTAAGAGATGGACACTCAAGACTGACTACCCCACAATAAAAAGGGAATATGTATACAGTAGTGAATCGTAGATAAAAATACAAGTTTCCCTATCACTGAACAAGGCAACTTTGGATCCAACCTGGCTATATTTCACTAAACCATCTAGGGAAGCTTTTAGCAAAAATAAACTCTAAGAAATAGTTGTCGGAGAACTTCTATTTTAATATCTCCCGAAGGGGCCGCAGAGCTCCGCAGCTCGCACTTCTGACGGGGCAATGAATCTGCACAAATCAGGGGGTAGGGACAGAAACACACTGGGCACCTATAAACTAGTCTACCTTTACCAAGCTACTAACTGGCAACTGTAAGTTACTATTATTAATCTAAATTGATTTATTTTAACAAAAAGTTTTATGTTAATGACATATTTTTTAAGAAAAATGTTTTTTTTACGTTCAATAAGTGATTTTAATATCCTTATGTTGAATAAAAAGATTTTCATTTCATTTCAGTCATTCATTCACGTTATTTCATCCCTTTCAAGGTTAACTGAACTTTGGAGATATAATATCCTAGGTCACTTTTTAACATGAATATTGGAGTTGCTATCCCATCCCCTAATAGATTCTATTTACCCCTTAGGCGCCTTCTACGACATGCCGGGAAGAACGGCAGCTAGTTAGCATTCTTTTTACGTCCCAGCAAGCACAGAGCAAGCTTAAGGATACTAAAAATTCACTTAACAATTTCCCTCATACAATTTTCCTATAACTCACTTCCTTTACCGAGCTCCTAGCTAGCAACTTTCAATATTTAGTTCCCGTATAAGTGCAATCACGCCCCTTTAGCCGTTCGAGTGGGGCAGGAGTGCGGAAATCGCTTCTGGGACCGATCTCGAGAGCTAGTTTAAGCGTTTTCACGTGGAAAACAGACCTCCTTTGCGAAAGGGGAATATACGAGATGCTTTATATAATATCCCGGTATGAGGGACGTAAAAATAATGCTAACTAGTTGCCCATCTTTCTGTCGTATTAGTTGACTCATAGAAGTAAAATAGTTTAGGAAAACAGACATAAATGAACGCGGGAGAGTGACACATTAAAATAACAATACCTAATAAAAAGACAAAACAAACGCATTCACGACTATTAAGCTTTGCGGGGTAGTCAGAGATTCAGGTTTCCATCTCCGTAAGTGCGAAGGTAGTAATTCTATGGCCACCTTGAACCCACTTGATGATAGGTGGTAAGCCATGTCGCCATTTACAAGCACTAAAGATCAGGTAGGTTTCCTCAAGATGTTTTCCCTCACCGTGGTATTCGACGCATTTCGTAAATGTATTTTTAATACGAGAATGTACATACTGGTAAAAATCCATTAAACTTCATTTCTATTAGATAGTTTAATCGGGATTTGAATCATAAACGTCATAAATACCCTGAGTAGGATTGAACGTCGCAAGTATATGTTTGTACTCCTTAAGATTACCTCTTGCAATAGGTATGGAGTAGTCAGAGGAAGTTTTATACAAAGCAGTAGATTTATGGATAAAAAACCCATTTATACATACATACACATCACGCCAGACTCCCAGTAGAGTGGTAGGCAGAGATCACGGAACCCCATCTGTCTCAATCCTGACAGATCACTCTCAATGACACTCATAAATACACCTCTGGTTATAGGTAGTTCTATCGTCACCCTTTTTCAATCTATCTGACTGTCATATGTCCTATTACCAGATAATCCAACGTGAAAGGATTGTGTTCTTTGTTACTATATAAAGGCTGACTATTGCCTATTTCAAAGAATAGTCAAGATTCCTCACGATGTTTTCCCGCATCGAGCCTTCAGTGTGACTACACCCTTATTACGCGAGTTGGAACTCAGAACTTTGAGTTCGCAAGTATTATGATTTCAATAACCGCACTGTATTGAGCTGACTGGCTGAATAACGTTGTATCTTGATGCCAATATCGCGAAAGAAAAACTATGGCGTTCAATGTTCTATATTAGTCGTATATTTCTTTCTCATAACGTATTACATGCTAGTCTGTGACGTAATTAAAAATCTATATAGCTACATTTCTACTGAGCATGTTGTAAGAGTATTCTAAGGGATTAAGAGTCAATAGAATCATTAACAACCTAAACTTTTATGGTAGATAACCAACGAGATGTAACTTTGACGTTTTTAAGTTAGAAAGGTGTGTTGCCATAGCAACCAATAAACACTGACGCCAAATTTGGTTTTTATTATGAAACGAGAAAATACATACAAACACATCACGCCTGTTCCCTATAAAGTAGTAAAAAGATCAGGGATACATACTTGAACAAGAAATACCAAATCCCCTTAACCTTTTTTTTCTTTCTTTTTACTTCTTCAGGAATCTTTCTTGTATTTAAAAAGAGACCATTTATAAGGATACTAGACTCTCAATATTTTCACTTTCATTCATGAATTTGTTTAATGCTCTAAGAGAAGTATGAGTGGAAAAAGGCTTCGAAGGAGACGCCTGCAAAAGAGCTTACGAAAGGCTTATAACTCATTGGAGGTACAGCTTATTAGAAAAAAATACGTCCATATAGAATAACAACTTTAAATTGTACCGTGCTTGTAATAGAAGAGTATATTGATAAAGGAGTAATTAACTACAGTGGTTTACTAGGATCAAGACAGGTAGGGTTCCGTGAACTCTGCCTACCCCTCTAAAGGAATACGAGCGTGATGGGTAATTATATACCTATATAGCTGCCTTTCTTTGTGGCATTTCGTAGGAGGTGACTGATGACTCGTTAATAATGCAACCAAATATATTTACCCTATTTATAAAAGATTACATAGTATACTCTGTGTATGCACGTATATACACATATAAAAATGAACATATACCGTCGAAATGCGGTCACTGAGAAGCATGTTAGGAGTAACATTGAATGATAGAATTAAAAATAGTGTGATAAGGGAAGGTTGCGGTTTGAAAGAAGATGTAGTGACTAAGATTGATAAGAGCATGCTTCGAGGGTTTGGACATGTTATGCGAAAGAATGATAGCAGATTGACAAAAGGAATATATATGAGTGAAGTGGAAGGGCGGTTACGTAGGGGCCGGCCTAATAAGACATATAACAGTCAGATAGACGCTATATTGAAAAAAGGTGACGTTAGGAGTACCTATAACCGCCGAGAGTGTGTGAGATGATGTATGAATGTCAATGAAGCGAAAGTGGTCTGTCAGGATCGAGACAAATGGGCATCCGTGATCTCTGCCTACCCCTCTACAGGGAATCAGGCGTGATGTGTATGTATGTATGTATGTAAAAATGAACATTCACACCCTTCATCTATTTTGTGGTACAAACTAAGAGAGATATCACCGTAGTTACCCTCAGAAATCCTATCAGGATTTTGACGACTTTAAAACAGACTAGACAGATAGTGACAGATTTCTAACTTATCAACTTATTATTTTTATTCTATTTAAAAACACTAGATAACTGTATACCCGGATAAAGCTGTAATATAGAATATAAAAAGTCTAGAATATCTATTTTACCTCGCAAAGGAGGTCTGTTTTCCACGTAAGCACGCTTAAACTAGCTCTCGAGATCGGTCCCAGAAGCGATTTCCGCACTCCTGCCCCACTCGAACGGCTAAAGGGGCGTGATTGCACTTATACGGGAACTAAATATTGAAAGTTGCTAGCTAGGAGCTCGGTAAAGGAAGTGAGTTATAGGAAAATTGTATGAGAGAAATCGTTTAGTGAATTTTTAGTATGCTTAAGCTTGCTCTGTGCTAATCTGGGACGTAAAAAGAATGCTAACTAGCTGCCGTTCTTCCCGGCATGTCGTAGGAGGCGACTAAGGGACTAGGGGTAAATATAATTTATTGGGGAATAGGATAGCAACTTATCATCAATGTTCCATTATGATATCATAACCCCAATATTCATGCTCAAAAGTGACCTAGGAGATTTTTTATCTCCGAAGTTCTGTCCAACCCGAAAGGGATTAAAGGACGTGAATGTATGTGTACGTAGTATCATTAGTTTTGCCCGTACTAGTCTAGGACGTTAACAGAAGTTAACTATTTGCATTTCTTCACGTCGGTAATGTAGATATAAGGATTAATTTGAATTAGTAATTATGCTAAAGTTCACCGCAAAATTCTACCTCTAAACGGATAGACGTTAATGGTGTAAACATGTACAGTATATGAACGTATATACTTATATATCTATAGCAAAGGAAAATTTTGACCTCTATAACTTTTACCAATCAAAAATGAACTCTTTTCGCAGAAAAATTAAAAAAATTACTAGCGTATACCACCTAAGATGGTTGCATAAGCTCTGACCACTCTCAAAACACATTCCAGTTGTCACTCATACATATCTCACAGACAAACACAAACGTGTTCACGACCCTAACCATTGCGGGGTAGTCAGAGGTTCAGATTCCATCTCCGCAATTGCGAAGGTAGTATGTCTATGGCAACCTCGAACCCACGTGTTAACCAGATAGTTAGTACTCAATGTGACAGGTGGTAAGCCATGTCGCCATTTACAAGCACTGTCGGGGAACAGGTAGATTTCCTCATTATGTTTTCCCACACCGTAACAATAAGACATGCATACACATCACGCCTGATTCCCTGTAGAGAGGTAGGCAGAGATCACGGAACAATAAGAGTCGTTTACATAAATAACTATGTAACTATATAATACGGCCTAATCAGACATATAACAGTCAGATAGACGCTATATTGAAAAAAGGTGACGTTAGGTGTACCTATAACTGCCGAGAGTGTATGAGAAGATGTATGAATGTCAATGAAGTGAAAGTGTTCTGTCAGGATCGAGACAAATGGGGATCCGTGATCTCTGCCTACCACTCTACAGGGAATCAGGCGTGATATGTATGTATGTATGTTACATAAATAAATGTGTATATACTCACGATCCTCGCCCATGCAGGGCATCCCTGGAGCGGCCGGCACATTTGGGAATACTGAAACAAGACAAAAAGAATGTTAGACAACAGTTTTACTATCTTCTTTAATTCAGAACAGAAGGTTTTGGGTTCAATACCCCGTCGGAGCATATACCAATCGAATTCTGTATTCAAATATTATAAAGAACATACATTTTCGCATTTACTGAAGTCTTCAGAAAACATCATAATAAAAACTATTTTATCAATATATGACAGACAAATGTATAATAATAATATTGTTAGACACTATTACACCAATTGAACTAGTCCCTTGCTAAGTACATTTAAGACATGTGTTAAGGGTGCTAGTCAACGTATATTTAAGAAACATACACAAAAATTATACATGGATAAATACATATATAGCATATATAATGAACGACCAGTCTGGAAAGCAAAAGAAAAGCGTACTTCTTAACTCTGCCTTCAGCGGGAATCGAACCCGGGACCTCACGATTAGTGTTCAAGTCGTTAACCAATCGCGCCACGGAGGTCGCCAATAAATTCAGGTGATAACTATAATATTATTATGATATCGTTAGCTAGGTAACTGCTAACATGAATAATAAAGTTCATATCTTTTTATGGGTTCTTTAACTAGGTTGAACACGGTATAAACTCTACGATATCCGACCAATAACAAGTACTTGCTACGAGCATAAATGGTTACATTAGTATATTAAATAGTAAACTAACAACCTTAGTCAGATAGAAGCCATATTGAAAAAGGGTGACATTAGATTTACTTATAACCGCTGAGTGCATATGAGGTGTATGAGTGTCAATCAAGGACAAATGGGGATTCGTGATCTCCACCTACTACTCTACAGGGAATCAGACGTGATGTGTATGTATGCACTAACACCCTTATTAAATCAAATTCTTTATCCACCACATAAAATATTAATAATACAATCGTTCTCGAGTCCAGAATAGTCCAGGAATGCAATTTCATCCAGAGAACAAGCAAACATCCTTCACAAAGCCTGTAGCGATTGTTCAAAGTAAACTTTTTTCGCTTTGTTCAAGACTGTAGACTATTCCGCAATTGACTTGCTTGACTTGCACAAACTATTTGGACGTTAGACAACATACATACATACATAACATCACGCCTGATTTCCTGTAGAGGGGTAGGCAGAGATCACGGATCCCTATTTGTCCCGATCCTAACACATCACTTTCGCTTCATTGACATTCATACATCTTCTCATACACTCTCGGCGGTTATAGGTACACCTAAAGATACCTTTTTTCAATATAGCGTCTATCTGACTGTTATGTCTTATTAGGCCGGCCCCTACGTAACCGCCCTTCCACTTCACTCATATATATTCCTTTTGTCAATCTGCTATCATTCATCCACATAACATGTCCAAACCATCGAAGCATGCTCTTTTCAATCCTAGTCACTACATCTTCTTTCAATCGTTAGACAACTTGGACTTAAATGTAAATATATACAAATATAACTGTTACATGTATTATGTAAACATTTGCCCGTTTCCCTGTAGAGGGGTAGGCAGGATCATCAACCCCCATCTGTCCCGATCCTGACAAACCACTTTCGCTTCATTAACACTCATACGTTATAGGTACTTCTAACGTAACCCTTCAATGTATCTAATGTATCTTCTTTCAATGTATCTATCTATCTAGAAAATTGTCAGCTATATATTTCATACAATCAGTAACTGTTACCTGTAGGTTTCAAGCAATATCAAATAATTTGCCATATTTTAATTTTTTCAGAAGTTTTCATTATAATTTGATTTTTATATTATATTCTTCGCTTCTATTAGTAGCATGGTGATGATAGTGTCTAACTAACATAAAAGAATTTTTGAAATTCGAACCAGTAGTTCCTGAGATTAGCGCTTTCAAACGAACAAACAAACAAACTCTTCAGCTTTATAATATTAGTATAGTTTACCATTCACGATATTAATACCATTGGTTATTAAAAAAAAATATAATGGTTATCTAGAAACAAGTGATTCTTGATAGGTGTAAAATGACGTATATTTCACACAGTTTTTAAGTTTAACATTAACAGGTTAACTATTAGTCTAGAAAAAGCACTTAAGAGAACTATGAAGACTGAGTAAATACTCTCAGGGCGTAAAACGAAAAACCTAGATTTTCTTTTCAGGCACTAATTAAATGTTCGAGTACCTTTCAAAAGCAAAACTGCAGAGTTAATAGAACTCACGTAACTTCACGTCACACCCTCAATTTAGTGGGGTAGGTAGAAGTTAGTATTTCAATAAAGGTGCTTTATTAGTATTTACAACCTTTAAAATTCAATCATTTTTTAAATATCTAAGGCTATAATTTTGATTTATGTCGACCTCCGTGGCATGATTGGTTCAATTCCCGGTGGAGGCAGAGTTAAGAACTACGCTTTTTTTCTGCTTTCCAATCTGGTTGTTGATTATATATGTTATATATGTATTTATCTATCTAGTATGAGTATACATATATTTCTTAAATATACGTTGACTAGTTAAATGAACTTAGCAAGGGACTAGTTCAATTGGTGTAATAGTGTCCTACAGTATTATTATCATTATTAATGTATGCATCTTAATGTCGATGTCATATCAAACCCATTTCGTATTAGTCCCGAGTCTAAAATGATTTATGGGACAAGGAATCAAATGGACAATGGTCTAGCAACTAGTGACAATCATCTATATCAATACATATAATTATATTAAGGGTGACAGAAGAAATTACATACATACACATCACGCTTGATTCCCTGTAAAGGAGTAGGCAGAGATCACGGATCCCCATTTGTCCGGATCTTGACAGACCACTTTCGCTTCATTGACACTCATACATCTTCTCATACATACTCGGTGGTTATAGGTACTAAATACAGAAGAAATTATATCTCACAAGGTGTGTCAATTTCGAAAACATATAATAATAAGTATATAAAAAAAGTAAACAACAAAACTAATTATTTACGTACAAAAATTTTTTTAACAGGGTTGTCACCTCACAAATAGGGGTGTGCAAACAAAATAAAATAAAAGATTCGCCAAAAAGCAGTTCCCGACAAAAGAGGTGCGCAATGAAAAAGTTTTCATTTGCGAATTTAATCCGAGTCCACATCCACCGGCCGAATCCAGTTATTCACTGCTCAAATCGTATTAAATAAAAAAAAGCTTTCGTTAAATTCGATTTGTAATTTTCCAATTCGTTTTTATCTCCTGTGTTTTAAAGTAGCGTGCTGGTCGGGTACTTAATATTATGTAGCCAGCTGCCCTTTATTACTAAGAATATTAATGCATTAGGTGATAGTTTAGACACCTCTCATATATATTCCATATTAATGCCACAAAACTCAAATTATTATTTATGCTAACAATAATCGAAGATATATTTCTTATAGTTTTAAGAGATTCGCAATTTATACTCATGATCAATAACTAAACGGGACTTATCGCGTAGTCTGCCCGTGACCAAGGCTGCTGCAACGTAGCCGAAACGCTGCTTAATAATAAAGGTAATTTTATTATATAAAAACTTACGCGAAAAGTCCCGTTTAGTTATTAATCATGATATATTTCTTATTCTAATAATTATTATTTGTACCCTCTTGTGGTTCTAACATAATATCAGCGTTGCGTTTTCCACCAAACGCAACATACCCATTGGAACCATTTTGCTGCGATAGTATCATGCACAAGCTATACCCCCTAGTTTGTAAGTTTTCATTGTAAACTTTTTTATGTGTATATTTTTGTAGCTGTAAGTAAATATTTTTTATAATAATTATTACAATATTCACGTCCTATTCACGTCCTTTAATCTCTTTTGGAGTGAACAGTGTATATTATGTTCTTATTTTTAATATTATTCAGGCATAAATGAGTTTGCTGTTTAATTTAACCAAAAAACAAACAAATCGTAGCATGCAAAAAGCACCTTAATTACGTTTACATAAGAACCAATTCCATTCGTTTTCAATGTAACCAATGGGGAAAAAATGAGTTAATTATAGTTTCGCGTGAGTGTGGTTACGTTATTTTCATTAACAACATTAGTCTAGTTAGGTTCAGTTATGGTTTAACTCTTTCTTTAGGGTCAGACAGGTCCTAGGTTCGATATTAGGTAAAAAAACATACATCAATAGATATCTTCGTAACGGTGCTTACAGATTGTAAGCACTTCTTATCTCATACTTCTAAAGAGTAAGTCTGTTATTTGTGCTTAATTACATCACGTAACAATCCACCCCTATGGGAAATGATGGACATGACGCGAATTAATCCCTTACGGAGTATCTTAGAGACACAGCATTAATCTCAGTCACCTAAATTATTAGTTCCACATATACGCTAAACATACGAGTAATTACATTAAGAACTAATTTTATCGTTTGTAATGACATTGATACTAAATATTTAAGGCATGCTTTCACCGTTACTCCCTTAGTCACCTCCTAAAACTAATCACGAAGAAAACCAGCTACTTACCATCCCTTACGTCCCAGACTAGCACAGAACCCCATTCCACCCCAAACAGTCACGTTAGAACTGTCAGAATTACTAACAATTAATATTCATAACGTGCCAATTAATGCCCCTTTTTTGATCCGAATCGCGAAGTAGGCTTGATTGATAATTATTGAATTTCGTACCCTTGACGTAACGAGAAAGGGAGGCCTGTAATTCGTGGTTCGCGTGACCGTGTGTTGACTACTTTTTGACCGAGCGAACGAGGCGTTGATTCTCCTAACGTGAATAGTAAAATTTTGTAGTCTACGTAGAGGTTTAGTTTGATGTACTATTTATTCATTTGTATTTTTTTATTAAAGATGCTGTAACATACATGTTTTATTCATTCTTGTTTTGTATGTATGTCATGTGTTAAAAATTACAGTATCTGTGAACAGAGATTAAGTAAAAATGGGTCTTTTTGGGTACTAGATAGTGAAACATTGATTTAGAAGAATATATAAAAAATGTACGTGGTGACGATTAAATGTTTATTCAAATTAGGCGGGTACGTAGTATGAAGAACAGAAAATCATGTATGAGAAGGTTAATGGATGTGAGTGAAGCAAGAGAGATTTGTCAGCATCGTATCGATCGATAGAACGTTGGGGACGTAGAGGTGTGAATAGGTATAACAAATTAGGAACAAAGGTTTTAATTGCAATCATTTATGATCATTGCTTTACATATTTTTTTAATCTACATATGTATATCTTATCAAATGGATAATTGTGTTGCAAAAGTGCTTTCCACGTAAAACTAACACGATATTGCAATTAACGAACAAACTTTTAGAGTGACCATCGTTGCCGCATTGTGAATATTTTTGTCCATTCAAACTAGCCAACGCAACAAATCTTAACTTTATAAACAATAAAATAAATTCATAAATGAAATAAAATGTTTTACTTATTTTATGTAGGTAATTTCTATGTATGTATTTAATTTTGATGAGTGTGAAATTGAATTTACCATTTACATAATTTTGGTTCACGTTGGGTGCTGTCTATCTATCGCGCGAGCTTCGAGTGACCCGTGCCTAACATGCCTTCGGAATTTCAAAGATATGCACTCAAGTCTATGACTGACCGCCACAATAAAAAAGGGAAGTGTACACAATTTGTGAAGCGTATGTTTATAATTTTGGTATAATGGTGATGCAAGACAATCCTTAGCCCTTAGTCCAACGTTCCTATTTGCTGTTCTGGATCAGTTGCTTTCTTACCAAAATATTCCATTATTTAATCATCCAAAATTTTTCGTGAGCAGAATCGGGCTTTAACTGGCGCTTACGGTTTCACCTTTAATTTTGATTAATCACTCGCCGGCTATTGTGTTAAACTTGATACATTGTTTGGTGAAACTGCTTTAACTAGGTTTAAAGTTTGCCCTGAAGAAAGGGGATAGAGATCGTCCGTTATCTTAGCTTACCTAATTGTCTGTCGTCTTATTCATAGGTTTAAGTCTTATCGTTAAGGTTGATCTTGTATAATAACTTTTTCGTTGATTATACTATATTCGATTTATATAATCTAGGAATTTCAGTCTCATATCACATAACTACAGCACCCAACGTGATAGGTAGTGAACCGTATCGCCTAAAAAAGGCACCATCTATATCCTAACCCGAGGTATAAGTTTCCTCAAGAGGTTTTCCCTCACCGTTACATTTTTTAATTTTTAAATTTCATTCAATGGTGCATGCCAGAGCCGGGATTCGAACCTAGGACCTTTAATGAGAAGTCGGTGGTCTTACCCACTTCGCTACAGCCGCTTATATGTATTTAACTATTAATAAATATGTATATAAATATTGAATATTCATTGACCACTCAACACTAGTCATAAATGTATGTAGTTTCCAAACCAGTAGTTCAATAAGTATAATAGTGTCTAATATATTATGTATGTATATCATGAATAATTAACGAATACAAAGAACCATCGAATCGATACTACACATCGTCTGTTCGATTACGTCCGGTTAATTAAACAAGTGAAAATTGTGTGCAGACTCGACTCGATTATATCGAATGCGATTAAATCGCCAACTCGATTTTAATGAATACGGAGGTGCGATGCGGAAGAATCGATTTGTTGTCGCATTTATTGGGGTTAATGCGTTATTTTCCATACAAGCACACACATGCATAGACATTAGTACAAATGAAAGTGTGTGCATTATGTATTATATATTTCGCAATTACTTATATACATGCATCAATTTCTACGATAATAAAATTGCGTTTTCTCGGAATCAGTAATACTAGTAGTCTATAAATGGAGAAATGGTGTATCACTTGTTACATTGAGCGTTGATTAAAGGTTAGAACCTGTGTTATACATACCATGGCCATAGATATACCATCGCAATACTCAGTTCCTGCTTTGATACCTACCAAGTTGAATAGAAAAGAAATGTATACGCATGTAGAGTGAACAAAATCATCAATAGTGGATGGTGATTCCTCAGTTACTGACTACCCCTAAACTAATTAGGGACTTGATACATATGTCTATCAATCAATCAATCAATCAGCCTGTATCAGTCCACTGCTGGACGTAGGCCTCCCCAAGGGTACGCCACAAAAGACGATCTCTCGTGGCCCTCATCCAGCCACTACCAGCAACCTTCTTGAGGTCATCGGTCCACCTGGCAGGGGGGCGTCCTACACTACGTTTGCCGAGACGTGGCCTCCACTCAAGAACCGCATTACTCCAGCGGTCGTCGGTTCTACGACAGACGTATATACATATGTATATTGCATTAATTAAAAAGTAAGCTTAAACATTACAACTCAAGTCTAATCAGTCAATTACTTATCGAAGACAAAGAATGTTAGGATTACATTATAGATAGGATAATTGATTGCTAAATAAATTTGATCTTTCATACGTTGTTATAAACAAAGTTGTTATAAATAATATACATATAAACGTTCTAGTTTTAATTTATTGTACGTAAATAAATATTGTTCATATACATTCACGTCCCTTAATCCCTTCCGGGGTGGACAGAACCTCGGAGACACGATTATATAATAATATTTGATATATTGTTGCGATGCTATGTGTAACATTAGTACCAGGTTGCTATCCCACCGTCCTGTATATTGTAAATAATTAATACACATACTCGGAGTAAATAATGTTATCCTTTGGGGTAATCAAATTACATAATATGGGCACCATCAAATGATTTTTTCGATTTATTAAACTTAAAATTACCCAAAATCGTATATTAAACTAAACAAAATCTTTATACCTATGAATTATAGTTCTTTTGAATCAATTCATCTCTCAAAACGTCTACGAGATAATACGTCTGTGCTATGATAAGAGATACTATAAAAATAAAAGATATTCGGCCTTGTTGCATTGCGTTTATACCATGGGTTCTCAAAGGAGATAAAAACTACTCGTGACCATTTTAGATATACAAGCTTTTTTAGTATTCGATTCTTAGAGAAATATTGGTAGCTTTTATATAGCAAAAAAGCATAATAGAGGCATATATTAGAGAAAATAAACACATGTTCACTCAATCATTTATCCACGAGTTATTCGTATATAATAGGAAACATAGATACTGATTTTATTTCTATTATTAGTCTTGTATTCAAGTTATTCTTATTAAGGCGGGTGTACGTAGTGTGAAGAACATACAGCCTGCATGAGAAGGTTAGGTTAGGTCAGGATTGTTCAAGGAGGCAAGATAGTCTCTGCCTATCCCGATGGTTTCAAGAGGCGTGCATGTATTTATGTATGTTATTGTTTAGTTCTGTACGCGAAAATTTTCTTATCAACCTATCAGAGGCCTTTGAACAGCTGTTTAAGGATTCCTTATTTGGACAATAATATATTTATATTGTAGAAAGTATTATAGGCACCCTATTTACTAAAAGTTAGATATTGTGAGAGATCATTGATAAATACTTGTAAAAAACTTGTTTCTAATTCGGCGGTGACTAGAAGGTTGACAAACCATGGACCAATCTATATCTTATGATCTTTAATATACTAACATTCAGTCCTTCTAGTAGGCGGTAGAACGATCACATCCATAGGAGGACATGGCAGCATGGCCAGGCTCCTCCCAGCCGATATATAGTGGCAGGCATCCGCACAACAATAATAGGCCCTCCAGCAGCACTCCTTAAAACACTCTGTCACACTAAAAGTAGTCAACGGCAGTCGCATTGTCACTACACTACACTATACATTTGTACAATAATAAATTGTCACCCTATTATTGAAACTTTAGTGTGGGGAACCGCGTTTATCGATGTCTATCGATAAGGTCGATACCGTCGCGGTATCGTGCGGGAATAGCACTGATAGGTATTCTGTTCAACATTGGTTGAACGCAAACGATACTGAACCTTATCCGATGTTGATAAAACGATAACGGGGTGATAAGGCGATACATTCTCCGCGACGTTTCGGACAAAAGGAGGGCTCTTGTATTGTTTTGAGGGCAAATTGTTATCTGTTTGATATTGCTTGTTGTATCGGGTTTCGCTGAAGGGCGTGAAGCTTCAATGGCTTCGTTTGATGGCGCTGGTCGCGTTCTAGATTTAAATGGAATTACAGCAACGCTACGATTTGTGTTAACAGGTGAAGGTGATATTATGCTTGTAACTGTAATACGATATTCAACATGTAAACATGCGACGTCTAATAATATAGCGCGCGTGCATATTTACTCGTATGTTTGTATAGCAAAAAATGTAAACGTATTATATAAGACAGTTACGTCTACAATACGGTAGACAAAACAAAGTTTACGTAAATCTTCTAGGCTAATGCAGTTTGTTTATATCAGAATAGTTAAGAGACAAGACAAAAAAGACAAACGCCATCACGATCATTAACCCTTGCGGGATAAAAGGTTCAAGTTTCCATCTCCGCAATTGCGAAGGTAGTAATTCTATGGCCAACTCAATGTGACAGGTTGTAAGCCATGTCGCCATTTACAAGCACTTACCACTACTAGATGATGAAAATGTTAGAAATATACCTATAACATTTAAAAAAGGGTTTGTTGCTTGTAAAAAGTTGTTAACAACTAACTATATAAAAGGATTGTGGAAAGCAGTAGGAAAGTTTTGGAAAGTGTATGAAACTATTATAAAGTACGAAGATTTATTACAAAACAAACAACTAGGAGGTCAATTGAATTGTTATTTGGGGTAGAGATCCTCTACCCCTATAAATCATATTAATTCTATAACACCACCAAAACATGCTAAAGCTAACCAAGAAGATATTAAATCTTCGAATTTCTGTCTATCGTGAATAATTAAAGGACGTGAATATATAAGTATGTATGTAATTGCTCGTCAATAAGAAACTAAGCAATCAATAAGTGTGTATGAGGAGGTGTATGAGTGTCAATGAAGCGAAAGCGGTTTGTCAGGATTGGAACAAATGGGAAACCGTGATCTCTGCCTACTTCTACAGTGAAACGGGTGTGATGTGTATGTATGTTCGTCAAATATATAATGTGTATGTATGAGTACACACCTTCGTACTATTGATTGGTACACCTACATTTATTTCGTAAATTGCATTATGATATGAACCGATCAACTCAACATCTTATCCGTCCCAATTGTCATCCTCACCTGCCCGCGCTAGTGGTTCTTCTTAGAATAGCTAGCGGCGACGACTCTAGGGTTGTCGCGGTGCTCCCTGCTAAACAACGAACGAGGCAATGGCGACCGAGCATAGGCGGTATAACCTAACACCCAGTAGGGCAACCTTCTGGAAGAGGCTTCAGTGGCCTGGGGAGACAAATACTCTCCAAAAGTTCTGGTGCAGAAGGCAACGGGAAACCACTGCACTATCTTCCCTAGTACTCAGCTTCATATGAATAAGGTTCAAATAGCAATGGCCCCGAGTGCCCGGCGTCCCTTCAATGGGACAGGGGTGCGAAGAATCCCCGGGCGGAAACCATTTAGAATAGCAACATGGAATGTAAGAAGCCTCAAGAGTCCCGAGAAAATGTTTAACGTGAGGAAGGAGATGACACGATTGAACATCGATATTTTGGGTATTAGTGATGTGAGATGGAGGGGATCCGGGAAACACCAGATTGATAAAGACTGTGATTTCTATTACTCTGGATCAGACGAGGCGTCGAATAAACACGGTGTAGGTATCATGCTCACGCGAAATATTGGCACATCCGTAACCTTTGTGCCTAAGTCAAACCGTGTCATGATGATACAGATTCAAGCTGAGCCAAGAAATATGAACATCATACAAGTCTATGCACCAACTCAGGATGGCACAGATCAGGAGATTGAAGACTTTTATGCAGAGGTGGAAGAGCTAATTAGAATCACTAAGAAGCATGAAATCAATATTGTCATGGGGGATCTCAATGCCAAAGTAGGAGTAGGAGAAGTTCAAGGAGTCGTGGGAAAATACGGACTGGGGGAAAGAAATGATAGAGGTGATACGTTTGTTCAGTTCTGTCAAGAAAAAGACCTCGTCATTGCAAACACATTTTTTCAACTACCACCAAGAAGACTGTACACTTGGACGTCACCTAGGCACAAACCTGACCATATAATGAGAAACCAAATTGATTTCATCACTATCAACAATCGATTCAAGAACTGCATTAAGAGTGTAAAGACATATCCTGGAGCTGATGTAAGATCAGACCACAATCCCGTAATCGCTGACTTGTCGTGCACACTCAAGAAAATCCGGAAAAAACAAAAGAGCAGAATTGATATCCGAGCCATTCATGACGAGAAAATAAGAACTAGAGTGGCGAATGAGATTAATAAATGGGCCTTGGATAAAGAGAGGAAGGTACCTAAACCTGTCGAGCATATGTGGCATGATTTAAAGAGCAAAGTATCTGAAATCAATAAGGAATATCTTCGGCCTAGAAATTGGGAAAATAAGCAAATTTGGATGACGGATAAAATCTACAATCTCATGGAAGAAAGGAGAATACATAAAAGCACAAACCCAGAGAAATATAACTCCATAGATAAAATAATACGGAGAGAAGTGAGATTTGCACGTAACTCCTGGTACGAGAAAAGATGCGAACATGTTGAAAACCTAAATGCTAAACATGACGCATTCAATTTGCATAAAGAGATCAAGGCAATGGTCGGACACAAAACCCACACTCATCATCAACTTGTGGATGAAGATAATGTCCCAATTCTGGATATTGGCCGGAAGATGACTCTATGGGAACAATATATAGAAAATCTGTTTGCGGATGATTCTAGAGAGCGTGTTGTACCTAATTACAATGATCATGTGGATGATAGCCATAGTTTTCTGCAAGATGAAATTACAAAAATGCTTCGGCGCGCTAAATCTGGAAAAGCTGTAGGACCGGATGAGATTCACATAGAGATACTTAAGCTCATAGATGAAGAACACACTGCAGTGCTAGTAGACCTATTCAATCATGTCTATAATACTGGCCACATACCTGAGGACTGGCTGAAGTCAACTTTTATCACACTGCCAAAAAAGAAACACGCGAAAAAGTGCGAAGAGTTTCGGTCGATTAGCCTTATGAGCCAGGTCCTTAAGCTCTTTCTTTCGATCATACATGAAAGAATACGGACTAAGTGTGACGAACAGCTGAGCGATAGTCAGTTTGGATTCCGATCTGGAGTAGGCACGAGAGAGGCCTTATTTGCGGTACAGGTTCTGGTGCAAAAATGTCGAGACATGCAGCAGGATGTTTTTCTATGTTTTATAGATTACGAGAAGGCTTTTGATAAGGTCCAACATAACCGTCTCCTTGCACTTCTCACTGATATCGGGTTGGACAAGAAGGACATCCGTATAATACAGAATCTGTACTGGAATCAACGCGCTACTGTCAGAATTGAAGGAGAGGATTCCAAGGAAATTGACATCAGGAGAGGAGTGCGGCAGGGTTGCATTTTATCGCCGACTCTTTTTAACATATACTCGGAAGCGATAATGGCAGAAGCGCTGGAAGGTCTTAACTGTGGTGTTAAAGTGAATGGGCGGCTCATCAACAACTTGAGATATGCCGATGACACCGTTCTTTTGGCTTCCACAGAAGCCGAGATTCAAGAGATTGTCGATCGAGTGAATGAATGTAGCGTCAAAGCTGGCCTTAGGATGAATGTTACCAAGACCAAGTTGATGGTCATTTCCAACAACCCCGATATCCAACCAAACATATTTGTGGCGGGTGAAAAACTGGAACAGGTCAATAAATACAAGTACCTCGGTACGTGGCTTACAGAAGACTGGGATAGTGAGGTTGAAATTAAGACTCGCATTGAAATTGCTCGCAGCGCCTTCGGAAAAATGAGGAAGGTCCTTTCCAATCGAAGTCTCAGGACCCAACTTCGCATACGTCTTCTTCAGTGCTACGTCTGGCCTATACTGCTGTACGGATGTGAGGCCTGGACTATTAAAGAGGACCTCAGGAAACGTATTGAGGCGTTTGAAATGTGGGCATACAGACGTATGATGAGAGTATCTTGGACTCAGAAAGTCACAAATGAGGAGGTCCTGCGACGAGTCGGTCAGAAACGCAAGCTTTTGCAGACCATCAAACAGCGAAAGGTCGCATACCTGGGGCATGTGCTTAGGCACGACCGGTATGAACTGCTGCAACTCATCATGATGGGAAAAGTTGCCGGAAAGAGACGACGTGGCCGTCGGAAAAAGTCTTGGCTGCGGAATATCCGCGAATGGACGGGGATTGCAAGTGCCGCCGAATTGTTCCGCCTTGCTAAGAACAAAATGGAGTATGCAGAGCTGACTGCCAACCTCCACTAGTTGGAGAGGCACTCTAAGAAGAAGAAGAATGAACCGATAAAATCCATTAGCCTTATTCACTCAATTGTTACAAATTAATGGTATTTTATCTTTGTGCTCCATAGTAATCGAAACTATGATTGTACAGATAATTTTCCTTGTATTAATCATATAATTCATAGAAAGGAGAAATACGTTAGGAGTACCTATAACCACCGAGAGTGTATGAGAAGATGTATAAATGTCAATGAAGCGAAAGTGGTCTGTCAGGATCGGGACAAATGGGGATCCGTGATCTCTGCCTACCCTTCTACAGAGAATCAGACGTGATGTGTATGTATGTATGTAAAGGAGAAATATTACTAAAAGTAACTATGGTATGAATATAGGATGTAAATGAAGAGAAAGTAGTTTGACATGATTGGGGTTAGGCACCCATGACATCTGCCTACCTCACTGGAAGGGAGACGGTCGTGATGTGTATGTATGTGGTATGATGTAAATTACTATGTGTTGTTGGACAGTATTCGCAAATATGAATTCTTCACACGCTCGATTCTCTAAAGTAGTAATCACAGATTTTCAACACTGACTAACCACTTTAATCTCTTATTTACAATATCTCCCCGAATTTAAATAATAACATGAATAATATAATTGATATACTCGTACATACTTTTATGTTCATACTTGTCCAAAGAATGTAGCCATTTTATACCCATGGCACAGATAATATAATACTATACAGTACACCCATGGTAGAAACAGACAACACTAATATACAAATTCGATTTCAGCCCCTATTCATAACTGGTCTAGAAAAGAAACTGTATCGAATTATTAATATTAATTTAATATATTATAAGACACTATATTTATACCAAAAATAGCAGAATCATATATGTATATTCACAACTCTACTTCAATAAAGTGACAGGCAGGGACTATTAAATCTTGCAACAACCCATTAACCTTCTCATCGGCTTTACTTCACACTACATATAAATAGTAATAAATTGAGTTAAAACACTAACTGTCACCATCATCCTCCAGCTCCAAGATAGGCAGAAAGTCCGGTTGCAAATAGGGACAGGGGTGATTGGCAGCCGCTACAAGTATCTCTGACCAGAAAGATCTCATTTTGACACTTCAAACCTATAAATCACCCTATCGACATATTACGAGAAACATCGATACGCACTGCCCCGCACTAATTGAGTTTGCGGCCCGCACCACTAGCGTTTGTTTTGGATCAAATTATTCGGTTTAATTACATTGCTTTGCTAATTTGATCAGTTGTTCTATGTTGCGTTTGATATGGTGAAAATCGATAATGGAAATAACACTCCACATCACTAATTTAACTCTTTTCAATTTAGAAAACAAATGCACATCAAAAATATCGAAATAAATATCAAAAGAAATGTAAGAACGCACAAAAAAAGTTAGGTTAGGTTTGGAAATATTTTATTTGGGTATATATTTAAATCAAAATATTTCTTATTTTTATAAACAATATCCTTTAAATTTTCGCACTTTTTCACACACAATATTAAAGACAAAACCGTTAGTAAGCATTAAAAACAAAAGGTGTACTGTTGCTCTTATCATAGAGTGTGTATGAGGTGCTATCACGCGATAAGGCAACACAACAATTAACGATAGTGCACTGGAGCCGGAATAGGTGCGGCGACAGTATCGTGAATCAAATCAGAACCAGTCACATGTAAACAGGTCATATTACGGATTATTCGGGAATAGATTCATCATCATGATTTATGGATTTCCTGTGCTGGTTATATCAACTAATTTTATACATATCTATCTATCTATATATAATAAAACAAAGTTGCTTTCTCTGTCCCTATGCCCCTTTGTATGCTTAAATCTTTGAACTACGCAACGGATTTTGATGCGGTTTTTTTAATAGATATAGTGATTCAAGAGGAAGGTTTATATGTATAATAACATCCATTAAATAGCCAGAAGTGCGAAGCCGGAGCGGGTCGCTAGTACATATATAATAATAAAAAACACTTTCGCGACTATTATTCCTTGAGGAGTAATCATAGTGCAAGTGTTCCTCTCTGATATACTATATATACAGTACAGAGTAAGTGATTCAATGGCGACCTAGAACCCACGCGTTAACCAGATAATCAGTACCTAATGTTTCAGTTTCTAAACCTTTTCGCCGCGGCGCGGTGGTGACGTATGTGTTATATTTACATTTAACCTTTTTGACGCGTAAGATTTTTAAACGACTCAGGAGGTATACTGCTAGTATATAAATGATACTCGTGCGTAATTATACCTCTTACATTCAGTACATACTATCTGGTCAATACGTGGGTTAAGCCACCTCAAACTACAGTTACTACTTTCGCAATTGCGGAGATGGACACCTGAACCTCTGACCGTGGTGTCAAAGGTTATTATGTCGTGAACGCGTTTGTCTTTTTGTCCATATAATTGATGTGTTTTCTTTGTGTGTTTAAAAATGGAAACATTTTGATAGATTCTAACGTGAACTTTAACAGCTAATAAGGTTGCACAGTAAACGTACATATATGCAAGGGAAACCCTTTTGCCTACAAAGAACAAGTCAATACTTGATACAATGGATGAACTCTGAGGCGCGATTAGTTAACCACCTTAACGGAATTCACGTGGTCCCGGATTCGATTCCCGGTGGAAGTAGAGTTAAGAACTACACTTTTCTACTGCTTCCCAGTCTAGTCAAAGATACTATATATGTATTTATCTATATCCAATAAGTATACACGTTTGTTAAATATACGTAGCCCTTAGCACAAGTGTTAAAAGAACTCAATTAGGGTAATAGAGTCCTAAATATTATTTAATTTTTTACACTCTATTGACACACATACCCCACCTATAAACTAAAGTAAACAAAAACTGTATCTACAAGTACACTGCATGCGAATATTGTACAACGCACACGAAACTTATATCTCTGATAACCTACTTGCCAAATGTACCAAGAGATAGCGATCGGACTGATATACTACTGGTATGTATCTATGGACAAGTGAATCTTTATTATATTAGTACTAAAGTGATAGGTGGCTAGACTAATATCAAAAAGATACATTGAACTTTGAATATGTATACACTTATATAAGTTATTTGTTATTATATGTTATTACCTTAGATAGATAGGAAATATTATAGTCTCCGAGGTTCTCTCCACCCCGAAACGGAATAGAGGACGTGAATGATGTTAAAGGACGTTACTCGTTAGGCCTGCTTTCCCCAAATGAAGAATAAGAATACATTTAAAGCACACCGAATCAAAACCACAATACCTGTTTATAAAAGTATGACAGTTTAAAATTGATACAAATAATATCTCATAGCAACTACCAAACAACATCCGGTACCTTGTATTTTAAACCTAATTAATATACGATAATGAATATGGGTTAAACGAGACAGATTTCTTAGCACCGTTCGAGGTAGCTGTCATTAATCGCAATCTTATTACTTAGATCGCAAACGCGTAAATATACAACACAACAGCACAATATTTAACCCATAAGAACAACAATTTCAACATACCTGTTTTAGTGCGTTTCACGGTATCACATCCCTGCTTCAAGGCTGGTCTCCGTCTGCTCGTGTCATCGCAGATCAGAGCCAGAATTTCTAGGAAACAGTCACCTGTAGGTTTTTCTTTGTGCACCACCATAGTTGGACACTACACTACACTACTAAACTTGATACTATTGTTTCTTAGTGGTATACAGGTTGGTTTTAAATTTTACTTGTTAGGTTTTAGTTTTCTTAGTTACGTTCAATGGATAATAACGTTTAGTATTGAAAGTTTTATGTTAGCTAAAATCTATTTAATTTTATATTTCAACTAAGGTAAGAATCTATAAATATACGATATATAAGATAAGAATAAAAAATTTAATTATATATTTTTTTATTGATTCTAGTTATCTTATATAGCGTATATTTGCTCATAAGTAAAACTTATAACAAACATGTTCTTTAGGTTTTACTACGAATTTGAAAGTTACTACGAACGATAATAAACGTTGGCTATAGATATTTACCGTCTAAGACGAAGCCTTTCAAAGCTGAAGGTTGTATAGAAATCTTGTAAGAACGGCACAGTTGATCACATTATTTTCATTTACATTGGAAACTTTATATGTTTACGTGGGTTCGAGATGGAAACCTGAACCTCTGACTACCCCGCAAGGGTGAATGGTCTTTAACGCGTTTATATTTTTTTAAACTAAATGTAGTTTATAGACATCATTAAAAACAAAAATATACGTGATATATTTGACAGTCGCGATTTTTATTATTTTTTTAAGAAAATGGGACTTATTGCGTATATTTTATAAACAAACTACTTGCATTTGTTTATAAAGTAGTTAGTGAATATTAATGATATCTTTTAGTCACTTAATAATATGCTAGAAAAACTCTAGCTAGAGACTGAACCAAGAATAAAATCTAATCAACTCACACATGATAATCTTAGCTATACAATACTTTAGCATAGTCCAATCTTTAATAACATAGTCAAACTTAATTCATTTTTAATACGTACAAGACTCGCAACATCCTAAGCCTCATATTAATCGTAATAAAACCCTTACATACACACATATACCAATCTCAGCAACTTTGAAACTCCCAACCTTGCTTCGAAGCCGTAACTCATACAAAGTTATATTAGATGCCCATCAGATAAGCTGACCGCTGGCCAAACGGCCGCTGGAACACCTATTTCATGGCAATGCGATGAGGAATGGCCTTTAGATAGAGCCTGATAGAGGCCGGAACGTTGCACTAACTGCTTGCAGGAAACTTTGAAAATAGAACTTCGAAATGTCTTTTTTTGTTTTAAATTATTTATTACACAGGCCCTTCATTACCAGGATACACATCTATCTATACTTATCTATAACTTACACATCTTGGTTTTAGTTTCGAGTATACTCTACATATGTGTAGAACTTAATATCTTAACGCAATTATAAATGTTATAAATATGTGATTAAAATTTTAAGAAGTCAACCTAGTTGTTATTTACACATATAATTAAATTAAATGAGTTACAATTTAGTCTATTGTATAAGCAGTTTATAAATATATTGTACTTAATATTAAATTTATAGATTTTGTATATTTACGAGACGCAAACAATGATTTTAACCACTGCACCAACACACTAGTTGTTCACAAATAACAATTTCGACTGCATTATTTACCTATTTTCAGATATCAATTTGGCGGTGCTACTATGAAAACTCGATAGTGAAACACTATGTGCGCTAGATAAATTGAAAACATACTACGACCTAAAAATATACATACTTTCACAACACAAGTATACAATCATAGTGTCCATTAAAATTTAACAGGTAGACAGGATAAGAAGTTTCATAAAAGCTAAGATAAGATTGTAAGGTTTCATTTTAAAAGTTTTTTATTGTGTGTTTTTGTGGCAATCCAAACGGTTTTATTATCATCGTATCGTTCTACTAAATTCTACTAAATTTTTGTGTCTAGTTTAGCTCATAAAACACTCTTACGACACCTATAACATAATATATCTAATACATATAATATACAATATCCATCCTATCTCGATACATCGACAAACACCGATAATCGATTTGTCAATCACTAGTACCGCCGAATTTGTCCTACATTCCAGGTGATAAGACCCAAGGCCACGATAAGTGGGCAAAAAAGGGGGGATGACACGTTGGGATGGGAATCTGTCCTTGGTGCTTCTAAATCTGGCACACTGGAGAACGATTGTTATTTCGAATGGCTGAATCTTATCGGTAGGTGTGAGAGCATCTTTAGTTTGTAAATGTTCTGTCTAATCCTGAGCCTTTACAAAGATGCCTTAATAAAATTGAAATACAAATGATTGAGACATGTGTAAAAAAATCACGTAAAGCTAATGCACAAGTCAGCACCATATAGTTATTGTTAAACTTATCTTTAACCCAACTGGGTCAAAACTTCGGGTGATATAAAGGTATCTATTTATTAATTAAATTTTATCGTGATATGACACGGTCACATATATTAAAATCAATCCCATATATTTTGATGTCTTTTGTTTAATCTTTTTGCTCGTTGCCTACAGCCCATGGGTTTAAGTTCTTTCCGAGCAGATTAGTTAACTTGTTCCATACTTACATCTTTCAATCCATGTGTTGAAAATGAGCTCAGATACATTTCAATTCTTGCTCATAGTTATAAGTTAGGTTAGGATATAAGATAACTATGAAGATTATTGTAGCGTATATATTCTATAACTTACGCGCAGTCAGTGAGGTTGTGTTTTACCAAACAAACGGGTAATAATTTCATTCAGTAAATTCATTCGTGGCTTACCTGTAACAAAAAGAAACAAACATCTTTATAAAGGATATTAAAGAGTTAGAAAATCACACATTTGTAATTACACTGTTTACCCGTCTCTCAATATAAGATATCTCTCAATATAATAAACGTAGTGTAGGTCGCCCCCCTGCTAGGTGGACCGATGACCTGAAAAAGGTCGCTGGTGGTGGTTGGGTAAGGGTCACGAGTGATCGTGTTTTGTGGCGTACCCTTGGGGAGGCCTACGTCCAGCAGTGGACTGACAAAGGCTGATTGATTAAATATAGCATAAACAAAAATCGGCGATTCCTATTTGTTCCAGGTAAGGTAGGATTTCAATTTGCTCCAATCCAACATATCGTATTTAACTTTAATTCGAACAATTTTACTAAGGTATTCAAATATTCTGGGCAATTTTAGGCATTACCTATCTCTTAACTACCCTATAAGTAACTACTACGTATGGCAGTTAAAATAACCATAATCCCCGCATATCCGAGGGGCCATTACAGAAATCCAGGGACCCGATGCCTCGTAGGGAAGGAAGCGGTCGAAATCAATAACAAGGCCTAAGGGCTTATGTATTTTATTCAGGTGCCATTGCGATAGGGTTGCCAGGTAATAGGCAATACCCTAAAATGTGACGATTCTAACACGTTATTAAAATTTTCTATTAAGGGCTTAGTTTTAATGCCTTCATAGGTCTTAAAGTTAATAAATGTGTCCGTTAGATTAGTTACTGTTAAAAAGGACGAGGGAATTGGTATGAGGTCAACTTAGCGAAGATCATCACCTGATGATCTTCTCTAAATATGCATAAATTCATCTTAGCCACCTGGCTAAGATGAATTTATGCATATTTAGAGATTTTGGTAACCCAAAATTATTATAAAAAACTGTAATTATTAACAATTTATATCAATTTTCTTAGACTTTCTTAGCTACCAACTTGTATATCATATACGTCATTCAGGTAGTGGTCTAAACAACGTTACATTCTAATTAAAAACTAAACTTGTAACAATTGTTCTAGGTTACTTTTGCTGCCGTGTGCTTAATTATTTATTCCGGGAAATAAGCAGGTTCCCTTACTATGGTTTCCATTCGAAATTAATTGAAACGTAAATAGAAATGCAGAAAACGTCATTAGTTAACGTCATTAACGCGGTTTGTGAAAATAAAAGCTTATAAAGTAATATTAGAACTACTTCAATTTATAATATACAGTTTCAACGTAAGCAGAAACTTCTATAGGAGAATACAGAATATATGATGTGACATCTAATTATATTACAGCAAAACTAGCCTTACACATAACCTAGCCGTATTAATTACAAACCTATCCAATTCCTTCTTAAAATGCAGTAAACAATTTCACAATATTTTGACGACTTCTGTGATATGATTGGTTAACCTGGACGCTAATCGTGTGGCCTCGGGTTCGATTCCCGGTGAAAATTTGCTAAATGGCGTTTAGACCAAGTGCGCTGTTAGGTGTCGATATGTATTTATCCATGTATAATAAGTATATATTTCTTAAATATTCGTTAACTAGTACCGTTAACACAAGTCTTAAATGTACTTACCAAGGGTCTGGTTCAATTGATCCGACAATATATTAATTTTACATTAAATTTATAAATACACATATCAGATACCTTATATACAATAATCACCTACTCTACATGTAATACCATACCAAAATACCCCTTTTCCAACTTATTTTCTTATATATGGTCACCCCGTGGGCCACAAAGCAGTGATTTGGCCGCGGGTCCGATTGGGATTGCGGCGATCGAAGCCTTCGTCGGAGGCTTTTAGTGGCCAGGGCGAGGAAAAGGCTTGTTTCGCACAACCATTTAGGCTGGCTGAAAGGGTCATTTCCTCGGCTAGTGGCGACTGAATAAATTATTGCGATATAAAAAAGTGAAGATTACTTATAATATTCGTGATGCTTATGAATATTGTAAGATATTTGTGTCCTCTAGTAATTTATTTATTATACTGTACTTGTATGTACTGAAATTTTTATATTCCTTTCAGTATAATATTAGGCAATGTAGGTGGAAAATCACTAAACCACAATCCAATACATTAAATTTACCCTGAATCCCTTAGTCACCTCCTACGACATCTAACCACATCCTTACACGATAACACAACCACCTATTTCATGTCGTCACGTTCACGTCCTTTAATCCCTTTCGCGGTGGACAGAACCTCGGATATATAATATTTCCTAGGTCACTTTTAAGTACCAATATTGGGTTTGCGAAGTCATAATGATACATCGTTATATCCATCGCCTAATATTTCTATTCACTCCTAGACCCTTAGTCGCCTCCTACAACATACCGGGAAGAACGGCAGCTAGTTAGCATTCTTTTTACGTACCATGTAACATGTCCCAAAATAAGAATGTTCAGCAGGCGACCTTCTCGTAAATTCTGATTAATATAGCACAAGGGTTGTCCCGTGGGAGGGACAGTAATCCGAGGAACATCACTCGTCCCTTTTCTGTTATACCAATTAAAAAATGGACTCACACGCTCCGTTACAAATTTGATTAAAGATTAAGGATGACATGTATTGTTTGTAAAACGACCATGTCACTTTGATACAATCTCAAAACAACAAATAAACAAACGCTTTCACGAACATGAACCCTTGCGGGGTACGCAGAGTTTGGGTGTCTTCGCAATTACGGATGTAGTAATTTTATGGCCACCTTGAACCTACGCGTTGTCAGTACTCAATGTGACAGGTGGTAAGCCATGTCGTCATTTACAAGCACTGACTATTACCTGTTCGGGGAACTGGTAGGTTGCCTCACGATGATTTCCCACAACGTCAATGGTACATTAGTTCTCTTTAAGAGAATTAAAATGATGAAATGCGGTTAGTATTAAGGTTTATTCGTCTGAGTGAAGCAAAACATCAATACTCAGTAAATACTGACAGACAAAACCGCCACGTGAGTTAAGCACTGGCTACCTAGTGAAACTTAGGTTCTTAAGCCAATAAATACTTCGAGAGTTTTGATTGTTATGGCGCAAATGATATGTTAGTGAAATAATAGTCTTGCTGTGCTAGTCTAGAACCTAAAAGAACATTTACTAGCCGCCGTTCTTTCCGGCATATCATAGGAGTAGAGTAAGCGTCAAGGCGTATATGGAATCTATTGGGCGATGGGCTAACAAACTGTTATGACATTTCAAGACGAATGTTTATGATAAAAAATGACCAAAGAATTTTTTTTATGACTAACGTTCTGTCCACCCCGAAAGGGATTGAAGGACATGAATGTACTTATATTATAGACATCATGGCAACAATTTTCCGATAGTGATTACCTTACAACATTACAGTAACAATTACAGCCATTATTATATCTGTACACAATCCGGTACACAATCGTTAATCCACAGGCGACATCTTCAATAAACCGCGAACAATAGTCAATACTATTGAGCTGCTAATAGGCGTGGTTCTAAACTATTTGCATATGAATGCTCACCAATTAAGAATTAATATTGGTGCTGCTCACTGAATAAGTCTCTCGGGGGCGAGTTTCATTATTGCACACATTCCGTGCGAGTCTGGCACTTAATTTAAATTCGACGTAGCTCAGTTGTTTGGGGCTTGAATATGTATCAGTGGGTACAGGGTTCAAATCCCGCTTGAGCATGTACCAATGGAAATGAAGATTAATGAATTTCTATGTACATTTTCGTAATAAAACTACATTTACGAAATACGTTGAATACTACGGTGAGGGTAAACATCATGAGGAAACCTACCTGTTCCCAGGTAAAAGTTAGTGCTTGTAAATGGCGACATGACTTACCTGTCACATTGAGTAGTAACTATCTGGTTAACACGTGGGTTTGAGGTGGCCATAGAATTACTACCTTCACAATTGCGGAGATGGAAACCTGAACCTCTGACTACATGGTTAATGGTCGTGAATGCGTTTGTTTTTTTGTCTGGCACTTAAATAAAAGGAACTAGCTGCTTTTATTTTCATTATGTAGAATGTATTATGGATAAATGAGATATATGGGCTAGTAACTCGTAATTAATATTCCATAGTAATACCACGTAATACTATAACAATTTTATTCCGATGAATGTACTAGGGACGAATGAAATGGTGTAGTGATTCGTCATTAATATTCCTTGCTAATGCTATAACAACAACGTTGGTTATATTAAATGTAGGCGTTAGGTTGCAAGAATATCTACTGAAAGCGAGTATACACGTCAATATAGCGGTGTATGGATGTTGGATACATAACCTAACTTAAAAGAGATTTTTTAGGATCGGAAGTAATGGGGATTTGTTAATTAATTCTTAAAGACATCATGTGTGATATGTATGTATATTAGGTTGAATCTACTGCAGAAAACATTCAGGATCTCTTTAATGCAGTACTATTCCAACTACTCACGCTATTTGTATATATGAAAGGAAAATAATTGAAAGTTCACCAAAGGGATGAAATGTACATCAAAATATAGCAAAGGTTTGGTTTGGGTTGGAATTGTATTATTTTGGTGGGCAAAACAGTATTCTTAGGTAGGCGTTTAGACAAGCCTATATGAAATACTATTTAGTTTAAACCCGCGTTTCTGTCTACTCTACACTGTTTACCTACCACCATCTGTGCGACAGGAGCTGACTAATGATTAATTAAACTGCCCAGAACAGTGAAAAGGCAGAATTAATGGCCCCAATATTCATTTGGTTTAATTTTGAATTAATCTATCGATAGTTAATGGGGTGCGCTGTGCCAAATGCCGGCTGAATATTTTATCAAATCCGTCATGATATTTAGGTCGGGACGCCGGCCGTTCCTGTGATTTCGTACTTATATACATACGTACACATCACGACTGATTCCCTGTAGAGCTGTAGACAGTTCAAATATACCCATCACTGATCATGACAAACCATTTTCACTTCATTGACAATCGTACACCTCCTTATGCACACTCGGTGGTTAAAGGTACTTCTAAATTCACCCTTTTATCAATATAGCGTCTATCTGACTGTCATTCGGCTTATTGGGCCGGCCCCTACGTAACTTTAAGTAATTTTGTCAATCTACTATCATGATTATATAGTTATATACATACATGCATGCTTCATGAGATTCATAGTAGTTAGAATCTACGACAACATCTTACATTGCAAGCCCAGTTTTTACCAAAGAGCCAGTACCTAATATGACCTAATACCATCAGCATCTTCTTCTTCTTTGTCCAACCCTCTTCCCATTTTATCTGGAGTCGGGTCTCCTCGTACACTTGCGCCATAGAGCTCTGTTCTGGCTTGTCTGAGCGCTCAAGTTCTCGCCTTGCATCTCCTTGTGCATGTTTGTCCACCAGGTGGCGGGTGGTCTTCCTCTACCTCGCGGGCGGTCTGCGATGTCCAAGGCCTTCTGGACCGGGTGGTCTCCATTCCGGCGGAGGATATGGCCATACCAGCGCATTCGGCTCTCTTTTACTTTTTCGGCAATCGGTGCCACCCTGAACGATCCCCTTATGTACTCGTTTCTAATTTTATCTAACCGGGTGACACCTCCGGCCCATCTAAGCATTTTCATCTCATTTATGTGAAGTCGTTGCTCGTGTGCCTTCTTTATCGTCCAGCACTCCGCTCCGTATATAAGGGCAGGTCTTACTACAGTTTTGTATACTTTCCCTTTTACACTTATGGGCATTCTGTGATCACAGAGAACGCCTGTTAGCGATCTCCATTTAAGCTAAATAACCTAATACCATCAGCATACCATGACCAAATCAGGTAGAGACAAACTATTGTCAATAGACACAAATAGGTTTGTTTCTTCATCAAAAACAAACAGCAAATCATCACAAAGATAGTCAATTATCCAGATAGTACATTCAGTGGTTATATTTCATGATCAAATATAATCCCATGTCTAAAACACGGCTACAGCTTTTACGGGTTGTCCACACATAAATATATATAATGTACTCTCATTTTATTATTACTTCATGTAACCATTGAAATATCATTACTCCAAAATCCCGTCTACTCTCTACTCATACAATACCATATACACTAATCCATAACACCAGATATCCTCCACAAGAGAGCCAGGACAATTCCACTTAGTCACCACTTAAGGTTCATCCAACTGAACATTGGAGGCGAAGGTCACTTCCTATAACCCTGAATTTATGTATGAGCCCACTTAATATTCCACTCTACTTATGCCTAGGACGTGAGGACGAAATATTGCCTAGAAAGTTTCGTAACAGTGCTGGTTACGGACAGTAAGGGAGTGTAAGTAGCTGTTTTTTGCGGCTTTTTATTTAAGTACTTATATAAAAGATAATTAAATAATTATATAATTCGACGTAGCTCAGTTGTTTGGAGCTTGACTTTGTATCAGTTCAAATCCCACTTGAGCATTAATGAGGTTAAAACATCGAGAGGAAACCTACCTGTTCGCCGAACAGGTAATAGTTAGTGCTTGTAAATGGCGACATGGCTTACCACCTGTCACATTCAGTGCTTATTTGGTCAACACGTGGGTTCGAGGTAGCCATAGAATTACTACCTCCGTGATTGCGGAGATGGATACCTGAACCTCTGACTACCCCGCAAGGGTTAATGGTCGTGAACACGTTTGTTTTTGTCTTTTTTGCATATAAATGACTTAAATTCAATACAGAACAGATTATCATCACTGTGCATAACATTACTAATATAATAAATGTCTTACTCATATCTTCTTAGCATACAGTTTAAATGTCACAATGTTGATCTCTTTGTAACTATTCGTTTTTTTCGTTTGTTATACGATAATATTCAGTCAAACGTAAAAAAAACATTCCCTTACATTCGCATCTTATGACCTGTCGGCAAAAATAAACGTCTAGTTTTGTACAACACCTACTCATACACGAATATATATCATAATTACTCGCGCTAAAATTGAACAAGCTACTATCTATTATTATTCCTAAATATAGTTGACTTATTCCTACACAATTATATAACTTAAATATTTCTAAATAGAGTATAAATACAACTTAAATATTACAGCTCGTAGATTCTATTCCCCATAACGAATTCAACCTACAAATATCTACAGAGCATACAAAACAACGTCTCACCATCGCAGCCGTACCAGTACCTACTAATCTAAATTCGGTTGCTCTTTCTTAGCTCGCCATTTGCATAATTCCGCCTCTCGCAAATTAAAATCATAAAGCTGCTTTGGGCGGGCGTGTATACAGAGGCAGGCTCTCTTTATTGTCTTTGTTTTGCTTTATCAATACGGTTGTGTTTAATTGACTCGGTGCTTATTGTAAGGGCTTGTGAGTGTGTGTTTAAGTGTATGTAATTTGCTATGTCTTGTTGTGGTGAATTTTCATACGTGTTTTATTTTAGCCAAGTAATTTAAAATAAGTAAAGTTTAATTCTATCTGATGAAAGATAGGTCCTAGATACTGTCATACAAACATGAATACACCTAAGGAATGGTTTTCTATATAGAGGTAGACATAGATTGTGAAAATCCATTTGAAATGTTTGTGAAATTAAGTATGCTGTATAAACGAGTATGTACGCGACAATATATTGTTCTCCGAATGTAAAATACTAACTTTTAAATGATTTCTGACTTTGACATTCATGACAAAAAACATCGATATGATTACTCGTAATTATTTCGCTCTATATACAGACACAGCCGTTTACCTACCGTTTTCATACCTATTGAAACCTTTCTTTACCATCACATACTTGCATCTCCAACCCCGACACAAAACCCACTGATCTTAAAAACTCTGTTGCCCAACTTCCCAACTTCGAGTGGTCGCCATCTTGGATCGGATACACTTTAATCTTTTTGTGGTGCGAACGGACATGGCTGAGAAACTTCATTATTTATTGGGAATAAGGAGTAATGGTAGATGAGTAAAATATACATACGCTTCACGACTTGTGTATACACACTCCCTTTTTTATTATGGCGGGGTAGTCAGAGGCTTGAATGCCCATCTCCGAAATTTCGAAGGCATGTTAAGTATGGGTCATTCGAAGCCCGCGTATCACTATATAGACAGCACCCAACGTGATAGGTAGTGAACCGTATCGCCGTATATAGGCACTAATGGTAGATGAGTAAATATTTGTATATATTGTTATGTAATTGTGAAAGAAAATTGCGTAAGGGTAACTGCTTATTGCACTCCTTATCATAGCGTGACGAAATTTTTCTATGACTGTACTTGGAAGATGTGGTGTAAAAAGGAAATTTCTAGATGCCAAAAACAATTGCAAAAAAGGACGGCTTATGATTCTTACAACCCCTGTCCACATCAAAAGTAACAAATATCGCGGATGAACGTATATGTAGGGTGTACGTAGCGTGAAGAACAGAAGAGCATGTATGAGAAAATTAATAGGTGTGAGTGAAGCAAAGATTTCTCGGGATCGTTCCAGGTGGCGATCTCTATTCTCTGCCTATTGTCTTCGGGACTTAGAGGCGTGAATATATGTGTGTATTTATAGCCCAAACAATCTGTATCAAAGTTTGTATGTTACTACATCATGTTTCTTTTAGATATACAGAGGGAATGACAGAGATCACAAATACTTTTTCACACCACACTTTCTTAATAGGTATATTCTTTTACTTACGCGTTTATAAATCTCATCAAAGACAGAATAGACAAGCATGTATGTGTAAAACATTAGAGAAACCATCTTTTTACTTCTCAAACTCGTAACATGACTAACTTGAGCTCGCTTAATTAACTATGACAATAGCGCGTCTCCGCTGCGCGTGTACACTGGAGTTAAAACCAACAAACATCGAACAACGACAAACTAAGGTCTTGTAACTTCATTTAATATTCACTTAGGATGGTGTGCACTTCAGGAGTTCATCGCAGGAGTGACAACTTGGGTGCTAGGTACAGAAATTGCGAACGAAGTAGCGGAAAGAAAAGAGGGATGGAAATTGTAAGTGATGTTCGATTTTACAGGAGAGATATAGTTGGAACATTCAAGGATCAAACGACCTTTACATACAAACAAAATAACATTTTACATCTGAAATTAATGGTATTTAGTTTCTTTTATAGCATTGCAAAAAAATTTTACTTCAATTATAAATGCCAAAGGTGGCTTTCAATAAAATTATAAGTGCCGAATATAATTTCAATGGTTAAACTTAGTGGAAATGCAATCTCATCTTTATATGTGCGTTTAAATTAATACTGGAAACTTGAATTACTTTGAACATTCTATGAAACACTGCCCGCTCATCCATTTGCTAACCCAAAATATAGCAAAATACAAATTATGAACAGCTTTGTCAACTACAAAGAAACAGTCACCTAGTAGTTAAAGCGACCTAAATAATAAATAAATACAAAGAAACATTAGTCGTGTTTGGTAAAATAGAATATGAACAATTTAGACTACAAAGAAGTCGGAACCCCATACCTGGGGCCTTAGTCCACTAATTCTTTTAAAAAAATATCATTTCAGTATCAGATCAGTAATAGTAGTAGGTAGTGGGTTAGCCAGAGACAAATTGCGCCATTTTTTAAGCGAAATATGACACTTTTGCCAATTTCAATGGTAAAAGAATAAAAAAGAGATTTTTGGTCATCCGCTAAAAATTTCACGCTGTTACGGATCTGATATTGAACTGCGTTTGTGCTTAAACTATATTGTTAGAATTGGACCCCTTCTTTAATTCACACTCCAGCAAATAAGGCACTATTTCGTCAAGCAGTTAACGAAACAAGCAACATAAGTGTCATTCCCCGAAAACACACGTACAGTGTGAAGCAAATACTGAGTAAAACGTCGACGCGTCCAAGTTTTAATATCGCCAGCCATATGAGCGCTCTGCTAAATAATTTATTTGCCTTTTAAATATTCAGACGGAGCGTCGGTGCTGGATTACGGATGCCCGCTCGAGAACCGCCCGTTTATACAAAGATATATGTATGAATATGTATGCACATGATTATCTTTAGAGTAGCTAGTCGTTGTATCTATTTGAGAGAGTATTAAGAGTAATGGATTTTATTTACTAATTATACCTAGTCTAGAAAGTTAAAAGAAATCTGACTAGCTGTCGTTATTCCCGACATGTCGTAGGAGGCGACTAAAGGACCAGGGGTAAATGGAATCTATTGGACGATTTGCTAAAAACTTGTTACTGTTGTTCCTATGACTATACAAACAAAGTAGCCATGGTAAAAATAATCCAAGAAGAACTTTTCATGTTTCCGAGGTTCTGTCAAACCCGCAAGGAATTAAAAGTCGTGAATGTATATTTCTGAAACGGATTGAATTTCATATAATGTAATGCAAGTTCGATGTGGCACTTGTGTTATTTAACATTTGTAGCCAGCATCTAATGTTATTGGTTATGCCGAATAGGGAATTTAATGATTGACTATTCGGAATAACAGACATCGATTGTTTACGAATAATTTCACTTATCGCAGAACTGTTGAAATAAAAGGTATGTTAATCATGATTACTAGTAGTACAAAAGAAAATCAACAAAAAGTAGTTTGTCAGGATCGAGACAGATGGGGATCCGTGATTTCTTTCTGCAGCACTCAAGAGGAAAACGGAAGTAATGTGTATGTATGTAAAAACAACCTGTACAAAGCAGAATAATTCCCTTCGTTTTTTTTTTCAGCTTATAACATAATAATAAAACAACTAAAATAAACTACTCGTAAATAGAACAAAATAATCCCCTTGTATTTTTTCCACTGGCAACCAAATAAAAAAATTTTTCAATTCCATTTATACTCGAAACAATGTTCGCTTGCAATTTGAGATGGCGTGTCGGCCATTTTAAAAATATACTGCATTTGTTACTTTGACATAGAACCTTGTTTTTGACAGTGGTTTAGCATATACGAGCCCGTTGCCTTTCCAATTTGCACGTAGTCTGTGTAGAGAATAGCAGTACTAGTTCGTACTAGACTGGATAGTGTATTACATATTAAGTACGTAAAATGTTTTTTTTTGACTTTCAATAAGTGATTTTATCATCCTTATGTTTAATGAAAAGCATTTAATTTAATTTCATTTAGATGTATTTTGTTAGGTGGTAGACGTGTATTACTGAAGAAAGCTATTTAGTTTTAAAAGTGGTATTTGTAATGAATTTAGGTAAAGGAAATTAATATTGTAAATATAGTTAATGGCAACCCATATATATACTCATACATATTAATCTATTATTAGTACTATTAGTACATACGAGTACCTAGTATCATGACGAGATTAAAAATTAAAATTGGAGTTCGTAATCTCTATTTATCCCACATACACTATAAACCGTAGTAAATAATGTGACACATAAGTCTTATTTAACTAATTTATAACAATATTAAATTTTGATCTTAACTTGATGGTTCAAACATGATTACAATGATCATTACTAACACTATAAACCTTTTCCTACATACAAAAAACTTGAGTCACCTTATCTCTACAAACAAAACCTATACCGTCTTAAGCCCGCTACAACCTAGGAAACCTTATACGATGGCAATTTCGTACATTGACAGTAACACGGCATCATTTCAACAATGTAACGTCAGGGGAAATCATACCCTATTGCATATAAAATAAGGTTCATAACCAATTCAAGCTAGAACAGGTGAGAAACTTTAGTACACGCGATGTTGACAATCAAATATGATGGATGTGTTATATCTCAACTGACAATCAGATGAGTGAGACCCCTAATGTTTAGTGTATATGTAGATATAAACATACGTAGATTTTTTCCTTTAAGATAGAACTTGTAAAGTATCTGCTGTAGCTTTAAGAATAACTATGTTTTATTATATTTATACGGTATATTAGTGATAGTTCTGTAGTATATTACCCAATAGATTTCAATTATCCCTACTTTATATTTACCTCGTTTATCACGTCAATAAGAAAGACATCTGATTGTATTCTTTTTATATCTCTAGCTAGAACGACACCATACTAAGGTTAAGTATTTTCAAAATATGTATGTTATGTTTCATATGTAATCATAACTAGAATACGAGTATTCATAGTAAAATAAAACTATCGTGTCTCTGAAATTCTGTCTAACCTGAAAGGGATTAACGATGTAAATGTTTATATGTATTTTAAATAAAGGTCTATTTGAATTCGAAAACTCTTTCTGTTTTACGACAGTACAATAGAGGTTTCACGTCGGTGAATGTTTGAATTTCGCGTTTTAACAAGCCGAGGAAAATATTAAAAAACAGATTACGAATCAAACTTTAAAACTACGTAGTTCGGGACTCGCTCGTTAGGTTGATGATGCAAATTAACCTCGAAATACTCCTCTTTTTGAGCGAAGGAATGGCGACTCATATCAACCATCGAGAACCGATCATAATTATAAGCATGACTTCGCATATAAAACTGTTAAAAGCTACAGTTAAGCTGAACTTTCATTTATTAACCTCTCATTAACATTTCCTCAGTCATCTTAGCATAACTAGTTAATTAATAGGGTTGTAACAGCATTATTTGGAATATTTCTTGCTTGTGAATTATATATTATTCCTCCTTTAACGTGTCGAGAAGAGATGATTCAGTTAGCCTCACAACATTAAACAGGATACAAATAGACATAAAGACTATTACTTTTACGAGGCAGAGAGAGGCTATATGACTATCTCTGGTATAGATCTATGGTAAAGTAAACAAGCTATGGTGACTAATTCCTAAAAATAGTTTTAATTATTTACAATACTTACCTCACTATTAAGTCATACGTTTCACAATTTATAAAACTCATAATAATTCACATTATTCACCTAACTATAAACGATCTCAATTCGCAAAACATAAAATATAGTATATAAACTAGAGCCTTAATTAAAGCCCACTCTTAACACTTTAATACCCTCTTCGCAGCGATCAAAAGAGCTTCGGGAGGCTAGAGGGCGCTTTTTTCGAGATAAAACTTCGCTATAAGTGTTAGAGTTGAACTCGTTACCAACTCGGCGAAGTTACACGAAGTATTTCGACTTATTCCTCTTCGCCTTGTTTTCGCACCTTCCCGGCATGGGATCAGACAAATCTCGGGCGGAGTTACCTAATCCCCGAAAAGACGGACCTGAGTTGCTACTTTGTTTAGCGTAGCAATTTGGGTGTTAGTAGCATGGGATTTTTTGTGAATTTTATGCTAGTATTTATCTTTTAGTAGTTATAGAATTATTGTCTTGAAAGTGATATGCTGATTACATAATTATTCTGTTCGTTTTTAAGTTGTATTTTGCTACATATTCATTCACGTTCTTTAACCCCTTTCAGGGTGGGAACAACCTCGGGAATACAATAAATATCTCCTAGGTCACTTTTTAGCATGAATATTGGGGTTGCGATGTCATAAAATGCCTGAATGGTTGTACTTTAAGGTTCTGTTCATCCATTCGGCTCTCACAGACTAGTAAGCAAGGTTTGATGCTTCGTTAAACATAGAAAGGACCTAAGCTATATTGTACGTGTAAATTAAATAGCTTTTAAAATTGAATATAAACGATTTAGGCTTCCTTTTAGGTTTACCCTATGTAAAAACCTTCATTTAGCCTATACGCACATAATCCGCTTTACCTGGATAAAAGCTCTTTTTAAATGGCGAAGCAAATAAATTACAATTCGATAAAATAGGTAAATGTGATGTCTTTACTTGTCTCTTGGGAGAAGTAGATGTAATATATATGCTTATTTGAGGAGGCGTAATGTTAATGAAGCGGTAGTTGTTTGATAGGATGGGACAGATGAGGATCCGTGATCTCTGCCTACCCCTCTACAGGGAAACAGGCGTGAAGTGTAACTATGTACGTGAACATCACATCACACACATCAATTATACATTACTCATTAAACACTTTAAAATTTCATACTACCAACTCCCACCCAGCTACGAACTTGTAAACCCGTAGCACCACATTTTCACACAACACAATGGCAAATGAAGTAGCTTGTTTACCGAAAAAAGCCTGTCAGCATGTCACTCCGACCAATAGACGATGAAAGAGCGCTCTTAATTATTTCCACTCTGCGACGCACGCGACAATCGACGCAAAAGCCTCCTGCTTCAAAGGGCTTAGAGGTGAAATTCGCTTGTAGGTTCCATAGTGATTACCTTGAGTTTAGGCCGGTGGAATTGCTTGTCATCTGTTTGCTTAGGCCTTATCAAGTGCGCCTCACAGGTGCGGAGGTTTTGTTTAGAGGACTGTTGGGAATTATGTAGGACACTCGGCTTAGAAGTGATTGTTTTGGGGTGTAAAATGAGGTTGTTTAATCACTTTCTTGTTGAGCTAATAAGATCATTTTATCTGGAAAGGGGTGAAGGATGTGTATGTATTGTGTGTATGAGATTGGACTTCAACCCTAGTGTAGGATTTGTATTCCGCAGTTTGTATTTCGATTTTTATTAGTTTTATGAGCATATGTAAATGTAGCCAATAAATAAATAGTGATACAATAACACCAACAGTAGGATAGTTAGTGTTAAATTTCGAATACATTTTCAAGTATTTCAAGGGAGATTGGTCAGGATCGATCCAGGTGGCGATCAATAGTCTCCGCCTATCTTGCTAGGGACGTAGTGGTGTGAATAAATGTGTATGTACACAAGCATATAAGTAGCTATATCGGGGTTCATGGTCAAAAACGTTAAAGGTCATCAAATTGTTTGTAGTTTAGGTAATTAAAATGTAACCAGCTGCGTTTGTTCCGATGCCTCAAGATGAATGGTACTAGAGTGTTGTTTACCTACGATTACTAAAGTAATTATCACTAACAGAGGTTTAATCAAAGGCTAAATTGCATCTAACTGATGACAAACACACTCACTTAACTATTTAATTAATATCTAATTAATCCGAGTATAATAACAGAAGGGACACGAATAAAAAACAACCCTAAACATAATCCAATTAGTCTGAGCCACTGACAACACAAAACCGTGCCACTTTTATTAAATTCCATGTGAAAAATTCCACTAATTGCTATACCTAACGTGTTTGTACTTTACACAAAAAGGCATCCTCTCAAAAGACTCTCGCATCCCCGCAGAGGGCGTAAATTAAGGAAAAACCTCGCGAGGCCCTGCGAAAGATAGGTCGGGGCGATGTTTGATAAATTACCTACGCAAGGATACTGTAACAGCGCAAAAAGTTACACGGATACTGAATATTCTCATAGAAGCTTAAGGTTATCAAAATGTGTGTTAGGATGGGGAGAAATACTTGTTTATTACAAGTCAAGACAAATGAACACAATTGTGGTTATTAACCCTTATGGAGTATTAGTTAATAGTTGTTATTATTGCATTAAATGAATTGCTTAATTTTTTAATACATAAGTTGACATATACTTATACAATAATTTGGCTACTTTATTGATAATGTTTATGAAACATATATATGAATCAATCAATTAGCCTTTTACAGTCCACAGCTAGACATAGGCCTCCCCAAGGGTACGAAATTATTAAATGACCCACAAACTTCTTTAAGTGACATTGGCCACTCTAGCCTCTTCCAATCTAACCACAAAACATAACTTTATAATATTCCCTTTGATAACAAAGCTTCTATACTAAACAAGTACCAAAACAAAACAAAAGCGAAAGTATCGGGCAACCAAAGCACCGGCCGATATTTATTCGCTACAAGTCCGTTTCGCGGTTGGCCTGTCACATCCCCGAGGCTCCGGACTTATTTCAATTCGATTCGATTATTATTTTCGCAACAATTTCAATCGAGATCAAAAGAGCGAACGCTAAAGTTAAATGGGCAAGGCTAGATGGCGTCGATTCTCCTTCACGTTCTTGTACCTACTAATGCTTTATAATAATAATATATTAGTTACATTTTACTGTCAGTAAAGTAAAGCTTTATAATTGCAATTTAATAGTTAGTATTTTCTGTAAGTAGAAAACTATTAGCTTATTTCTGTCAGAATATGCAACATTAGGGCGATTGAAAATTCTTAAACGTCTTACTGTGGCAATAAACCACCCTTCATTTACTCTTAGTTTATTGTATTTAAAATTTACTTTCATTACAACGTTCCGTTTAGATTTGATAGAATTATAACAGTTCCCGCTAATGTTCGAGGTAATTCAACTGTAAGATATATAATGTGAGTACATTATTAGGGTTTAAACTCTAAACCACCGCTCTCGTGAGATCCAAAAGTGAATCTATGGCGGATGACACTGTCTGTTATACGTTTATAAACTAAGAAATAACTTATCAATACACAACGTCTTAAGTGAGGAGAATCGAAGCCATCGTAACGAGACTTTTGTAACTAGCTAGCAGTTAAATGGATGCTTATTTAATTTATGATTTCTCCTTCGGGTAGGATCGGGGTGGAGTCGCGGCACGGCCAAAGGTGACCGCAGAAAGTCAATTGTTTCAGGAACAAGAACTTTGGTTTATTAAACAACTCATTAAGCTAACGATAAAAACTTTTTGTAAACATTCAAGCTCATAATCAGGGAATTTCGTAAATTGTAGACTAACGAAAAATAGGATGTGATGCTATTTAGAATAATATTAGGGTTTGGTCCAATTGAAAAGGCTTATATCTTTCGCTTTTCCGCACTGGTTTGAGACGTAAAAACGTTCTTACGTGAAGCATCAAAGGGCTACAGCTTTTCTCCAGTTTATAAGTGATATTTCATGATTTCAAAAGCGTCAGACGGATAATGCTGTGGAAATACGGACATTGAGGAGCATGTTAGGTGACATTGAATGATAGAATTAAAAATAGTGTGATACGGATACGGTTGCAGCTTGAAGCAAAAGTAGTTTGCCAGGAACGGGATAGATGGGTATCCATGATCTTTGCCTAACCCTCTACATACATAGAACCGGTATATATACATACGGTATAAATAAACGTATATTTTTCTATACCATTAATACCCAAGACCCAAGGTCCATTCTCGGCACAATCTAGGTCAGATTCGTCCAAACAGTGTCGCTCAGTTAACAAAGGGTGCGACTGATAATGCCACTCTCACAACAGCTACGATTGCATTAACATAATAATAAGCGGCCGCACAATGGAACTAGCTGGTGTCAACTTTGATGTGTATTGTTGGGTGTTGTTTCATCGCGGTTTTAATACTGTCTACAAATATGTGAATAGTAATATATATTTAATGAAGGAAAGGAGCACATATACTAACATATATTTAAGCAAATAATGCATAAGCGATTTTATATGGAATTAATTCTAATCAAAATATATTAAAGTGGACTGATGAAATGTATGAAACAATTAGAACATACAAATATTCATGCTTTACATCTCTAAAGGGATAGGCAGAGAGTAACGACTGTTAGCTGGAACGTTTCTGAAAAATATACCTTGCTTCACTCACACCCATTCACTTTTTGAGAAGATATTTCAAAATTGATCTGTATAAGTTCTACGCGGCCTACGCCATCCAAACCTACCTTCAACAATAATTAGTGATACCTAATATCGATTGTTTAATGTATTGTTTAAAGATAAATTGAATTTTAATATGATACATACGTGTGAAGAAATTCTCGTACAATGCATTATGCATCTATATCATACCGTGCGTCTATTACATTTCCACCCCACATCCTACCCTTACCCACTACGTATCTACAGTACCCCACAAACCGTTGATTACGCAACACAATCACTTCTCGGCATACGCGATATACAGAGCAAAGTTTCGTAATAAAAAAATCCTTTGAAACGTCGAATACTGGGAACGGGGCCTCAGGGATCGCATGTAAGGCTGCATTCACACGTTCGGAGGGAGCGTACCGATGTTTTATGAAACTGATAATATGACGCGGCTGTATGCGGAATGCAAAACGTACTGGTGCCGTCAAAAGTGCTCCGAATTTCAATTTGCTAATAGTTTTGGTGCGTTTTACAGTACACGGATCTGATGAATATGAATGTGTTGGTCAAAAAGAGAGGTTTGAATGTTTTATGTGATAAATAAATATATAGCTATATTAAGGAATTCGAAGTTGAATGAATCGAGTTTTAATTCTGCACAATGTGATTTAAGAGGCATTTAGAATAGTATGGGATTCGAAGTATAATGAAATTAGATTTAATTCTGTATAATGTGATTTAAGAGGCATTTAGAATAGTATGTAAAGTATGCAACTAGCTCTTATTTAGATTAATGTGTCGTAATAGACGTGTATGTACCATACTACCGTTTTCCATTGGAGGTTGATAGCTATCCCATTTTTTCGATGTTTGATTTCCAATTTCACTTAAATACTAATCGCAAATAGTTAGTATTTGCGTTATACGTTTATCTAAAGAAAACTTTCTTTACCTTAATACGTCGTGAATAACTTTAGTATTATTTAATTAAATATAGTTTATATTTAACAAGACGCACATAAAAGTGACCTAAATATGATATAAAAAATGAAAACCTATCCAAAGAACATAATAAAAAAATAACAACAACATCCCCATACAGCCTTTTAAATAAGCATCACTACCATCCAAAAACGTGCTCTGGTACCTCGAAAATAAATCACAATTTCGCTCGGCAGGCACTAACAAAGCAAAAAGTGAAACGCGAACACAATAACAAAAATCACTTGCCTCACATAATCTCGGAAGGAAAATATCTCTGCAGACACCCCTATTACATTAACGGCATTGCGTCAAACACGAGTAAATACTGCTGGGGATACGACGCTCATTTATTTATGTATGTATGGGTCATATTTGATAAAGTACACGAGGTTTACGTCAACGAATTTCATTGGTTTATTTATATAAAGGGATATTCATACCATACATATACATTCATGTCCTACATCTCTTTCGGGGTGGACAAAACCTTGGAGACTGAAAATATCTCGTACGTAAATCTTCGCACCTATTTTGCTAACAGCATATAACATAACTATCGATTATAAACTTGAAATGTCCGTAAAAATCTCTCTTGTCGTACTCAAACCTACATAGACATATTCACTACATATTTATACTTATAAATTTTGTTAGAGTAGATATTTAGCATCAATTATGATTTAGCCACTCGTAAAAAATAAAAAAAACACAGTTTGTACATTATTTCACATCTGCATAAGGACAGACAGAGACTATCGATCGCCACCTTGAACGTTTCTGACAAATCTCTCGCTTCACTCACATCCATTAACCTAGACTAGAAATATACTAGTAATTGCGGATATACACCGCAAGGCTTTTACTTGTTCCTAACGACACACGAAGCAAAAAGCTGGTTTTGTACTAATATAAGATTCAATAAAATTCCTTAACTAGACTCGGTATATAAGGTAATAGAATCGGCACGTATCTTTGAGGTATATATATTTGTGTCTATAATATTCCTTGCAAGATAACTGACTATCTGTTCAAGTGTACATTTCAAGTAGAGTATCTAATTTTATACCCACTTTGAACTCTCATATTAACCGAATATTTAGCATCCAATGTGACAGGTGACGTTTACAACTGCTTGTTCCGAGGTACAAGAACATTCACAATATCTCGGGTGAATTTTGCGATTATTTTATCATTATTTATCACAACTATCCACACAATAAGAATTAACCCTATTTTGTGAATACGCTATATTAATGACGCGCTATTTAAATATTACTCAGTTAGTGCATTTCGCATCCAACAGTACCTCGCCCATAAAACAGGGACGAATTTATGACAATGCGATTCCAATACGTATATCGGTTTTACAGCGTGCTATAATAGATATTTCGTCTGCCATCCGAGCTACTATTTACAAGGAAATGTATTCAATAAACGTCATATTGGAACGGCGATGGACAACAAATGTAAATTGTTTTCATCGTTTCATACGTAATACTTTTGTCGGTTTGGAAATTGAATTGAATGTAACCAGCTTGTTACATTTTGAAAAAGCGACTACTTTATTTCTTCAATTCTAGTCTTGTACAGACTTTCCTGGGTATTTTTGGTCAATAGACTAGTCACTAACACACTTCTTACATCTTAGTCTACATAGAATCAAATACGAGAGATATAACTTCTCAGGTACCTATAGTTTTAAGAGATTCGCGATTTATACTCATGATTAATAACTAACGGGACTTATCGCGTAAGTTTTTATATAATAAAGTTACCTTTATTTTTATTCTCAGTTACCTCTATCAAAACTATTCGTCATGGCATTGACATTAAATATTGTAGACAAATTTGGTACCTTATGTATCCAATAGATTATATCACTGGCGCGCTGAAAGGCAGTTAGTTACCTTCCTATCTACGTCCCAAACTAGCGCAGTATTCTACAATGTATAAGAAAAATCAGAGTTCACTGCTACGACGCATACAATGTTCTGCACTCCATCATTTCCGGTTCGATGGCTCGAGCCGGGTCGCCGGAAATACCTATTAGTGTCTGATATTCTAGTCTAGGTATTCGTTACTATGTGTCGCACGTAATCTAGGTTTATGTCTAGGTCTTTGATTCAAGGTTGGTAGTTAACCGGTTGAAAGACGCAGTTAAAAGAGTTAAAACAGTAGGTAATGTTTTCGATCGTGTTCTTGATCTCAACTCTATGTGTTATATAAGTGAGTGTTTCTTACAATCATACATGTATTCGCAACCATTTAGGGTTTATTTTAAGAGTTGACACAACTTAAACGTAATTAAAATTTTCGAGATCACTTTGTGATGAGGATAAGAGTAATATGGAATATTTTATATATTTATGAATGACTTTTAAGAGCACAACAGATTATACTATTAATATTACTATGACTGTTTAAATAACAGCCTAACCTACTCTATTAATTTAGTAAAATTACTTACAACTATCTTCCACTACTATTGGCCAGAGTTATCGCTTATTACACTCTTCACCATAGTCCTTTAGCCGACCCCTACCACGTTAGAAAGACAGCTATTTCCTATTCTACACACGACCCATCCTAGCTTCTGATTTAAGGCATTTCCCCGTAGCGCAGCGTTGCAATAATGGCGGATAATTAGCGGCGGTTTTTCCCACTCTGGGCGTAAGAGTAATTCAATTTAATGGCCGCCAGCTGCGAGCCGCCGATAATGTGCCTGGACGCTTCAGTGTGGCGAACTGGAAAACCTTGATTGAGTGTAATAGAAGGTTATCAGGTACAGGTTGCTATTTTGTAACCAGAGTCTGTGCTATTAAAAAACGAGTGTAAAATAACCAGAGTTAAATGAATATGTGTGCAAAAAATAGCATAACGTTGTTTCTTTCTATTAATTTCTAGAAGATTCTAGGAGGAATTATTAACACTGTGCAATATGTAAGTATAGCAATTTGTAACTTAGAACTACGTCAACATTTATTAGGATTAAACAATGCAAATTAGAATTAAAATACTAATACTACTAATAGTAATTATACTTATAATTGTTTGCAGAGCGTTTAATATAAAAATATGCCTAGAGTTACGTGATAAGAATTCACATAAACTTAGTTAATCCTGGACACTACACCTGACTACACTAAAACATGTTAGGTGCCTGAATGAGTATGTATTTCTTTCTATTAGTCTGTTGTATTACCAAAACACCGCTTCTTGAAATCACCAACCGCTTACACAACGTTAGAGCAAAATCCTTTTCCATTCCCCATTGTAAATACGTGGGCAACAATATTTCACGTTGACTGATAGAAAAGCCTTTGGCTGGCAAAGTGGCATTTTCGCAGCACGATTCGGAGAGCTAACGGCTATCCTGCGCAAATATCGAATACTACAAAAGAGAACTGAATCTGAAGGCATAGGTATTTCGTTTTGTTCGGTTGCTTCACTCATGTATAGGTTTCTAATCTCCGTGCGCTTGATGTGTATGTAGGGAATGACTTTAGATTGATACTGGATATGCGGTGGTGTATGGATGTCTGTGAAGTCAAAATAGAGTGTTGGGAAAGACAGATAAATATGTATGTCATGTTAACTTAAGATTGGAGTGTATTGTGGTTGGTCTGCTTACCATAAGGATGCTGTTTATCTGGTGAAAAGTAGACAGCGAGAAGAAAAGACTATCAAAGGTGAAAAGCTGTGATGGTGATCACTCAAGGCTCAGACTATCTCAAATAGTGGTAAATTTGGTATAAATTCTACTAACCCATATACATATATCTTCACAATAAAACACAATAACACACAATAAACCAATACATACACACAATCTAGTATACTATTTATGACAGTCTAAAAATTACCTTGTTCCTGGCGTGTTTATTTGTTAATGATAAACATAATATGTAAAAGATTATTTACATGTATAAAACTGTATATAAGGGAAGCAAATGTATAAGCAAAATCTCACATTGAGTGCATACAAAAATAAATACTACTATTATTTCCCATACTACTATTACGCCGTATCGCAATAAAGTAAACCTGCTACGATTAACTTATTTCTTATTCCCGCAATCAGCCGGAATTACTTCCAAGTACGCCATTTCTGTGAAGCGCAAAAAACACTACGACCTATTTATTTAAATCACGGCGGACATTCAGAAAATTGTAACGTGAAGGCTATTATGTTATTACAGTTAAACAGCTTCGTTCGACTATGACTGTACTACGAATAGGTTATACTACGGTAATGCGAAAGCTTTTGCTACAGAACTTATTGTGAATATTTAAGTATTTACTACGATTTTTTCCTTTATTACGTAAGTGAATTGAAAAGAACTTATTTATATAACATCATAGTAACGATTATAAGAAACTATAATACACTTTATTCTTCATGACCAAAACCTTTAAAGAGGTGATAAAACTATAAAATATGTACCGTAGTCGACTTTATGACCATATACTGCAAATACTATCACAGAACATTCACTATAGTGCGTTTTCTTCTAAATTCACCTTTCTTTAATACACCATTTTTGTACCTTCTACATCTTATACGAAACCTTAGCAACCCCTTAATATCTTCCTACCCTCTTAATACAAACAAGCATCTAATCTACCATTGTATACCTCACTAAATACTACATACACGAATTATCCCTAATGACAATGTAATGTATTTATACAGTACCCGATCCGTGCAAACAGATCGAACGGAATAGCTGCCTATATGCATGGCACACCGCACTGCACCTAAGCCTGAAATGACGTCACTAACCTCCGGTTCTACGCGCTGATTCCAGACTATTACGGGATAAAATTGACTATTTTACACAGGTTGCAATTGCGGACATGGAAACTAGGACCTCTGACTACCCCGCAAGGGTTAATGTTCGTGAACGCGTTTGACTTGTTTTTGTACACAGGTTATATACAAAGGATGCATCGGCAATAGTTAATACTTGTATACAGTGATCACACTTATAATTAACGATCAGTTAAAATACTAGATTTAGTAAATACTTGTATAACCGTAGATATAAATCCATTCTTTTCGAGGTTTAACTTAAAATTTTCGTAATTTTACAGGTATATTGGTATCAGATTGCATAAATATGGAATTTATAAGTTACGAGTAGTAATTTTAATAGCTTCCTAATCAAAAAGAAAGGCAGCTAGTTAAACATCTACATACCAGATAATACGAGAAAATTTCCGTTTAGTATAGTAATAAAAATATAAAAACACACTTTTCAGAAATGCATGCTATGAGTATATTTAGGCCCCCAATGTTTCGTGGAAGGAAAAATCAACAACGCCGAGTAGCGAATGTCTTGTGAAAACTATTTTGTTTATTTCCACAAGTTCCAATATTTATTCAGCTATCATAAATAACAATTTCGGCGAAGGAAGCGCTGAGTAAACTTAACTATGCTATGGCGATGTTGAGAATTGTCATTTTGAGTATATATGGTCAAATTTACACCCTGTTAAGTGAGACAGGTGTCAATTAATTACATATGAATATGAACTACGCCAAAAATGGATTGTAATTATGTGATTATAAACAATAATGCTAAATTTGTCTATTTTTATAAGCAGTATTTATATTGATGTTGCAATGATGTACATATGTAATTTAAATGAGGATTACTCACTCTAGAACTAGTCTGAGAAATAACGCTATAAATGAGACAAACTCTTTTTCTAAGAAAGCCATAAAAAACGACTAACGGACTGGGGACACGCGGAGTCTATTTTCATACACATTACAACTCATACTTTGCACTTAGTGTATACTACATATTTACACTATTACATATTATATATTAATATCCATTCACCAGCATAATTCCCATATTATTCCAAAATTGAAAACCGCTTAAATTCCACTCAAACCAACCCCATTAGAAGCAACGTTTCAACAAGTTGAGCAGTCGTTAAGTTGCAGGTGAACTTTCGACACGTGATACGGGGTGCAGCTGAAAATTTCAACCGGGAATCGTTCCTGGGAATCGCTAACAAGCATCGTGAGGGTGTACAGTTAAGGACACTCGACACTCGTACACCTTTTCAAAATATTTCAGATATTTTCCCAGTATTCGTTGCCGTTATTTTTAGTAACTGCTACATACATATTGTGTCTTCCTATCTTTTTTTAAAGTGAATAAATACGTACATGTTTCTTATTTTAGGCTTACATTTTGTCGAAGTTTTGATACCACTAGTATAAAATAATGTTTGCGGATGTTAAGCCAATCGCTTAATATATTTAATTACATTATTTCTGTTCCAAAAGAAGTTACCATTTCATATAACTATGAAAAAAGATGCCGTTAGAAGTAACTATAACCGCCGAGTGTGTATGAGGGTTAATGCGGCGAAAGCAGTTTGTCAGGATCGGGACAGATGGAGAACCGTGATCTCTACCTACACTTACAGGGAAACAATCATGTTATGTATGTATTTATAGCCAACCAAACTAACTTAGTACTAATTTACTCATCAGTACTATTCAAACTAGTTCCAACACTAAAAGGTTTGATTTTTGTTACTACGTTATTTAATAACGTACAAGAGAGTAAATAAGATGCAGCGCTTACGTTACCCGCAACTAAATTACGTGGCTAACCGACTATGCGGCTACAGACTACAGAAAAGGGATGCAAGGACATAATATATATTATTAAGGGTAGGTTGATAGGTATTCCTGGATCATAAACAAACTAGGTTTTTAAGCCAACTGGTGTATTGTTAATGTATAAATGTTAAACAATCACATGGTACATTTGAAGTCCTACTATCTCTATCACTGACGATAGAATTTTGGGGACACATGTCTATCGGACTACCTGGGTTGTGCTTTATAAACATTTAAGTACGAGTATGTACATTATAAGCTACCTTAATAACAAAAACGATGTAAAAGCCGATTTTTCTTTCGGAATAGTCAAAATCTAATTCAGTAAACGAACCACCGGTAACATTTACTGACTACCTCATATATCGTAGCTTCGATGTAACCATACACTACTACTGAATACATATATTCTGACTGTCTAGTCATAAACGTTGTTCATAAAATTTACCTCCTTTAAAATGGACACGCAAACCTCTGTCTATCAAATTATAGTTTTAAGAGATTCGCGATTTATACTCATGATTAATAACTTACGGGACTTATCGCGTAAGTTTTTATATAATAAAGTTACCTTTATTAACCCGACGTTTTGGCTTCGTAGCAGCAGCCATGGTCACGGGCAGACAACTTACGAAAACTTACGCGATAAGTCCCATTAGTTATTAATCTCTGACTAACAAATTAAGTCGTTTTGTGACAGAACATTGATACACAGATTTCTGACCCACTAGTCGTAGCACCGTGTGTGTATGTAGACTACATTACAAGCTCTATGGCAGTGGGTTGTGCGGCTGTCGCTTCTGCATATTGCTTTTCAAGGACGCTCCGACGCTAGTGCCGGGATCGCGTGGCTATGTATTTTAATAGGACCACTGAATACTTTTACGGGGGTAGAATTAAATTTACTTGTACATTCACGTCCTTTAATCCCTTTTGGGGGTGGACTGAACCTTGGAGATATATTATGTCCTAGCATTATGTGAGGTTGTAATATTACATGGAACATTGTTGATAGTTGTTACAAAAGAGTAGAGAAGAATATATGTATATACATATGTATAATAAAATTTATACATAATTTATATATTTGTGATTATAAACGCAACATAGCTGAGTTGGAACCCTTTTGCTGCTACAATAACATGCACCTTTATCCTGTAGTTTGTAAGTTTTGTATTGTGTATGTTTTTGTTGCTGCAAAAATACGCTTTTATTATTATTATATTACTAACTACTAAGAATATATTTACGCATAACTAAATTCCGATACTGAAATACCAATCCTTTATTTACCCTTGCAAAGCAGCTGGTTACATTCTCTTTGGTTCCCAGATCAACAACCACGAGATAATCTTCACAAGAACGGAAATAGTGGAGCATATTCGCAATATCCATGTTAGAGATTAGCAACAAGGAACAAGTTCTAATAATCAGAGCCAAAACTTAATTCATCATGCATGAAACTATTAAATACACTGAAATTTCGTGCAATAATCATGGTGAGGTGTAGGCGGGCGCGTATTCAGGAGCGGCTTCTAGTTTTCACTTTAAACCTACATAGACGTGTTGGTTTAAGACGTAAATATAATATTACTTTAATATACTGTACATTTTTTGCACCGGCTTCCCTGAAAAAGAATAAGCAGAGATCACGGATCCTCATTTGAACCGATCCTAACATAATAACATAATATTTTTTTCCGTTCTATGCGGGGATAATTTGTATTTTTATGTCTATAATAATATTCAGACAATGGTGTAGTAAACAAACCAACTACATCATAATTACTCATCTCAAACTTATCACACAAGCTGATTACATTCCACTCTAGTCCCATATATATCCCAGATCCCCTTGAAATCCAGAATAAGCCACATTGAGCAGAGGTTATCGAGGTGAGATTACAGGAAATGACGGTAGTTCTAAATCGGCCATCTTATCGAGTGACTGGTTTATCCTTCGACCTTTTTGGGCGAAAAATTCGGTGGAGCTTTGGATTCGGTAGATGGAAATAAATTGACAAATGAGCTATTTTGGTACTTTTGTATGACTGATATTTTGTAGGGTATGTTACTGTATTAGTCAAGGAGATAAATATGTAGTACTAATTTTAAGCTAAAAAGGAGCTAGGAGATGTTATGTCTAGAATGTTCTGTCTACCCCGAAAGGCGTTAAAAGACTGTATGTATGTATGTATGAATAGTTTACTGAGAGGACATATTGTGACTTCGTAGTAGAAGCAGAAAGTTTCCGAAGGCCTGTCTACCTCAAAAAGTCAAAAAGAGATAAAAGGTTCGTCAATTTGTATATATAGGCAACAGATCACTGATACAGACTGCTTAATGTCAATTTTGGTAAATTATGAACATGTCGCATTGAAAATGAAATCATACATTTCCACTGATTGTGAATAAGTAAATATTATTCTGATTAAAAGGTTCCAAGCCTTAATTAAAATTGACGTTCATTACATATAAAGTACGATATGGTTATTATATTAAAAATAATATTTTGAATAAAAAAATGAAATTAATCATAAAGAAACTAGCCCCTTACTAAGTACATTTAACACCTAAATTTAGGGTACTAGTCAGCATTTATAATACACTCGTTATATAAATTAGAATAAAAACCCAAATATCTTCACATTAAATCTAATAATACTTTAAAGAGATTTTTTTTATTGCTAAAGCATTTTATAATCACACGAAATAATGTTTTAATGACCATGGTCACGGGTAAATTTTAGTACAAAGGTAATACTTTGTTTATAAAATAAGTCCCATTGTCTTGTAAAATAAAATCCAATACTTTTGAATAGCTATAATACATTTAGGCCATTCTAAGTGTTAAGACTAAACACCTGTGTGGAATCTCTCACGAGCTCTCTCAACGCCAGCCGCGGCGAAAGGTTTAATTAAAGCGAGGCTCTGATTAGGACGTTGCTATGGCAACCGATTCGGTTTTTGCCACCAAATTACTTCTCTATGTGTGCTTTGGTATAGGAGAGGTAGGTTGTTGAACCTACATATTCGTACATACAGAAGAGTTTATAGAACCTTATTGTCTATTTACTCCCGTGTTGGTAAGTAATAAGATTCTATACACTAATATAAATAGATGTATATTAGTTTATAGAATCTTATTACTTGTTACTATATGATATTATGTAGTACTATACATTCGTTAACTTTTAACTTTTCTGAATACAATGAAGCATGGAAATATAATATATTTAGATTTGAAAATCTTATGAATTAAAATTGGGGTTATGACAGTATGAACATGGCATATTGTTGAGAATTTTCTAAGCTATCACTAAAGATGTGTTATAAACCTCTCGACCCTCAGTCGCCTCCTATTTCTTACCAGAAGAAAGGCAGCTAGTCTTTCTACATACATCCCAGTCTAGCTAGGGGTTGTAATAATAAAATGTGTCAAAAATAAATAGGAGTATTTTCCTCCTTCCATCCAAGATAAACAGTCGACACTTATGTCAACAACCATATATCATATCAACGCCGAGCTTCGAACTAGGAAACCACCCCTTCTTTACTTGTCACGGGCTGTCGTTACATTGAACATTACGTCTATAATGGCCAAGGGTGTAGACAGGTAGTTGAGGTTTGAAATATTAAAAATATTGGCGTTGTATATTATTTATGTTGCATCAGGTAGGTTTAACGAGACAGGTGGCAAACCGTCGCTACTTATGGATTTTTATGGCTTTTAATTATCTAGAAGTTAACGCTCGGGTGGTAACCTATACAAACGTTGATCACGTTCAGCATTGCATACATTAATTATATACATATATGAATCTCAAATTATTATTAAACGAGAAACTCTGGCTTCCAGTGACCCTTACCAAACATGCCTTCGAAATTTTGGATACGGGCACTCAAGTTTCTGACTTTCCCGCCACAATAAAAAAGGTAATATATATACACAAGTCGTGAAGCGTATGTAATAAACGAGAACCTTTATCTTTTCATATCTTACTACGCAACATACTCCTATACCCTTCATTAAGTGTACGTTATACCCCTAAAGATACCCTTTTTATACGTTGATCCACCTTGCGTCTCAGCGAGATAAAAATGCTCCGTCATCCCACCACTGCGCACATTCCATTGGGTCACGACCCACATACAGAAGGACTGAGGGACGATTAGGTGTGACGTCAGAGATTTACGACCTCCCTGATGTAATGGGCTTGATTGAGACTGTATGTGTAGGAGAGGAAAATCTTGGAGTGTTCAAGCTAGTATACATGTTCATATGATTGAGTAATCGATGAATTGGTTATTTATTTATCTTTCGTCAAATTCAAGCTGTTTCCTCTAGATATATCAAAATGTGTACAGAATTTGTTTGGTTTTAAATCTTTAATGCACTGACTTTTTATAAAACTTGACATATATAATGCAAAAGTAAAGTTCTATTGTCATCTTCAGTATTTTTTTTTAATAAAAAACGTGCAGATACGTAACCCTAATACATACCCTGATTCTGTTATAAAGAAAGTACATCACTATAGAAACATTAATAATAATAGTGACATCCTTTTCAAACTTAATGCATTGGATGCCTTAGTTTACTAATCCCCCAATCCAGTATCAACCCGTTAGTTGTCAACTACTCCTCCCCTCAATCCCCGGGCACCGCACGACAGCTGTCACCAAGGGGATCGGGGAACAAAGCTTGCCAGCCTGACAAGACGGACCGTAAAGTATATAAATCCAGGCGGCCGGCGACCTGCCAAAAACGCATTCCGCGCAATGATATGTGACTCCCGCTCGGCTGGCTCCCCCTTCCACTTTTATGGGGTTCTGCTGGGAAGGGAGTATTGTGGGTATATATGGTTGAGGTATGGGCAAGAAATATGAAAGTTTTGAGCTATTATACGGTGAAAGTAACATGAGTTTTTACTTAAATTACTGTCTGTGTTCATCTTTAAATAGTTTCTCTCAAAGCTTATATGCAAATAATACTTGCATAAAATCGAAAAAAACCCATACTCTAGTTAATAAGAGCTGGGAATCGAAGATCACCAATATCAACAAGTAGTAGATATCATAAAAGTTGGTTGAACTTTAAAGTAGATTTAACCCTTCACTCACATTTAGCAGATACTTTGTTTTGCAGATCTATCCTACCCATCTTTCACAACACACCAACTAACTTCGCCTATTCAATTCAAAGGCTTGTTCTTTTCAGAGCCCAGCGGAAACTACTGCGGAACCGTGGGCCGGAGCGCACTTTAGCAACTTTCTCGCCGCTATTGCGGGGCCCCATCAATCTGTGTGTCACCGGGCTGGCTTGGCCCGCTGCCAATGGCGAAAGAAACCGAATTCGCAGATAAGGCGAGATCCAATAAAACGGTAAGGCTTTACTGTCGCTGTTTTGTTGCGGATGACAACGGTCGATACTTGGCTGTGGAGATTGAAGGGTTAACTCGAAACGTTGTAAGGTCACGCAAGGTGCCGTTTTTCTAAAATAGGATACTATGTAACTTCGATCATCACTATAAATTTTCCCTAAACAGGTGTAGTAAATAGAAACTTTTAACGTTACACTTCTTCATAATGTTACATACTTTTGCGTCATAAGTTCAACGGCGTTCAACGTAGTCACATTAAGAATCATTCTATAGTTTTACAAACAAATTTTATGTCCCAGTAATCCCTGTGCATAGATGTTCCTAGTAGCTGCATTGTCGCCTTGAGGCACAAGAAAACTTTCCCTGGAGCCACAACAGTTCACAGGTGACAAACGCCATTTTGTAATGCAAATGCATGGTATATGTGAGGTTGGAGCTCTCTTTACTCACACGGCTACTATAAATCACATATTCGTGTTCTTTGTTTTGGGATTTGGCATAACACAGAAATCTGAGTCCTCGGTAAACTATAGTATTGGATAAACATATTCACACCTCTACTTTCCAAACGGGATAGGCAGAGACTATAGATGATAGAATTGAACGATCCTGACTAATTTCTCTTGTTTCACTCATAAGCATGAATCTTCTCATTTATTATTTGAGTAGTGAACCTCCTACTCTTAAATCGCCTTACACACATACAGTTCACGACCGTTACAGCAAGCAGGGTAATCGGACGTCCGGGTATAGTTCATTTATTATCTCCGTATGACCACTGAGTATTGCTTATTTCAACGAATGGACAGGTTTTTATTTATCTTTATTAAGCCATTCACCACTAAGGTTATGTCGGCTGAAGTACAAACACTGATGCACGGCGTTTGCACTTCTTGTTATTCAGTCGCCATGGTTACACCAAACGCCGCCAGCCGCTACAACCGAAGAAAAACGAAGTCGAAGCTGCAATTCTTCTCATGATTGTTCTTCGGTTCGTTCTAGTTGAGGAACATATTTAGCCAGTTTGGCATCACAATTCACTAAATATTCACCCGAAAATTATTATTTGTATTTTCAACTTTCACTGAGCTGCTGACTTTGTTGACGAACCAAAGACGACTGAATCGACAGGTTTTGGACATTTTCTCTTACCAAACCTACAGATAAAATCTTAAGCAGCGTAAACAATAAATTAATAAAAGGCGCTTCCTTCATCAAATTAAAAGCAACGACATCGGAGGCTCGCGACCATCGTATCGTTTGACTTCCCCCCTAACGAGTGTAGACAAAATACAGCCTTAATACTAAGGCTTAAGTGTTAGAATGGCGTAGCAAATGAGGGGAAACAATTAGGCACAGGACATGAAAATGGTGCCTTATTGTGACTCTGCTTTTTATTTATTCGAACTGCAGAGATTGTTTGTTTGGATGAATATTCCTTTGTGAGTTACTAAAGTTAGTTTTTGCCGTTGCAATGTTGAAAGGAATTCGGAGATACTGGATGTGTTGGGATAGTAAATTTTCTAGTAATCTATGTAGAAAACTAGGTATATAGTATATTATAACCTAAGCAAACTAAAGGTCACTGAAATAGATACTACTACAAAGACATGTCCATAAACGAGGCTGTGTTTTCTTACGGAATAGAAGGTAAAAGATGTAGATTCTGATGATATTTAGTAATATTATTTCCATTTAAGACTCATTTACACCACTGTCAAACCTCATTAGACACAAAAACCCTTCATTTACACCACCATGAACAACCCTATTAAACCACAAACCTGCGTTCACACCACCTTGAACTTTACAGTAAATAATCATTAGCAAACGGAAGGGGGAGATAAAAAGTACCGCGGCGCTCTCAAAGATATTCCAGGGCCTCACAAAGGCACAATGGCGGCCTATTCAAGCCTTATCTGGACTGGCTGGACCTGTTGCGAAGAGCCGCTATCGAACTACGCCACGGTGTACACGGCAGGGTGGTCGCACACTGTCGCCACGGGTTTAAAAGACACTAACTATGATCGGTTTCTGGTCGACAAATATATACATAAATAGTGCAGGTGAATCAGGGTAATACTCGTATATTATGCTTTGATGCTTTGGACATCTTATGCGGATGAATGATAGTGGATAGACAAAAGGAATATATGTGGGTGAAGTGAAAGGTAGGTTACGTAGGGGTCGGCCTAATAAGACATGATAGTCAGATGAATGCTATATTGAAAAACGGTGACATTAGAAGTACCTTTAACCGCCGATTGTTCATGAAGCAAAAATTGTTTGCCAGGATTGGGACAGATTGGGATCCGAAATCTCTACCTACCCCTCTACGGGCGTGATGTGTATGTAGGTACGTAAAATTCAATGAATATAGTTTCAAAAATGATGAAACACTAATACATGTTCGTATGTGCTATAAATAATATTTCATCTTATACAATAAACAATTTTCTTTAATAAGTAAGCTATAAAACATAACCTACTGTGCGCTCTCCCTAAGCTGGTGTAACCCAAGCACTATGGAGGAGCGATGATACCTAATTAAAAGGCTGGAGAGCGCTTCAAGAGGCTTCAGGGCTCACAGTTACTAAAGGAGAAACACGAGGGCTTTGCTCTAAAAAGGGCCTGGCTATAACTATCTGTTACGACGAATAACGCTTTACGGAAAATATTTATTATAGTTTTGTCATTTAATGTAATATAAATTGATGAACTAATTGAGCGCAAATTCATAACTTTGACGCGAAATTTATAAGTTTAGGAGGGAAAAAACCTTAATGGTCGGATACAGGAGGTCGGTCGGTATACGGCGCCTTTACGTTCTCTGTTACGACGAAAAGAAAAAGAATTTGTAATATATGTTAATAATAAAGCCTGCCTACCCCCTTATAGGGAAGCGGCTATGATGTGTATGTTTCTATGTAGTTTTAGCCTTGAGTACTAGTAAGGACTAATAAGCTTTATGCTGTAAAGTAATTTGTTAACAAATGCAATAAGTTTAGAGGCAGCAATTTGACCCGGTGTTAAATTAATATATTGGCTGAAAGGCTAGCAATTTGACATACATACTTCACAATTTGTATATTGAAATTCCAATACTTATAATCAACATGGTTATTTTTGTACCACCTTACATACAATAGCTTTTAAACCAATCCTTATTCCCAATCAAACAAGGACAAGTTCAAAAAAAGAACAGTCAAAAAGGCAATCCGAGTGGGACCTAATGAAATCCAAAAGTTTCACCCAAGAAGAGGTGGACAGGCCCGGATTCCCTTCGAAAGTTTTTCTCCAAAGTTCCGTTTTACATAACGCGCCGCTTGCCAAGAACCCTCGGACTGAAGGCCGGGGTTTCTCTTGGATGAAATTTAAAATAATGTACCGAATAGACGTGCCAAAATCTCAGTGTGCTAAGTATGTTTAACATTTTACGTTTGTTTTGCACTGTATTTAATCTGCATGTATGATGCGTGAAAAGGGCATGTTGTAAACATGGTGAAAAATGGAGTTCCTATGATGAACCTATACATGTTATATATATAACAGGTGTACGAATAAGGGGATATATAAGGGGTGAAATTGATAAATCATCACTATATTATACTAATCAATGTAGTAAAGGTAGTTTAGAATTATCGAGCTAGTTTGAGCTTCTAATATCTTTGCCTACAACATGCTTCTGTTCATGTATATTTCATTAAAAAGCTTTATTGCATCGGTCTATTCAGTCATAAAGTTCTAAGGGATACATTATATACCCCATATGACGATTTAAATTATTAAAGAAGATTATTTAGATAGAAAATAGCTAGTTATTGTCGGCTAATTAAAAACTCAAATGCCAATTTTTACTTCACCACGTCACACAAAAGCAAAGTCTTCAACAAAATTAACAAGTAGCACTAACAAGAACGAATGTATTCCCAAGAGGCACAGAGAAAGAAAAGTCGAGATATATCTTTCCCAAAGGGACACCTGCCCCGTTATTTATATACCAACTTGGTGCTTTCAACGATTGCGCCAAGGAGATATTCCTAGCAATAGCGTTTAACTATCTTCATATTTAGTTGAACATACAGAATGGTCACGTCCTTCAATCCCTTTCAGGGTGGACAGAACCTCAGAGATATGATGTATTTAGTTGAAGTTTGCAGTTATTTAAAGTAGATTTATGCAATGTACATAAACATATTCAAATCTCTACTATTTGAGGAGATATAAAGTGACTTAAGATACTAAAGAAACAAAAAGAAGACGTTACCTAGAACGATCATGACAAAACTCTTGTTTCACTCATACCCATTATCCTTATAGGCAACTGGGTGAATTTGAAGTAAATCATAGACTTCATTAGGCCATCCTATCTACGAGTATATACTTATAGTGAAAATAATTAATGAACTTTTATTTTACATATTGTATATTTATATCCACTCCCACGAGAATAACGGAGGTTAAGCAAGTATTTTGCTTTCAGGCTAACAATTAAATGATTACCTAACTTGAAATCTACTCTGAGGCTTTCAACCGCAACCATGACGTGACGGTTTATAATATCCTCCAATTTCACTATAACTTGAAACACCAGACTTAAGTCTTAAGTGTAAAACTCAATAATCGACCAATACAAAATAAGACTAACAAAAGACAAACGCGTTCACGACCTTTAACCCTTGTGGGGTAGTCTGAGGTTCAGGTGTCCATCTCCACAATTGCGAAGATAGTAATTCTATGGCCACCCCGGACCCATGTGTTGACCAGATAGTCAGTACTCAATGTGACAGGTGGTCAGCCATTTACAAGCAAATACGTACAATTCAATGCATTTCGTAAATGTGTTTTTATTACGAAAATGTACACAGAAATTCATTAAACTCCATTTCCATTGGTTCATGCTCAAACGGGATTTAAACCCAAGAGTCAAGCTCCAAACAACTGAGCTAACCTAACCTGACCAATACAATTATTGACCAATCGAGTGAAAACTACACACAAATACTCGTACTTTTCACATCCTACACCACCAATAAAGGGCCACGAAGCCAATTAATTAGAAAAACAATTTCGAAATAAACTCATAAACACAACTTGAGCACAAGTCCGGGGCAGTTACTATTTATCACGAACTTTGGCCGGCCACTTCGCTCGCATTCATGTCGAAAAGCGACCTTATTATTATAGCAATAGAGGCTAAGTTCTGGAAGGTTCTGCGGGTGATTGCTGGCACTGTAGAGTCGACGGCACACTGCCAAATTAAACTATGGACACTCAACGATACATTACAGTGGGAAATTGCACTACTATTTATTGTTGAGGGCCCTGAGCGACTCTATATTAACAATATCTTTGCTACGAATATACGACACGTAGCAATATACTACGGGGCTCATAAGTGGGCAAGATATTTGCTACATACATATATTCACGCCTCTACGTCCCCAACAGAATAGGTGGAGACATGCGATCGCTATCTGGATCAATCCTGACTAATCCCTCTTGCTTCACTCACACCCATTAATATTTTCTTCTTTTCTTCACATTTCAAGGCTGTCACTTTTGGCAATTCAGGAATATATACGTTAGATATTATCAAAAACATAATAATTCAACGAAATATATCCGTAAGTAGCCGGTCAGCCTGTGATTTATGGGATGCAAAAACAATACTACATAAATGCCAAAAACCTAGGATGTATAGATAAAACACAAAGTACTTATACCTAAACTTTTTAACCTTATATCAATAAATATCCTCAACTTTCTTACTTAATAAATCATTATCTTATTTGAGAGATAGTAAGCCATTCTGCCATATATAGATACTTAATTCTAGTCCCAGTCTACCGCAGGACTTTACATTAGTTCTAATTTAGAGCCCTTGCACTACAGGTGTGCTTTCCGCAAAAGCCTTTTTAAAAGCCTTTTTAAAAGCCTCTCCCGGAACAAAGAAGACAGTGCTTAAAATAATTAAATTATGTCTCTCTCACCTTACATTGTACTCGTAGTTTAAAACTCTGTAGACTCGCTTAGTATTCACTTAAATACTAAAGTACTAGGCACTTACCTGTAACAAAAATAAGTGACATTAGTAATCTTTGAATATTAATACATATATGCTGTTTATTACGTAACAACAACAATAACCTGTATAATAAAAGCATATATAGTTACATTTACATTTTTATACATATATTTTCATTATATAGGTACATACATATGTATATCTTCATTTTATATATAGGACATTCTAGGCCATATATACCTATCTCGTTAGTAGGTGACTATCCGGTTAAAGTTTATTCGTCTGATTTCAGATGTTCCTATAAGCTAGAACTTCACTGTTTCATATGTAGATGACCACTGAACTTAATACCCCACAAGGATTACTGGTAGTGTGTGCTTCAACAGATTTGTATATATTTCTAATAAAGAAAACAAAAACATATAAGGCATCTAAAATAACATAGTTAAAGCTCTTAGTTACTATTAACGAGACACAGGCAAATAATAAATAACTATTTACATTATATTATAACCCCAGACCAGCATAAACCCATTATTTCATCGGCACGAGACAATACGATTAAGTGACCTTCAGGTGTACCCTTCAAATGGAATTGAAAGGTTAGAGACTGCAAGTTATTTACCCCTGGCAAAGAAGCTGAAAAAGGGGCGTTAAATGGCAATAAAAAATGTTCTGTTAAGATTAACGATTATTTCTTTTATGTTACATAATTTGCATAAAGACTGTGAACTATCACAGGGCAGATAAGCTACTATTACAAATAGATATCATATTTTCATCGTTATTAGTGATTAATTTATATAGGGTATACATTATTTAGGATAAGAATTCTTCCCTGCAGTAACTGTTATACCAGTTTTGTATGGCATTTTCAAATTGAGTCTATTCAAATTGTATTAAGTGTCCCGTGCTTATCTGGTACGAAAAATAATGCTAACAAGCTGCCATTCTTTCCAGCATTTCGTAGAAGGCTACTAAACTACTAAGGGGAGGCAAAGTCGAATCTATCTGACTTCAATATTCTACATATGTATATGAATGCTATGAGAACCTTTAAATTTATTCTGAAAGTTACCAAAGAGATATTTATTACGTCTCCAAGGCTCTGACCACCCCAAAAGGGAATTAGACACGTGAATATACACGGATGTATGTTGAAACAAAAGGCCCTTGTATTTAGTCTAGTAGCGCTATGACATTTTCGCTTTCCGACCTAATATGTGAAGTCTCGCAGGCTTTCACTGCACCGCACTCGTTACCGAAACACTGCACTGCGGTTACGTGCCACGCCATGCGAAACCTCCACTCAAAGCCTTCATATTCAGCCTAACTCAAAAGAATAAATAGATATATACCCTGTCTTTTGTTTCTTATTGGAATCGGTAAATATCGAATGTCATATTGAACAATCTTAAAAAGTCTTTTTAATTAATTTTGCTACCAAAGTATTACTCTGTTTTGCACACCGATAAAATTTGCTTCATGACTTAATTTATGGAAATGAGTAGTAGAGAGATAGAATAACCCATGCACATTCTCATACGTTAGGAACGAGACAATTGGGATCCGTGTACCCTGCCTACGCCTGTATTGAGGAACAGACGTAATATATACATTTACAAAAGTTAAATATACTACATATTATCCTTCTAGTTTGTAGTTGCTTCATAAAATATTCCGATACACTAACCATTCTATTTACGACCCCAATAGCAAAATAAAATTGAGAAAGAAGCTTAAAGCTAATGCATTTCCTCTCAATGATTAATTGCATTTCACATTAGCATTTGCATGGAGTGAAGAAAAGAGATTGGTACAATTGATGATGAAAGCTAGCTGTACAATGGGTGCATTTATTCAGTCTGTCCTATGCTAGTCTGGGACGTAAAAAGAATGCTGACTAGCTGCCGTTCTTCCTGACATGTAGAAGGAGAGGACTAAGGCACTCAGGGTAAATAGAATGAATTGGGCGGTGGGATGGCCTAGCACGATTGTTCCATTATGACATCGCAACCCTAATATTCATACTAAAAAGTGACCTAGGATTATTATACATATATCCACCTCGAAAGGGATTAAAGAACGTGAATGTGTATGTATGTATATACATATGTATTTATATTCAGTATTGATTATGATTGATGATTCTCTCATCAATCATAATCAATAAATAATATAAATACATATACACATACATTTAGTTTAGTTTTATGCCTTGCCTATTTACCCTATTTTACAGCCTTGTGTAAATCTTGGAGATCAATAGAAGCTTATGTCTATCATTCAATTGATGGGGAGCATGTTGAAGCAACCTGCCTATTACTTAGGTAAGGTAAGAAACATTTTAATTTGATAAAACAAAATCATATTTTATATGCTAATTGTATCTAGAAAGCCATCGTAAAGAAACCGACAGCATCAAGTCAGGTATGTAAGAACTAGGGCTTAATCACTTCTAAGGTGTTTAATCACTTCTAAGCTATACATATACACATGACTTTTTTTTGCGTCGAGACAGATTACCGAACGCTACCCTGACAGATTTGGCATCTATCTGACTATGAATAACGTCTTCTCGTATGTTTGTTATCCACACTTATATAATAATAAAAGTTTCTTACATATTCTCAGATATAATTTAGCTAAAGGTTCGTTAAAATGAAAAATATGTACATATATTCGAGTAGAAATAACAAACAAGTGGAGTAGTACTACGAAAAATGTTTATGGAATTCCGCATCTGAAAAAATATTGCTTTTCTGATAGCTCTTGTCAATCACTGTCTGAAATAACGCAGTTGTTATTAACTTACGCGATACCAAATATAAAACATAACAAAAAATCTCTAGTAGAACCTTCTTTTTTTTCCTCTATTAAGCTAAAATATAGCCATTATATAAATAAAACCTATAAACATATCTGTAAGGCTGTAAGTAACTTATTACATGGAAGAGAAATAGGCCAATATTATAACGTAGATTATATCGGTGATATTAGATCCTAAACTTGTACATAAAAATAATAAAATTTAAGTAGGTGCTTTTGACTATTATTACTAATGGCCTAGAATTTTTACACAGTGATTTTGGGATATAAGACGGACATTATTATAAAACCCATTAGATAATTTAAAACACAACAATTTAGTTACAATAAAGCAATAAATACGTATTATGGAAGAGTTTGTAACTACGATATCAATAGATAAATAACATCTCAGAACAATATAGCTCGGTGACATGATTGCACGTCTAATTGAGTTCATAAATCAAGCAGATGGATGCCTATACTCAACTTCATTGCGAAATTCCGACCTGATTATGTGACAGTGACTAATAATGTGGATTTATTCATTAACTCACCATAACCATGTAGTATAGCTAACACTTGGGTGTAGTTTCATGCAGAAATGTTATAGAGTGAGGTAGAAGGGATTATTTAAAGAATTTTTAACCTTTTTATTCAACCTTCAATTTTTTTATCTCAAAGTAAGTAAAGGTAGAAAAACATAAGTAAATTTAGAAAACTTCGTGATGATAGCTCACCCATGATCCATTTTCACCTAATTAAGCCCTAACTGACCGTTATCAAGGTCCCAGACACGCAGTCTAGGCCCTCTTACATCAATCATGTATTATTATGTACAAACATTACAATTAACTTAACATCGCTTGAATATCACGTAACTATATTCAATTATAAATTACTTTATCTAGTACCATTATTTTCATGACTAATTAATTATTAATAAACAATTAATCGATACCAATTAAGACGAATAATGCCCTGCAGACGTTTTTATTACCAATTAATAATGCCCTGAATCCCTTTTTTGCATTTTGACTTCATGTAAGTCTTCTTATCTTACATAATCTATACCCTACAACAACTTGTCACGAACCTACACACCTCCCAACTCGAGTTCCGTTAACCCGATTACTCCTCCCAAAGCAAACTTGTACTTGCTCTTGCCGACGCACCTGTTCGAGTGTACTTTAAACTCTGAGTATTAGGGCAAGTTGTCCCGAGTTGAGCACGCGAGCGCTGATATTGAGAACATAATGCTATTACCGCGTGAAAACTACGGTAGAGGCCGCTTTGATGTATTAGGAAAGTTGCTTTGCTTAGGCGTCTTTAGTTGGAGGTGATACTAGTTTAGATAGAGTGAAAATGAATCGGAAGCAGTGTAGGAAATATTGAAATGTATTTATGCAAGTGTATGATTAGCAAAAACATGAACAGAACAAAAGATTGCGATAGTGAACCTTCCTATTTACAATGTTGTTGTCATAAAGTTGTACGAAATTACATAATAGCTCAAAATATTCATGAAAACTCCTAATTAAGTTATTTAAAGAAAATTCTATATGACTTTAACGTACTTGATTTAACATTATCATAGATGGACCTTTCTTAACTTTAACTAACCAATAAGCGCCAAAAGTCGAGACATGTATATACAAGTACCTATAACCGCCGTGTGAGTAGGTGTACGGGTGAAGCGATGTTTTGTTTGTGTTTTTGTTGTTTTCTCAGGATCGGGCCAGATGAGGATCCGTGATCTCTGCCTATCCGTCTACAGGGAAACGGGCGAGATGTGTATGTATGAATACAATAATACATAAAATTGTTCACTTAATTCTTTCACAAGACCAATCAAACCGATACCAAAAACTCAATATTACTCCCTGCTACGAATCACGCTAGTCACTGGGTCATATTATCAACCGTAGCTAGGCTATCCGGGCTTGTTTCCGGGTAAGCCGGACCCGCATTTATGCGTAATCTGCGGGTAACATGCGATAACGGGAAAGTGTGTCACATAACGGGTTATTAGGAGTTACTAGTACATCGCCGTTGCTTTGTTAAATGGATGTAATGTTGCTGCGGATGGGTTAAAGGATGTTTTGTGTGAATGTTTACTGTACCTACAAAAGTCGTAATTGTATAATACGTGTAAATAAATGTTTGCAAAGAGATTTTGACTTTCAATGAATGTACTGTACTTGTACTTATGTTGAATAAAAACATTTGGCTTTAAAAAATCTTTTAGTTGGTGTCTAATAATGTAAGGATAAGGTTAGGCGTCAGTAACATTAAGTAATTCCGTTAGTTATGTTAAGAGTGACTGAAGAGATCTTCAAAGTGATATGTAAACGGACATGAGTGATATACCTTATACTTAATTGTACATGCACATTTTAAGTTACATTATCACACAGTCAGGACTTAAAACAATCACAATTAATTCCTCCTCCTACTACCCTACAATACCAAAAATCAATACACATTAATATTTACTAAACCAAGTGCGAACCATAATACTACGAATTTCTCCATCGTAGCATAGATAAACGAGCACTATTACTGGTCAGAATTACAGGTAACGCAGAGGTAGACCCGGGTTTTCTCCGGATTTATCCGGACGCCGGGCGATGCGTAATCTGCGGCATAAATGGGTTAACGAGTTACCCGGATGAATCAACTCTATGACTTTGAGATGCGGTTCTTATTACAATAGGTAACCTGATTTGGTGTAATGTGTGCATTGTAGTTGATTGGGAAGGTTATACTCGTATATATGTATGTATAGGATCTACATATGTATGTAATGTTAACCTTAATATCTAAGACAGTTTAACGCTACCAATAGCTGAGCTTTTCGATGGTATTTGGACTTTTGAAAAGTATTTTTTACCAGATATTACAACCAATATTACAAGCTAAGTTCTTGTTATGCTGTGAACATACAAGATAAATAAGGTTTGTCACGATATTTAAATACTTTTACCTATTTCTTTCAGCAGGTACACTACCATATAGTATCTTATTATTATTTAAACAATGCCCATATTTTATAATCAGCATAAGACAAACCAAAAGTATCTCAACTGAAACTAAATACAGACTAGCTCAAGACCGGTATGTACATAAATAGAAAATACAAATTTAAAGTCCAACCTATGCCTTAGACTAGGTATCTATGCGCTTTAAACTGTGCCTTTACCGTAGTACGTTGACACTTATATTCTTATTCCACCACCGTAACAAGCGTCTTAGGTAAGGACAGTATCTGAATTACTTATTACATGCCGTTAGTTTCGGTGATGAAACAGATCAGGGGTAACCTACCTATACCTCTGTATATCTTTGAACGCTACATAGACTGACAACCTGTAATGTCAGGTACTAACTATGACTACAGTATTTGTTGGATGTGAAGCTTTGATCATGTTCTAATGAATTATTATTAAATTTAATGTACACATTGTCTGCAGAGTTTCTTGGCATTTCTTCTCTGCAGAGTTTGTCTTTACGAAGTGCCATTAGTGTTACTTTTATTAATCTTAATTGATTTATTTTAAGAATAAGTTTTATGTTAATGACATATTTTTTATGACAAATGTTTTTTTTTTTGATGTTGAATAAGTGATTTTAATATCCTTATGTTGAATAAAAAGATTTTCATTCCATTTCATTACATGCAGGCATTACGTGGCCAAATTTTTGCATTAAAGATTGTCAATCACCATTCCACCGAAACAAAAGAGCTCACACCACGTCACACGCATATTCGCGCGTAAACGAGAACAAACGCCGGCCATTTCTCAAGAAGCCTTCGAGAGCCAAAGGAGATACTTGAGAAAATTACTCGCATAAAACACGCCTTTGTGAAAGAGGCTGTATCTTAAAACCGCAGTGGCTCCATCTAATGTTTGCATTAAACAAAATATCAGACGGTGCTCGGATCTTTGCCGCGTATCAAACGTCTGTTCTTGAGTACACTTCAAAGCTGTTACCTTTGTTATAACGTACTTTGGGATGTACTCAATTTGAATGTTATCACTGTACAGAGATTATCTTGGATTCGAGTAGATAACTAGTCGCAGTTCTCTTTAAAACCACGCTAGAAGTAATAAACAGGTTTGAGATTCTTTAGTGTTTATAGGGCTATGTTTTGAAAGTTATTCCGATTGATGTATTCACCTGAGTTTTTTACATTACCTCAAAGTTGTATCAAGTTTTCGTCATAATTAGTTAGTTAGAAAATATAAAACGCATATATGAGAAGATTGGCAAGGCTAATGCAAAGGATGTGATGTGAAACGACATAGAATTTTCAAAAAATACCATTTTAACTTATACCAATGAGATATAACGTCAACATACATCTTCATGCATAATAACATAAGCAGCTAATTCTGTGAAAACAGTCGACTTGAATACATGCCCTAAATCAACAGTGGGCTCTCAGTTATAATATTCCGTGACAGAATAATAAACCCCTCGGGGCAAATGGCCACAATTTATATTCGAGTCACCGGCGTCAAGAGCCTTTAATTTCTCCGCGAAAAGATTAAACACTTTCGCAATTTTGAGTCGAAATTTAATATCAAAAGTTACTTGGGTCACGCGTCTATCGAACCTTAGGGTGGGGATGAATAATAATACTGGAGAAAGATGATTTGACATGATCATGCGTTTGTATATACTACCTATTCCAATGTTTACGCTATTCATGTTTTTAAATGGTAACAAATAAATTTTAGCTTAAAATTGAGCTTGTAAGCGTTATACAGACTCTTACTTATCCAGAGACATACTCTATTACACGATTTTTTCCTTAAACAGAACGTATTGTATAGATATACATTCATAAATGCATCAAACAGATCTTGGCATTCATGTCTCTACCTACTGTACAAACAGAAAAAAAGAAAGAAACAAAAGCCAACTAGATAAACAAAATATTGCTACTGTAAAAAAAATTGAGTATCAATGAAGCGAAAGTGTCGGGATCGGTACAGATGGAGATCCGTGATCTCTGCCTACTCCTCTACAGGGAAACGTGCGTTATATGTATGTATATAAATCTATTACAATTTCACTTAACAACCTGTCATCATATACCATATCAATACCTTCACAGCCCCAGTTTCTCACGCTTAAGACTAACTATATTTTACCTCTCCTTACTACTATCTATACCAAAGGGGATACAGTAATGACTATGCATACGTATAAAAAGGTTAGGTAGGTGGCATCATTCAGCTAAGTCCGGTGGACTAGGCCGCTGCGCACTGGGATTAACAGCCGTGAGTTATGGGGCCAACTGCGTATTGCGTTCGCTTCAACATATACGTACATACGTAGTTATGTGTTGGTAGGTCGGTGATAGAAAACATATGTATACAGGGTGGCGCATTCAAAACGGTCAGTATGGGAAAGTCTGAAACTATAAGAGATACGAAGATTTGTTCTTAGGAACCATGTCACCGATTTTGGTAAAAAGAAAAACTAAACTAAAGTTTGCCAAAACAATGCATTTTATTCATTTTCGACACCATGTTTCATAGAGACATTTACAGCTTAAGACCTACACAATTGATATTTAAAAAGAAACAGTGAAAAGGGCCAGTTTATTTTTTCAAAGCAACCGGGTTCGATTCCCGTGCTGGATACGGTTAGTTTTTCAAATAAAGTGTGAATGCAGTTTTTATTTTTATCGAAATCGGTGACATGGTTCCTAAGAACAAATCTTCGTATCTCTTATAGTTTCAGACTTTCCCATACTGACTATTTTGAATGCGCCACCCTGTATACAGACGCGTACATAAGACATGATGACAAAATGTTTTGTTATATTAAGCGTGTTATTGATAGATATTTAGGAATATTAATGATTAAAGTTTGCCCTTTCAATAAAAAATAAGTACTTTATTTCTTAGCCATATGCTTTATTTTTATTGATTTGGTGATAAATCAGTTGGTCAATTTCTATCACACCAGTACGAGGTATGCATATAAACACAACGGCATATTAATCTTCATGTATCGCTGATATATTAAGACATTGGAGAAACCTTATCATCTTAACGGCAATGCGTACAGTGAATAAAGCTGTTTCTTTCTTACACCGCTAACAAAATTAAATGTTAGTAGCAGTTCATCAATACAAGTTTTAATTTTGGAATATGATAAAAAACGCGTTCTCGACCATGAACCCTTGCGAGGTAGTCAGAGGTTCAGGTATCCATCTCCACAATTGCGAAGGTAGTTATTCCTTGGCCACTTCAAACCCACGTGTTGACCAGATAGTTAGTACTCAATGTGACAGGTGGTAAGCCATGTCGCCATTTACAAGCACTAACTATTACCCGTTCGGGAAACAGGTAGGTTTCCTATAAAACATCGTGAATATGACTATGTATATTTTGTTCATAAGCGGTGAGCTAGCAACTCCCCTACACCGAAACATACCACAGTCACGTGTATATTTGTAATAAGAACCGCGCGTGAATTCCGGAGAAACTTAAATCGTGAATAAACCAGTAGTTCTCATTTGCTTTTATTGGCTTATAAAACACTTACCCGATTGTATATTTGTATAAGGTTACCACGGTTTCGTGACTACGTTATAATAAAATATACAACAATGTAATATATTATAAGTTAGGTTTAGTTGTTCATATTTTGTAATAGTTCATTTCTTGTAACTTAAGCTCAAGTGTAAGGTAGACTTGGTTCTGTGTTTACTAAAAACTTAACTTACTTAATTTAAACTTGTCTAAATATGTATATATTTAAAGTGTTTTTTTTTCATGTATTACATTAATTATAAATTTTAGGTCTAAGATAAAAAATTCAAGTTACAATATCATATAGAAGTTTGTGTTAAGCGAAGTTAATCATATTATATAAAAAAACAAAGATTGTTAAATATCCAACTAGATATTAACCATATTTATAAAAAAATGTCTTATTTTATTTATTATTTGTCACCTATTTGTCAAAATACCGCCTCAAATTCCCCCGGAACGGGCGTAAACAGGAAAATAACGTCGCGTCAATTGTAGTTTTTTCGCGTTCACTAAATTGCGCGCGTATTTGCGCAAATAACACGTTCTGTTTGCACCACTGACAATGTCGTAATTCGACGACATACACAGAAACCCCTCGCGGCCTCTCCCTATTATGTTTGACGACTTTCCGAGATTTCCAGCCTAGGGTTTATTTCTTATACGCGTGCTTTATGTGAATAGCTAGCTGGATATCTGGGTATCGTTTACGGTCTAAATGTAAGTGGTTTATTTAGTTAAGAATATTACTAAGTAATAGTGTTTGAATTCATTCGTAGCATAGCATTGAAAATTTCGTAGTAAAATACGATCCGACGGAAAAACTATATACGATTCGATATAATAATACATGATAGGGAGCGCATTTTTACCTGTGCCAACAACATATAGGAAAAGAGTCATAATATTCAGTTATGGTATTATTATCCTTCATAAAAACGTAGAAAAAGCTTTGATGTGGCAGTTATGACAATGCATTTGTACAAGATTTTATTAATTATCTGAGACCGGGTCTAAACACGATAAATTTATAAAGATATGTGATTACCATTATTGATGTGATTATTATGTGATTATTATGTGATTATTGATGTGATAATTAATAAAATGAGTATAAAACGCGAGTGTTTAAAAATAAACATTTGTACAAGATCAAATTCTTAACTAACCTGCCTTTAACACAGTGAGCTATCCGTCATAAATTCCACGACAATGCCAAGTTAAATTGTCAACGGCCATTGAATATGCAAATGCAAAAGTGACACTGGCCGAGGGCTCTTCGCCCGTCAAAGTGGCTGCAAGATAGTTTACTCCCCGCTCCGCCGATGCTCCGATGTTTTCAACTATTAGCATACTTAGAAAAAAGGTTTAGTGTACGTATACGTTTTTCTAAAGAAATAAATGTTTAGTGTAAATAATTCATGTATTTTATTCGAAATTAATATTTAAAGCCTTGTTTATGTTTATGTGTAAGAACAATTAGACATGGACGCATGAGGTACGCATGTTATTATACTGAAAATGTATGTATGTACTGTTATTAGCTTTTAATTCCATTGTATGTAGGAGTAGCTGTCATAAAAACTCCAAGAATCAGTAAAATTAAAGATTCTATAGAGTAACAAGTGTGTTATCTTCATGCACATTTATACACATATAGATACAACCCTGGCGGATATATGTACTATTTATATATTCCTTAATATTTATCACTATATATTTATGTACCAATTTAATCTCCCTTAAAGATGATTGGGGACATTATTCCCTGTACATAACCAGCCAGAGCTGCACCCATTGCATTTCGCTCTTGTACCCGGCGTACATATTAATTCAGCGATAAGTTCGCGATCGTTAAGGGGAACTTGCTCCATTAAAGTTATATTACTTTTGTTACTGGCCCGAACTGGATCCTATCACTGGGCATATTCTACTCGCCCCTTTGTCGCAGTTGTAATTAGTTTTGTACTAGTACCTTTATTCACTTTTATAATAAACTATAATTTTATTATAAACAACCGGTTTGCTTTTAAATAGGTAGAGATTAGGAAAATCTATTGGTAAATCAGTTTTCCTTAACTGACATTAATAAACTTTACATTCTCGGTGGTTATGTTATACCACCACTCTTTATTAGTGATTTTTGAGAGTACTTCGTAATAGGATATTAAAATAGTATGAGATTCTCTCACTTTTTCAATATCTAAACTTCGTAAGGCGTTACTGGTACAAATGAAAATGGACATCCAACGGCTAATATTGAGTATATTTAACACTATTCAAAGTTAGTGTTAAAAAACTCAATACGTTCGTATGATATTCATAAAATTACCAAAGGATAACCTAAACATTTTATATTACGTACGTAAAGTTTACCTTACGGTGTAGTAATATCTAAGAAGGCCTATTGTCCACTCTAACTCCACTTTTCTCCTAAAAACCAGTACCTCAAGACCTGGTAAGTCCACTACCTAACCAGAGCTTTCAATAGACACCAAAGCCTCCCAAGACCCTTAATGGATCAGCAATACATCAGGTCCCCCATTAAGTATTCAAGTTACGCCGTTTAAAATTGCAAATAACAATTTCGCGAAGTATTTTGCATGGGTAACGAGCTTCTAGTCTTTATTTTAACGCATAATGCCCCGGGCGATTCTGGATGTTAAGAGTGTTGTTTATTGAAATTTAAAAGAGGTGGGTGAAAGACTGACCTTTTAATGGTTTAGGGGTTCATCATTTGGATATATATCCCTTCGTGATGTTAAGCTGGCATTGGTTTATATTACAAACAGTTACTAAAATATAAGGCGTGTCCTATGCTACGACTTATAGATATGAATAAAGTTTTTGTTAACTATAATGCGTTAGGCACCGATCGTTGGTTACTGAAACAATCTAAAATAAGTTCAATAATTAAACAAGGGATAGGGGACTACGGGTCAATTGAATATGTTGGACGATGGGCTAGCAACAAAACACCAATATTTTATGTGACATCACAACCCTATTAATCATGCTAATAAGTGACCTTTGAGATATTACCATCTCCAAGGTTCTGTCCACTCCGAGAGATTAGAAGACGTGAATATATATACATATATGTATATTAAACAAATACCTAACAACCTAAACCCTTTTTAGGCAGCACAAAACACGTTTAGTTGAAACAACCACACGTACTCGGTTTACGACATCCGTCCTTCTCGCTCCACTGCCACCGTAGCGGTGCGTGAGAGGAATGACAAACACGGCTAAGTCTCTACTATGCAAAACGTTGGCTGATCTTCACTGAATTGTCTCTTGCTATAAAATAGCTAAATGTTATAGTGTTTGCTAGCTGGGAATTGAAAGAAGATCTAACTAGCTGCCATTCTTCATGGATTCTGATAAAAAAAACTAATGAGGATGTTGGTCGATAAGTTATAACTGTTATAAGCCAGAAAAAGGGCTAAGTTGTTCTTAGCATTAGACAATGTGCTCACTCTATCCATATAGAACAATAGAATAGAATAAATAAATAAAATAAAAGCCTCTTTTCGTGTCGCAGGGATTATAAAGTGACCTGCGCTTGGCCGATTTTCCCACAGGCACGAACTGCACATAATTACGTTCCGAAGCCGCGTTCCTCGCATGAAAACACGATCCGAACATTACACTTTTTACTACACTTTAACTACATATAAGTTCGATGAATAATAAAAGTGGATTTTGTGTGTTGTATAAAAACGTTAAGTATGTTAAAGAGTTTATTTTTATGTAGAGGCATGGGCAGAGATCAAGGATCACTATTTGTCCGACCCTGACAAAAACTTTTGCGTCATTGCCCCTAATATACCTCCTCATACAAACTCGGCGGTTGTAAGTACTTCTAAAGTCACCTTTTTCCGATATGGCATCTATCTGACTGTTATATGTATTTTTAAATATAAACACATTTTTAAAGGAACGGTTACGTAGGGGTCGAGCCAATAAGACATGTGTATAATAGTCACATAGATGTATGTTGGTGATGTTAGAATAAAATTTAACAACTGAGTAAGTACTAATATGAGTGTATGGATGTCGATTAAACGAAATTGGATTAGCGAAAACGGAAACAGGAACAGAATTTATGAGAATGTTAATGGATGTGAGTGAAGCAAGAGATTTGTCAGGATCGTTACCAGTGGCGATCGATAGACTCTACCTTTCCCGTTAGAGGCGTAGAGGCGTGAATATGTATGTATGTAAAATTGAAAAATATCTATCCGTGATCTCTACCGTTCCCTTTGAAAGAAAACGAACTAGATGTGTATGTAAGTATCATATATACATCATACCAGTGTCGTATATACACATGTGTACTTTTATACCACGAGTCAAAGAAACAAACGCATTCACGACCATTAACCCTTGAGGGGTAGTCAGAGGTTCAGGTTTCCATCTCCGCAATAGCGAAGGTAGTAATTCTATGGCCACCTCGAACCCCGGTGTTGACCAGATAGCCAGTGCTCAATATGACACGTGGTAAGCCATGTCGCCATCTACAAACACTAACTATTACCTGCTATATACCACAAGTCTGGCAAAAACCAACTTAGCACTTACATATACTACAAGTACTAGGACATAATCAAAAGCTAGCTCTCTTGAGACCTAGCTTTCCATGTCACAGTGTCATAAACCACGCGGACGTGACAGTTACAAACTCACCTTCGGCGCTGCAATTGCGAAGAATAACCCGCTCACAACGTTGTAATGCAAAGTGTGAGTTGAGCTCGTAAATCTGCTGTTTTTACGCGGTTAGAACGACGTGGTATATAACTAATGTTTGAGGAAGTTTGAGAGTGTGGTGGAAGTTAACAGTTGTTTTCTTCCTGATACATGCATATGCAATATATGTTAGCATCCACGCTGTGTGCAACAGGATATCAAGAGACAAAAGAATGTCAACTTGAATGATCCTGCCAATCTTACCTCACTCACATCTCAGTCAGGCATCATTTTCAGATCAATTCTTTCTTCTTTTTTGCTTCTTAGCACAAACTGATAAACAATATTATGGTAACTAACATTAGAGCCGGTTTTAACGGAGTAATAGAGTATATATAATGTCCTGTTAATAGTCGTATATACACGTCTAATTTTTACTAAGTACATAGAAGTCACTTATTTTCAGATTATGATTGTTTGTATAATACACTATGTCATCAATTACTTAATCACCCAGTTCGATCGATGAAGTAGCTAAGACTCTTACTACACAATGCAAATAGAAGCTAATCCCATTTCATTCAATCCCAAACCATCACGAAACTCGATAGTCCCTGTACTCTAAAGCATGTAAAAGTGCATCACGTATGTTAAGTTCCTATGATACAAGTTTGCCGTGCCACCGAGTACTAGAGTTGTAAGTTACGACGTTTTTACGTGAGAGCAGAGTTTAAATATGCAGATGGAACACAATACAAAACTATGCACCATTAACGTTTAATGTCGGAATATTATTTTCGTATTGCCTTCATTAATTTTAACATGCATTTATTAAAGTTGAGTTACGGGCGCTTTATATCATAGTAACATGAAAGCTGTGTATTAAATATGATGCATTTCAGTCTTTACTTGACAAACAGTGGCCGATGGTACATACTGTGTTATACTTTTATAGATTCACGTCCTTAATCCCTTTCATGGACGGTACAACATGTTCATATGTTTATTTTGCGACGTTTAGAATATTGGGGGCAAAGTTATAGGGAATTTAAAAGACAGAAAGAAACTTTATTAACTACATTAACAAAACACACACATGGAAAACATATATGTAAAAAAAACCATTGATGCAGTGAAAAGGTGCTGCTTCAGTATGCATAAATATAATACATAATTATAATTTCATATAAATACGTAACAGATCCCTTTCTCATCTTATGTAATTCAGTATATGTATATTTATATTGGCAATGAAGCAACAACACCTAAGAATACTACAAGTTCTTGCGAGAAGGTTAAATAAAAATAATATACGTTGTATACATACATACACGTCACATCCGTCTCCCCACGAAGGTATAACCGAAAGCTCACTCTTCTATCCTGACAAATTATCTTACTTCATTATCCATGCACCTCCGAATAGATATTAATCCGTTATAAGCACTTCTATTGTCACTGTTTTTTCAGTGTAACACCCATACAAGCAAGCAAGCATTTTGTAAAATCAACTCTCCAAGCAATTAGGCAGCGATTGCTATGGAAATCCTGAATGGTTACCAGTCCAACCCTGCACAAGTGGCGTACAGGTTTCGATCCACAAGTGCCCGCTTCATGCGACTATATGGGAACACTCAATATCGAATGACTGGGGCGCATGAAGCGAGAATGGTTAGGGAAGCATTTGTGAACTTTTTGCTATTACGTGTTGGTTGAAGACGTAAATAGAATGCCTGTACCTGCATTGCTTGTTGGCTATAGTGATAAAGTACATAAGAGTGGAAATCTAAAGAGTGATGGAATGATAACGAGGCATTATACAAATAAACATCAATCGTTATTCTATTTAATGGCACCATATCTGTGATCATAACTATAGTAAATATAATTATGCTGTGTCCCGAGATCACATATCCTAAAGTTAACCAATTTTGGGTGATCCTAGAAAAGTCCTTATTCTATTTACGATTAATAGCATCATAGTTCCGATGATAATATGCAAAATATACCTGTGCGACGTTCCGAATATTTCGTGCATCTAAATAGATTGTATAGACATACTCATACGTTTCATACGTTTAATAATTTCATTCAAGAACCAATCTTCACGAAAGAGATACCAAAGATGGTAGGCTTCACAGGTACATTAGACATAGAACGAAAATAGCCGAGAGCCTCCCCAACTAGGTCGACCCGACAGCCGACACGAACGAAATATTGCGACAGCGAAATGAAATAAGTTTGGGTAATAAAATCGCGTTTTGCTACGATAGTTGCTTTGATTGCAGTGCCGGTGAGGCTTTGGGGCTGGTAAACGCTTCGTGGATGGGATTTTGGTGATTAAGTTGCACTTAAGTGTTGGTTTATTTGCTCTTTATTAGGTTTGAAAGAGGGTTGGAGAAACGATGATGTACATCCAAGCTTTGGTGCCGCGTTCCGAAGCTTCAAGATTCCGAAAAAGTCAAGGTTTCAACAAGTACACTACTCTGAATTATTATTTAATGTGTAAGCAGTAGTTATTCAATATAGATATGATAAGCACCAAAGCTCTAATTGTTCTGGAGATAAACAAAGCCTTGAGTGATCAATCTTTTTACTACAATTATACGTAAGTAACAAGAACGCATATATCTATTCGGGACCAAATATTAGTCAGGCTATACTTATACGTAGTTTTTCTCAGTATTTTTCCTTCATAAACACGTACATACAATAAAAAAGTATTTAAAACTATATTTAACTGGTGTACCTTAAATCTTCGTTACGTGCAAGATTTACACATTAGAACTAAACTAACTCAAGGTAACTTATATTCCCATTACATGTATTTTCTAAGCTAACATTTCACTAACCTGTAGCATAAGCGGGTTCGAGATCATCCTCATCGTCCGTATGATGTCGACTGGACGCCCTGGAGTGGGTGTGCGACTGCGGATGGGAGTGGCTGTGCTGCACACCCACGTGGGGCAACTGGATCGGCTGCTCATAGTGTTTATGGTGGTCCACATACACTCGATAATGGTGGGGACACTGCATCTGGGGGGGCATGTAGTCGGCCAACGTCCCCCCTCTAGTCATAGTCGAGCCCGCACTTAACGTACCACCACCGGAACAGGACGCTAACGCACTCCTAACAGACCCTAGGTCGAGGGAAGGTCTCCGAGATATCTCTCCGTAAGTTTCACCGAACAACGCACTGGCTGGGACCGCGTGTCTTATTTCATGGTGATGCGAATGCTGGCCGCCGTTCGAGGAGGAGTGAGGAGATGATGATTGCTCTCGACTGTCTCTTGACGTTGACGCTGTGTGGATCAGGCTGTCTTCTTGGCTCTCGAGCACTTCTCTCGCGGTCGGAGGGTTGGGGTGGCATATTGAAGAGTTGCCAGCCCGCCTCGGACTCCTCCCTCGGTCAGGCATCACGGTGGACGCGGACCAGTAGCCCCACGCCATCTTGCGGTTTAGGAAGACACTAATTTAGAATTTGGGACACTTTACACACTAACGCGGACACAACACTAGCACATCATAACTTGGGCACGTATTTTAGAATTGCTTTTGATACTATGAACATATCTGGAATAAATAAATTAATTAAAGACGACTCCTTCAAATTTTACAATTTATTATTTACATATGAAGTTATTCTAAAGCATCGAAAATTGCAATCGATAATTTAAACTAGTAAATGAGGGAATAAACGTCGATATGAATGCACGAATCGATGCGAATCATTTCCGAAATCAAGTCGGTTCACAGCTTAGTGGCTGGCGTCCAAATCAAGTCAAATCAATTGTGTTAAATCAACAATTATGTTGATCGAAATCAAATATGGCGCAGAGGATTTCAACGCTAATACCCTGAAATGTGAATGTTCTTAGTCGAGTTGCGAACTGCGTTTAATAAGCTTTGTGTCAGACGACTGAACAGTCGGATCATTGAAAAATACATACATATATTCACATATCTTACAACTACTATATAACTCATATATAACAATTCACATTTCTTTGTACTAATGGGATAGATAGACTTTTATTCGCCACATTCAATGATTCTGACAAATCTATCTAACTTTACCTACACCAACCTTATAGTTAAATAATATTTTATCAAATATACGAATAACTGATGGATATTTATTTATACGTGGGCAAACGATGTGTATATGGCGGAAAAAGTATGTTAGGAAATATTATCTGTCCCTCTCAATTTAAGAGGCAATCGATCGTGATACTATGTGCCTTTTCCTCTCCGTCGAAAACCAGCAAATGTATGCTCTATAAGACAGTAATACCATTTGATACTGAGTTATTGGCGGTAATAAATCCACCTTATTTATTCACGTGTGTACGGCGCTTTTTATATTTAGATGCCTTATGGCTTTTTGCCGTTCGCTTTGGTCGAGACTAAATATTTGCACGCTTGTTTGAGGGGTGTTTTGATACCTTATGTAACTATGTTTTCATTTATGATACAGTATCATTTTCTACTTGTTGGTGGTACCGGATATATAATAAAATATCATTGAATATAAGGCAATAGTATGGCACACTATAAAGTTCACTAACTTATAGTAAACACATTAAAAATAGTTTCATTATCTGCACGAATCAATTAAACTTAAGTTTTTTCGACCCTTTTTCTGTAACTTAAACACATTGTGTAAATGAAAACTAAATTCAACAAACACGATATTGTATCCTCAAAATATTGTTTCTATCTACAAAAGCCTTGCCATCAAGAGAAGCCTTAGCCTGTAACACAAACGGCATGCTTCATCCTCCACAAGAGGGTTGTTTAATCTGTGTACCTATTGGTATCTCGAAGGCATTCGTCCCCTTATCACCGGCCAAGAAGCCGCCCTAATTCGATGGTTTTCGACGTTGCCTTATAAAGGGGTAGAGATGACAAGGACGTTATAATTTTGTATAAGAGAAAGGGATGGAATGTGAAAATATGAGTTCATTCCCATATGTACTAATAAATAATGGACTAAATTCCTAAGGAGTTTGTAAATCAAATAACTTGTTAAAGAACTAAATATTGTAAAGCAATTTGGCAATGATCTTGCAACCTGTCACTGATTCTTGCTATTTAAACGAGCCTTAAACTAGCATATTTTCTAACCTTTTGCTCAAAACACCCTAGTTCTATTTTCTAAGTTGTTATTAAGGCTCTAACCACTAGTTCCGGGAACAATTTGCTTGTTTACTACTCTAAATACTACGTATAATCCGTTATTCCATGCGTACTTCGAAGCAATCAACAATGTTGCACGGTTTACGTCATCTCGACGTCTTTTATTCGTTATGACGTCAGAACCGCAACAATATTTCAAGTTGGAAGCCTCTTATAAGTTGAACAGAGAAAATGGTGTTTATATATAGACTTTATACTATTTATATATCGTATTCAATACATCAATTAGTACAGAAGTAGAATTATTAAGTTCGTTACAGTTAGTACAGAACTTCGAAGGTACTAATTGATGAATTTCGTTATATACCTTTGTATTCTGCAACTATTTACTAGTATACTTATATTGCATGTTTTGTTTCAACAAATTATTGTGAAACTTCCAACCAATAACATAACAAGACCTACTTTTGCTTGAATTGTAAACGTTTTATAATATGTATGTTTTTGTACCTGTAAATAAACACTTCTATTATAATAATTAAAACTAATTCGATATATAGACACCTCTTAACAGGCTTTATTTAAAAGACCCTACAACCAGCCACTTCTATCTTTAGCCAACTGTCACCGTTTGACAGTCAGAAGCGTCGCCCGCGGCGTGTTCCGCCAGGGGTCGCTTTGACGCGCCTTTGATCACATCAAAGGAGAAGAGAGATTTGTAATACATTTTCAATTCACTGCGCCGGCTTATTAATTGCTCAGATGCTACTTGGTATTGACTTGGAATGGGGCGGAAAGGCAGTTATTTAAGGTTTAAGGCTCTAATAGTACGAGAGTTAATATATATTTTAATTTTGTGAAAACAAAATGTTTGCAAGAGCATTCCAGTGACCATACTGATCGATAAAGTTTGTATCAAATGAAAATGGAACAAATTAGACTTTAAAATCTAAATACTCAGTTATGCTATCTATACTACTAAGATTACAACCATGATCTCTTTCACAGACTACAGATATAAATCACGCCCACAACATAGAGGATTAGAAAGACAAAAATACAGTCAATGATGGCTATTCTTATCTCCTATCGTAGCATACCAATTTAGCTTCATTAAAACTCTACACCTCCGCTTTCACGAGCTGTCTCGTAATAGTTACTTAGTAATCGTTGTTTTGTACTTTGTTTGGTTGATAATCATTCTTATTAAGATGCATACATAACGTTTGATTTTAAATACATGCATGCACTTCATAATCCCTTAATGCATTAAGAGATAAAAAATAATTAACTGTGTATTGGAAACAAAGCCATCTACTACTGTCGTTAAAGATAGCAAGCGTAAAGAATATCTTTTATGAAAATCTTACGGAAAGCCAAAAAACACATCAATTTACACCCTTTCCAAGCTAAACTCTATCACAAGCAATTCGTTCCTAAACCTATCCCTTCGCTAAACACGTGTACGTAACACAAATCAATCTTGGCTGTCACGAGATACTATTAAAAACGTATAACAGGAAATCGGCGAGAAAGAAACGCACAACCTTGTCCGCTTCAATAGGCCAGCCTATGAATAATCTGGATAGGCCCGATTCATCTTGTTGGCGAAACGATCTATCACAAAAACTGACCCAACTTGTTAGTGTAGGGTAATTAGAGTTTAGTGAACGATTCATCACTAGATACGTAAGTGTGGTATAGTGTATGTGTTATATATGATGCAGGGTGGCCTGTGACGTTAAAAGAATGCTACATAGCTAGCATTCCTCTCGGTATGTCAAGAGGTGACTAGGGGTAAATAGAATGAATTGGAAGATGGGGTAGCAAGTTGTCACCAGTGGTCCATTAGGACATCGCTAGAAGATATTATAATTATCTCAAAACGTTCTGTCCATCTCGAAAGAGATTGGAGGACGTGAATGTATATGTATGATACAGAGTTCCACTTTTTTCAATTGTCATTAACTGATACTGCCATGGTTATTATTTTAGTTTTTATTTAACATATCATGTGTTTTTGTTGTAGAATTCTTCCCAAATATAAGGCAATAACAACTACTACGAATATAGTCTATACTCGATAGATAACCTAAACACAAGACCTCCAAACGTTGCCATCACGAAAGCCATTCCCGAGCAAGATAAAAAGCACTGGATGCAAATAAAACGACATTTTAAACAAGTTCGCAGCGAAGAGTGGAAGCCGAAACTTTCACGAACACTAACTGCATTCAAGTTTCGAGCCAGATAAGCACGAAAAACAGTACGAAAAAACGGCCGAATTTCAAAGCAGTGAAGACTGAAAAATATAAATTCTTATACGAAAGCGTTATACTAGGGGGTTCTCATTAAAAAAATGCCACGAGCAACACATTCCGAGCACCTGAGAGCAACTTTTCTCCTTTCGCTATTCACAATTCAAATTCGCAGAACACCTACACGGGAGGCTAATTCTGCTAATGGGCAGCGCTTTTTAAAGTCATTTGCATTTTTCATTGTACATGACGCTGTAACAATAGTAAATAGAAATCATTGAGACTTATTCCTCAGTGATGTTGTTTTAGTAGACAGACAACCTAAGAGGACGTAAAAAACAAACAAAAATGTTTAATGTTGGTATTTCACGCTTTAAGAACAGATATAAACAATTTTATATACATATTGCTATTCCTAAGCGATGTTACAGTTGATGTTCTTTGTTAATAGACAAGCAAACAAGACAACAAAATGTATTTTAAGGCACAACGTAATAGGCACAAACAACGTGTAATTACGGAATCGATAAACCTACTAAAATTGCGTCTAAAGTGTCGAATTGGTATTCCTCATTTATATTTTAACACTTTTTCAACAAGGTCAACCTTACGCTTACGCTCACGCGTTTATTGGATATTATATAATACCCTATTAAAATATCCATACTATCAGATGAACTAAAACTTTAGCAACTGTCAAGGGTATAAACTTACCTACAAAAAGCATTACTCCCTTTTGGTTCAGACAGAACCTCGGAGACACGAATAAATCTCCTAGGTCACTGTTAGGTTGTAGTGTCATATGAAACATTGGTGACTGTACGCTAGCTCATCATCCAATATATACAATATACCCCCACTTCCTTCGTCGGCCCCAACGACATATCTAGAAGAACGGCAGCTAGTCAGCATTCATTTACGTCCTAGACAACACGGGACAATAAGCCCTATAAGTATCCCCTATATACTGTAACCATATACTAACAATGCACTAAATTGAACTGTAAGTTTGTCTCTTGCAGAATCGGCTCCCACACCACAGCCAGCCTAATGAATGGATGAGACGAACTGCCGCCTAATGAGATACATCCCCCGGGTGAACGGGATCGATTCTATCAATTAGGTGTACCTCCTATGTCGTTGTGGGGAAATCGGTGCCGCGTCGCCTTGTAATTACGTACGAACTAATCTCACCGAGTTTGTTCAGTTGTGGAATGAGATATAGTCGAACTGAAGACTGAACTGTGGATAAGCGGTTGTTTTTATACTACGGTAACTTGTAGTACGTAGCTGTTACTACGAATACGAGATTTCGTTTAGTTAAGTATTAAGTGAGTTTGATGCAATAGTTAACATTACAAGTTGCAACTTACAACAGTTACAGTGGTTACGTAATTTTAGCCTTCCCATTAAATAGATTCACAGTGGTTTACTAGTATCAATAAAATAGAGGTTTTGTAATCTCAGCCATACTATTAAAGGCAAACGAGCGCGATGTGAATATATTGATAAGGCAAGCGTTTTCACAAGCTTTTACTATAATACTTGATACTCTTTCTACAATAAAACTCATATTTCTTCATTTGTCACGACTTTTGACATATCATCTACACAATAAAAACGTAATAAAGTAAAATTCCAGACATGCGTCAGAACCTTTGTTCCCAGTGACACGATTCTGTGTCGACACACGGCCGTGTCACGACAAAGCGTGTTCAAACCTAATCAGCTATTAATTTAAATAACAATCGCCAAGGAAAAAGCTCAATTATCCTAATTTTCCATTACAACTCACGCCTCGGGTGCTTTCGCAATAATATCGGGGTGGCGGACCCGCACTTTGAATCAAGGCGCTATTATCAGCAGACATTTAATCAAGGCTTCATAAACGCCGTCCTTTCAAGGTAGTTTATAAATTAACCCAATTTGAAAGGGAAGGTTTAGTGAATTCTTTCCCTCGGGGAGCGGAAGGCTTCGAATTTAACTCATTAGGTGACCGAGGAGCGGCGTTTTGTTCCGTGATGAATTAAATAAACAAAGGGAGCTTTTTACTTTTGTTATGTTAATATTTAATGTGTTGGTTAACTTACTTATTTAATCATTTTAAGGATGAATTAACTATCAGTAAAATATATATACGAAGCACAAAAGTAATATACATAAGATCACATCTATTTTGCATCAAACTAAAAAGAGACTAGCAAATCTACTACAAGCGCTGTCTAACACTCACGACCATGTACGTGGAAGTACATGGATGTCAGTACAGATAAAAGTATGATAATATCTGTAAATTTTAAGTCAGTTGCACTGAAAACAAGACACATTAAATCACTATTCATGCAATGACATATATCATTTTAGGCATTACAAGGCGAATATTCCCATTCTTCCTATGTTATTGCCTTTTACATTTAGACAACAAATGGGTGAATGTCCTTCTGTCTATCCCTTCAGGCATTATACATCGCATACCTATCCATGTATACCAAACCAAATACAAACTACCCGAGCACTACAAACAACAATTACATTCCACTACGCACTACAAACTGCATTTCGAGGCTAATGTATTCTTGCCACAATAAACCCACTTATGAGAAACTATAATGTATGTGGCCACGAGATGGACTATTTTACCACTGGCAATAAAAGATTCCACTCTCCGAGATAATAAAACTTTGATAGACTGATCCGAGAAGCTGGTTTATATATTTCGATCATGTGGCTCTATTTTAGATTAGTAGATTCGCTTATAAAGTAAACTAAGATAAAGAGTTCCGTGATGGTATTTAAAGTCACGTTGTACAATGCCTTTTGGAGTAGATAGAAAAACCTTTGACTTGATTATTCTTCTCCCATAGATAATATGTATTTTTAGTTATATTATTATGTACTACAATCCCGAGGTAGAGGCAGAATCTTGAAAACACAACAATTATTGAGAAAACTTAAATTGTTATATTGGTTTTGATAAGGAAGGTTTCTGATACGTTGCTATGCTAGCCCATTTCCTGAATTATATCATACGACAAAAAGGCAGTAAACTAGTTTCCTATTTAAAATATATGGCTAACTATAATAGGGTAAATGAGGGTTGCCAGCTTCAATCATCGATCGCACAAGCGGCCGATTTGCAATGAGGAAAATGTTTCAAAATAAAACTAACATAGACGGAGAACGAATGAACGATTCTTTCTTAGTAAAAGATAGTTGATTCCATCGGGTAACATTGTATAGATACACGTAAGTCGAATTATTTTTCTTACAAGTGTGGATGCATTCACTTATGCCTGACTATTTTGGCTAGTTGATTACTGTATATATTTTACAGTCCATAATTAAATACATAGTTATGTTATGATTAAAATCAAATCACTTTATTTTAGTGACACTATAATCTAAAATTTGCTTCAACAAGCACTTCACGTCTGTTTCCCTACAGAGAGGAATAGACGCAGGTAGAGATCACGTCTCCCTAAGATTTCGGAGTATCGAATCTCAATTTACCGATACTAGTAAACCACTTTCCCTATATATAACATACATTCTTTCTCATACATTAGATTCAACATTCGTAATAAAAACAGAACACTATCTCGAAAGTGATTTCTAGAAAAATGTACCAACATATTTGAATGATCGTCTGTTCCTTATCCGAGAACATCTCACGCGAGTTCCCACAAAAAATATGTTCACACAAAATGCCGATGCCAACCCGCTGATACACAATTCATTTTATTTTCTCACGTAACCTGTTAACCTTGAATCATGTTGGCTCCCTCTGGCGCCCACCGCGATTAAACTTAACGTTATTTGAACGAGAATACGTGAATTTCGGTAAGGTTACACATTGTATTATGTGTTATAATATACGTTATATTATGTTATATTTTATAAGGATAATCTTTTGCATCGTTTTATAGATATGAAGTGAGAGATGAGTAATATAGCTACAGATAATCGGTATTATAGATTATTTTATATGGGTATTTTAGTAGAAATCCTCTACACCGTATTTTTGATAAAAATTACCAAGGCTGTAACACATTACTTGTAAAATTCAAAGGAGTTGCGTCGTAGAAATACGTTGACAGACCGTTTGAAGCGCGAACACTGAGCGATCTATTTCTTTCGCAAGCACCACAACCGCCTCGCGAACAATTATTTGCACACATTCACAATTCGCGATAGATCATATAGAAACAAACAAAAGCAATCGATATCGAGTGTTTGTTTAGAAAGTCGACTTTGAAAAAATCGAATTCGTTACTCTTGGTAGGGGCCGTCACGTGGCGTTGGTTCCAGACTTCCAGGGGTATTTTTTTACAATTTACTTTAATTTACAAGTAACGGAATGTTGTTTGGTGTCGAGTCGCGTTGGGGGATGGTTTCACGGGGTAGGCCGCGTGAGGGCGAGGTGCTAGCGGCGCGGACCGAGCGCGACTGGCTTCGCAGCCTGGCTGGAATCCGCGCGTGCGTGCTTCAGACCCTACTCTCGAATTGACGTAATCCTGCATACGACTACCACTTTCTACAATGTAACTATACTTAGACCAATCCCTACAAGTAAAGCTCTACTTACATAATACTACAGCTATTTTAGTCAAAGATAAGTCGATAAAGTGGTGAAAAAACATGTTTTCGGTTAGCGAAGGTTGTCGATTGTCGGACTCGATGACGTCACGTAACGCAGGCGCCCGGCAGGTGGCAGCAATGCGCCGAACCTTTTCACGAATCGCGTAACAAAACTTGGGAGGGATGCTACGGATATTTTCTCTCAATCACGACTGCTCGTAGTACGCCTACACGCTACGGAACAAGCAGCTGATTTGTAGTAGGTTCAGCTTAATATAATAATGACATTAAGCTATATAATAATAGAGATTTTAAAGTATTATTTGTTTAAGTATAATTATAAGTTACAAAAGGCCATGCAATAACTCAAGACGAATTTATGACAGATTACAAGGAAGGAGTCTGCAAATTTTATTCATCCTATCCTACACCAAGTATACATCAATAGGCTTATAATAAATTATGTTCGCCTTATCTTGGAAAAGAGTCGTAAAATACAGTCAACAACCTTATGATATATGAAAAACTTACTAGACGCAAACATGTGGTTAAGTTTAAGTGTCTTTATTTAACTTGCCTTAATTTAGTTTCGGCAAAGTTACTTTCATATTGACGTTTACATGAATGTGTCAACTTTCAAACTAGATGGAGAAGCGTTACATATACATACAATTCTATAAAAAACATCACCTCGTTGTTCTGTGTCGGATAATACAGAAGAACGGGAATTAAAATATACCAAGCCCGTTTATAAATAGTATGTACACGTACATACAATTAGGCTTCAAATCTCCGAAAGGGTTAATAGAATAGAAGGTGCATAAGAACTTGAGATTTGAAAGCTGATGAACAATGATTATCAATGTAAATAATTCACTAAGCAAATCAAACAACACCTTTTACGATCATTAACTCCTACAGGCAAGTCACTGAAGTTTAATGTGTCCATCTCCGTAATTGCAAAGTTAGTAATGCTACGGCCACCTCGAACCGACGTGTTAACCAGATACCTAATGTGACAGGTGGTAAGCCGTATCGCCATTTACAAGCACAGACTATAACCTATTCGGGGAACTGGTTGGTTTCTAACAATATTTGCTGTGTTATACGATATATAAGGCTTAATTGCAGTTATGAAGGGGTCGGCCCAATAACACATATAGAAAAAGGATGACGTTAGGAGTACCTATAACCTATACATATATATAAGGAGATCTAAGCGTCAATGAAGCGGAAGTAGTTTACTACGATCAGGACACATAAAAATCCATGATATTAACCTACCTCGGACCTGCTACAGACGTTAAACGTATGTATGATTTTGAATCTATGTATAACCTGAATCTTAATTGCACAACCACAGTCTAGGAGAATAAGGCCATCGTATGACGAAGGCTCTATCGGAATTACCGGTCAACTCACTTATAGCTCGGGCTTTGATTGTGGCCGAGATCTAGATGGATTTCCACTGTCATTCTTTGTTGCGAAGAATGTGAAGTTGAAAGAGTTGCGATGAATCGAAGTTGGAAAGATACTGGTATATACTCGTTTGCTTGTGTAGTTTTATTTAGATACGCATGGTAATATGTTTGTTCTGGATAGCTAAAATAGTTTAAGGATGATACCCATTTATATGTTTTAGTGTACATGAAATTTTGTGTCGAACGTGTATTAACTTAAAATCTACTTCAGAGAAATACGCGTGAATAAAAGAGTATGATCGTGGGTTTTCAGTTAATACACAATAACATGTTAGACAAGTTATTGTAAGTATGAAAAAATCATCGATATTCTAATTTAAATATTTCAATTAATCTCTGTTCCAACAGCTATCTACTCGTAGAAAACGAGAAATTTATAGCTCCGGTATTATATCGATCCCCTATACAAGATCAAATCAATATCATAACTTATAAGAACAATAATAAATAAATGACGTTTAGCAAAACGATTAAAATTACTTGGACCATTAAGACGGCGCATTCTCGGCCGGCGCAGCGTATTTCTTATGCCTTTCAAGGCCCTCCCTTAATTATTTGATAGACGAAAGCATAATCACAGTAATGTATCACTCGGGTCCCTCAGCTGCGAGACTGTATCCGAATTTCAACTCTAATAATGACCCTTTAGAGTTGAATTTCCAAAGGCGTCCGAGCGCAACATAAAGATACTCCCGTTTATGAATTTTGAGGAAAAATGTCGGCGTTATTTTTTTACTTTTGACGCGGCTTTGTTTTGTTTCGTAATCTAGTGATCTCGTGATTAATTTATTATCCGGTTGTTAAAGTTATCGCTTTGTTGTAACCAATGGTGGGAAACGTTTTATTACTGTGTTCGTAAGTAAATACAGTTGAACAAACGTGAAATTTAAGTTAAAGGTGGTGAGAATAGTAGCTTGAGAGGGACAAAAGGTCTTGAGAATATTTATGTACATTTAAATAGTCTGAGTCTTGATTAAGAACTTTATATGTATTAATAATAGCCAATTAATCTTTAACTTATTTTATTACACTAAAGTTGGATTTGTAATCTTCTTATGTCTAATTCATAGAACATCAAGAAAAACAAGTTTACATACAATATTTTCAACAAATACATTATGTAAAGACATAAAAGGGCCGTTAGCAAGCCTTAAATGAATGCATAATTCATAGATTTGTGTTCGACTGAACACGTGAAGCCCTCGTAGTATGTGACACATATCCGTAGCTTATTCGTAGCACGTGCTGCCGGGGCGTTGTTTCAAAATTCTAATGATTTGTCATTCACGGCGTTTGTATTCAGAGCGTACTTCCCTGTAATACTAACACCAGTTTTGTTTACTAATCGTAAAGGGGAGACAGAAATATAGGGATTCTCTATGTATATAAGCACACGTGAAATATTCATGCTAAAAAGTGTCTTAGGGGATATTATAGTGTCTCCGAGGTTCTGTCCACTCCGAAAAGGATGAAAGGAGATGAATGTATATGTATGTTTAGTTTATCCTTACAATTATTCTTGGTATGTTTATGGAAATTACATGTCAAAATACATCATTATTTTGGCATAAACTAACGTGGTGGGAAAACTTACATATTCCCTGTATTAATAGTCATGAGCAGTACATTCTGTACTAAGCCCTGTAGACGGTGTCACGTTGAGTACTGACAATAATGATATGAATTTTGATGTTCCGAAAACCCTAACTCCGTCATATCGAACATGGTGCCCAAACAAACATGTAACGTACATATTTACAAAACAAAACAATTGTGAAGTTTATCATATCACACCCTCACTTCACTAACACCCATAAACCAACACACACCTCTGAATTTCGAAACAAAAATAGTGGTTGTGAAGATCTACAAATACATAGACAATTGCTCCAACCAATAAAACGATACAACTTCTACCCATTCAAAATTTACCATTCAACTTATTCTCAACATAAAAAGTACATAAACTCGGTTGCACTAATAAACTGATGAAACTTTACTAAACTACTAGAGTACTAACGGAGCTAAAAGAAGAATCCACCGCATTGCCTATAAAACAGAACGTAAAAGTGGCCGTTATACATCTGACTGTACATGTCTTTTGTATTAGGATTCATACATACATATATACACGCCTCTACGACCTAAAGGGATAGGCAGAGTTTATCCATTGCCATTTGGAACAATCCTGACAAATCTCACTTGCTTCACTCACATTCAAACCTTCTCATACATGCTCTTCTGTTCTTCACGGTGCGTTCACCAGCCTTGACAAAACTGTCTCCAATTTGATCTGTACAAGTTCTACGCGGCCTACCCCGTTCAATTCTAGCTTTCACTTTGGCTCTAATATTATTGGTTTTACGACTTCTAGTGTCTTATTCTACCGTATTTAGGTAATAACTAAGACTACATTCCTAAAATCAAGGGGTACGTAGGTTACAAACCTATAATTAACTTTAATTAACATTAACTATAAAATTAAGCATGTTTTTCTTAATAATTCTGAAGAACAATCACTGAATGTGAAGCCACTAGAGATTGCAAATAAATACTTTTAGGTGTGTGCCAAATTAGTGTAGGCCAAGTAACATAGAATAAGCAGCTGATTTTCTTTTATATGAAATGAAATGAAATGAAATGCTTTTATTCAATATGAGGATTATAAAATCACTTATTGAAAGTCAAAAAAAAAAACATTTCCACCGGAAAAGTTGTCATTACAATTAAGTAGTTAATTTTAAAAAATATTAATTAAATCTATATAAACTAATGGCATTTCGTAAAGCAAAATCCTGCAGAGAAGAAATGCCAAGAAACTCTGCAGACATATTTCAATACAATACAACTTAATTAAATAATCCATCAGAATGAGACAGCAGCCTAACCAGCAACCAACGAATACTATGAGCAACATATTAAAGGGGTCCCAATAAGAACATGCATCGTGAGGCTGCAATCACACCAAGATGAAACGTCACATAACATCATTTAGATAATCTTTCACTTTGTAGTAGCCCATCTCGATTAACGTCGCTTTAGTGCAAACTTTTAATTTGTCTAGAGGTAAGGACTTTATATGTCATAAGGATAAATCATTACGAATCACTGCAAGATTTACATCGTAGAAAAAGGATATATACCAATTTACTCTAAAACTCTACCAAACCCTGTGAGGACCATTGACTTGTTGCATCTATAAACCTATATAACAGTAGCCAGTTGCAAAAGCATTCCCCATTGCGCCTTTAGCCATTTTCTGTCTGGGTAACTCGTTTCTGGCGAGAGAGGTCTTAAAGAATTAGTGCTTTGCGTCCAGAGAAATAATTTAAAGTGACTCTGGCACTAGCTAAAACTAGCTAGCAATAAATGTACCTATATGTGGACAGTGTTGACGATTATCATATATAACGTATATAAACCTACGGATATATTTTGCGAAGTAATCAAAGATTATATCGTAGACAACATGTGTGTAATAGTTATGTTTAAAACACTCGCGATTTATACTCATTTTATTAACTATGTGACACGGGGTCGTATCACGATAAATTAATCAAGATATACGAGTAAATACCGGGAAGACTTAAGAATACCCGCGACAGAAGCTTGGAGACAATAAAACCTCCGCAGTCACTTTTAGCATAGCTATTGGGTCTCGATGTAATTTATACAAAATATTAGTGACAGGTTGCTCACCCATCGCCTTATAACTTTCAATATACCACTTAGTCACCTCCAAAAACATCGGGAAAAAAGGCAGCTAGTTTACATTCATACATACATATGCGTTCATGACCATTAACCCTTGCGGGGTAGTCAGAGGTTCAGGTGTCCATCTCCGCAATTGCGAAGGTTTTAATTCTATGGCCTCCTCGAACCCACGTGTGAACCAGATAGTCAGCATTCAATGTGACAGGTAGTGCCATGTCGCCATTTACAAGCACTAACTATTACCTGTTCGGGGAACAAGTAGGTTTCCTCACGATCTTTTCCTTCACCGTAGTATTCGACGCATTTCGTAAATGTTTTTTTATTACAGACAGCTATTTTACCTTCTTTTTAAGTCCATAACTAGTAAGGCACACGATTAAAACGCGCTTACACAATTCCGGACACGGCGCACGTAATTGCGGGCTGAGTAGGTCGATCACTTACCTGCGAACAAGCGAACGGGGTATTCGTAAACAACAACTTTTGACATATATTAAACGATGCGGTCAGGAGCGTGTCGGCTTTTAGGAAAAAGATTGGTATCTTTAAGCATTATTGCGAAACGTTTATATATTATTAGTGAGCATATAAAGTTCACTTAATAAAGATTAGTCATACCAATGTTCTTCTTAACAACCGATATGCTAGTAAATACAAAATTAGCAAAAAAATAAAAAATAAACGGCTATTCTAATTGAACTTTGGATGTTAGATGGTCGGCTGATTTAAATCATAAATATTACTGGCTACTTCATATAGTTTTTTCTGTTAGTATTAAATACTCTTCTGTTGAAGTCGGCATCACAGATTTCCTTTCATTGATGACAGTTACGAAAATTAAATTTCACAACATTACAGGTTTACGGTATTTAGTGCCTTTCCATATAGTCATAATCACACCATTTGTTACAAATGATATACATATACAAGACACATATCATATATAAGATCAATACACGGTCATTTCAATATAGGTAATGAAAATTATAACCTTATAAAATGGTAGCCGATATTCATTCAAAGGAACCCAAAATTCAGAAACGAAAACTCTTCGAAACACGAACGAAACATCGATGCAGCCAATTAATTTCTCTTCGTGCGAACCTCGAGTTCCAAATTCATGCTTAACGTTAAGACATAGAGTCGAAATTCGAACAGTTCCAGCCGAAGTATTCCGAGCAAGGAGTTAAGAACCAATAAGGTTGAATTGGGAACTGAAGTCACGCGATGAAAATGATAATTATTTTCCTTGCGAAAAACGGGTGAAAGGGTTTTTTCCAATTTAAATATTTCATAAAAGCAATAGAATATTTTTGTAAAGATCACAAAGAAAGTACAACTTTATATAAATAGGCTATTCACCATTTTTTAAAAGGAATTCAGTGAAAATATGCCAAGCTATACTTAAATGATAATGGCATTCAATATACTTATTGCGTACTAGCAAACCATAGAATTCCTTTAATCCTTAAGGAATAGACAGACGTTTGTGCAGAACTTCAAATGACGACTTTCTTACTGGATATTTTGATAAATCAGTGTTGACACATACTGACGATAACAGGCTATAACAGGATGATAATTATCTTTATCATGTTTTCCCTTACCAAACCCATCTTCCATGATCACTCAGCAATCACCTAGACAAAATCCCAATACCACTATCATTCATACAAAGTATGCCTTTAAAAACCCATTCCAATCAAACTCGAATCCGGAACCGTACCCTACCAAATCAATCACCGTGCCACCGAGCAGTAAATCAACAAAACAAACTGCCGCCATTAAACTGCGAACAATAAATGTCATAGTTTGATTGTCCTAGTTCGGTTATGAATGACCAGACATTAGAGCCTACTGTGGCTTTAGATGGGATCAAGAGAAATACTTCACTTATAAAGTATTGGTAACCCTACTGAGGTGTTGAGGGTGTATTCAGGGATGGTTAATTAATGAATACAAAGCGACTTATTAATTCAGATTTATTTTACTTACCATTCATTATATGTTTAAGGCGACTAACTAAATAATAGAGACTTTAATTCGTGTGTATTATATAATCACGTTATAAGCCTTTGCTTATTCATCAGTTTGTAGATTTTATTCAACCTGCGTTTCATAGTCATGGTACAAGTTTCTGGTAAAATGTAAATACTAGCTTTCTATTTAAACACTAACTAGGGAATTGAATTTGTCGATTTTGTACATATGTATATACGTACTGTTAATTATGTCTTATGTTTTGAATACTCCATACACATAGCAGTTATTATAAATAGTATATGTTATTTATATCATGTCAATTAATTATAAAATAGAATAGAGAACACAAAATGTATTAATGTATAAAATGTATAATGTAAATGTATTAATGTTAAAATGTATTAATAACATAATAAATATATATATTTATATGTATACAAGATTTTAAGTGACTCATACCTAAAATTTCTTCGAAATTTCGGACATAGACACACTCAAGCCACCGACAACCCAGTCACAATAAAAAGGAAGTGCATTCACAAGTCTTAAAGAGTTGTATGTTTATCTTATGGTTATATATCTAAGTAATTTTCCCCACCACACTTCCCCTCAGCGACTACGAACTGAATAATGATCGCCGCGAATCGCGAATCACCCCTTTACCCGGGTATTAAACAGCGCTATTTATAGCCGACCATCACCTAACCCGTGCTATGATTCATTACCGGATAATTAACGGGTACAGCCTTTCTGTTAAGGCATTATTCATGTCGACTACCCGCTTGCATTCATAATTCCAACCTCTCAGTTCGCAGTTTAGAAAATGCAAATAGATAAAAGCAAATAATAATAATAGTAAAAATAGTATGTGCTAAATAGTTGAATATATATTGCTAGTTGATTTCTTTTGAGTCTACTTATAGGTGATTGGATAGTTATTAAAAAAATCATTTTTCTTGACATTAATAAGTAAGAAACACGTCGTTAGAAATTATTGAAATAATATGTATTTATGATATGTATATTCTCTAGGTGTGTGTACGTAGCGTTAAGAACAGAAGAGCATGTATGTAAAGGTAAATGGGTGAGAGTAACGCATGGGAGATTGTCAGGATCGTTCCAGGTGGCTATTAATAGTCTTTATCTATCCTTTTACGGACTTAGAGACGTGAATACTATATGAATAAAAAAGCACATATTTACGTCTCTTAAAGTCTTAAAACAGCACGCAAAAGCAACTATACGTATCATTTTCTAGGGCCAGTAACAAGCAAGATTTCCTCTCCAAGCCAACATACGTAGATGCAAATCCTAGATCTCGATCTAGGCGATGAGCTGAGCCAATATGTCGATTGTATTTAAATTTATTCTTGAGCTGGGAACGAAGATGTATTTCCTTTGATACTACTCTTCGAGTCTTCTATTTGGTTTGGGTAACCTAGTTAATACTATGGAATGGAGTGTTTTCTAAGTATAAACGTAGTACGTACAAACGTTGTATTCTAAGTAACCTTTATTATGGCTTAATTGTGTAACAGAAGTCACAATAATAATAATAAAAATTTATTTATTTATTGGGCATCTAATGCCTATATTGTTAGTAACCAGAAAAATAAAAATATGTTAGAAAACATGGACAAAATAAAAGTAAATTAACAAAAAAACAATACAATGTTAGAAATGCCGGTAACTATCTAAGGTAAAGTCAAGATGAAGGATTTTCATTGATATATCTACATGTCATTTATTTTGATTGATGTTTGTGATGACCATTGTAAGAGAATTTTAAACAGTATTCCAAGCGTTTATGCGTATTTTTTCATCACAAAAACAGCACACCACCTGAATAAATCACCCCTTCAAACATTAACCACGCCTACCTTTGATTTCGGTGATCGAACGAGTACTACGTATTTACGTTGTACTGAAGAAGTTCTTAGCAACAATTTCATGAAGACTCAGTCGTTTCCAGGTCATCAGCTCTTTTGTTGGCGCAAAGGATCTTTTGCTAGACGGCTATTCACTTTACTTTCAATCTTATGTTCAACAGTTTGAATATATGTACACTTAGGAAGTACCTATAACAGCTGAATGTTTATGGACATCAATATTGGTTTATCTGATTTGAGAAGTGATAGTGGTGATGAGAAATACTTTCGGATGGACAGAAACTAGTAAAATCCCCTTTAATTGCATTTCACATTAGCATTAGCATGGAGTGAAGAAGATGTATTGGTACAATTTATTTAATGCTAGCTGTACATGTACATTTACAATAAGTTAATAATTTATAAAAAGATGAATTCACGTAAAAAAGAATGCTAAACTAATTAGCCGACGTTCTTCCCTCCGCTTAAATGGAATCGATTAGGCAATGAGCTATCAATCTGTTACCATTGTTTCATATGACATCGAAACCCTATATTCATACTAAAAAAGTGACCGAGGGGATGTTTTGTATGTCGCCGAGATTCTATCCACCGCGAAAAAGATTAAGGAACATAAATGTATATATGGATAGAAACTTGAAACTCAATTTTGTTTCTCATTATAATTGAAATAAATGGTCACAAACTTATCATAATTGATATGGAATATCCTTCCCATGGTCCTAACCCATCACCTACAGACACTATTCACCTCCTATGATAAGCGGGTGAGAAAAACAACTAATTTTATTTACAACTAACACAATAATACATACACATGCTACCCAAACACATTTTAACCCCAATATTACAACAAAGGAAAATAGTGCGTATTCCTGCGCGCACTAAAACCCTATAATAAATTACGTTCCGAAGCAAATACATGGCCCGTAATATTCTTTTGCCAAACTTGGCATCGAACCCGGCTCATTAACAATGCTATCACGTCCTGAGACAGAACAGAATATACGGATTCAGAAAGATAAGAGGCAACAAGGCAAAGGCGAGTGCACATTGAATATAAAGGCTTAGAATACATTATATTTATATAGATAGGGATAGACAGGCAAAAAGATACGAATATTCCCTGGTCCTGACCAATCTCTTACGGTTTTGACATTCATAAACCTTCTCATGTATTTGTGTACTTCTAACCTCGCTCTTTTAATATGTCACTTGTTTGATTGTCATTGAGTACAAACATAGATGCACTTTAAGTCTTGTGTATACACATTCCCTTTTTTATTGTGACGCAGTAGTCGCAGGCTTGAGTGCTCATCTCAGAAACTAATAACTATACGAGTGCATTAATAATTGTAATTAATTTATTTGTATGAATTGTCTTGGACTTACACAGAATACTTACTAGATTCCATTCAAATCTGTATGCCATAGTAGGTGACTAAAAGACAAATGTCATTATAATCTTATATATATATATATAAATAGATTCTCTTTATGGGGATTAAATGACGTATTTGTATATGACGAAATTTTCCGGCAGAGAACCAAAGTTGTAGACATTGTCTGTCGATGTTCCAAGCAAGATGCAGCAGTGGGCCGGCTACGTCTGTCATAGACCGACGAGTATTGGAGCAAAGCGGTTCTCGAATGGCGACCGCGTCTCGGTAAACGTAGTGTAGGACGCGCTGCTATATGGACCGATGACCTGAAAAAGGTCGCTGATAGTGGTTGGCTGAAGGCCACGAGTGATCGTGTTTCTTGTACCCTTGGGGAGCCCTATAGACAAAAGTGGACTGGCATAGGCTGATTGATTGATTTTTATGTGTAATTTTATTTCTATTTTATTTATCAAGTGTAAACGCGCCCTATCCTTGGAAGTGGCAGTAGTGAATCAATCGCACGTACGTAGAGGCTAAGAGAGCCGGCGCAGCGTTCGCTTGGCGCCAATTGAGCGCACACCTATTTTAGCAGCATTTTAATGTACTCTTTGGGAATAAATATGATAAACAATATGAATTTGGTTTCATATTTTTTCTTCTTTAGATTTACAGCGAAAACCTACACAAAATATAAGAAATGTATGTATGTCACCCTTAGCTTGTGAATGAAAGTTTTGTGTTGCTGTATCGTTTGGATTAAACTATTCTCTCGCTAATCCAGTATCCAAATGTAATATAAAGTTACAAATGTTAAGTGAATTGTTATAGAACGGATCACTCCGGAACTGACCATATAAGCTCTTTTATTTTAAGCTAGCAATTTTCCCTAATAGCTATCCTTAGGTAAATAATTATAACACTAAGAGCAAACTTAATTCTCTCTTCTTAATTCTCTTAGGAATTTCTTTTTTACTACTTTACCAATTAAAGTCATCTCACTCGACATATCCACAAATCGGCCATCATAAAACATCTACCGCTACCAGAGATAAAGAAAGACATCGCTTAGGGGTCTTTTAATACCAATCCAAATAAACGTTTAAAGCGGGCCCATCCATCAAGACGCGGAGTAATATTTCACTCCATAAACATTTTCCTCTTAATAAAAAATCCACTTAAGCCAAGACTCTTGCTAACTGACCCGTGGATGCAGACAGTAAAAATAGCTTGTGCAAAAGGCTTTGGCCTTTGTACTGTTCTTTTTGTATTAGCTTGTGCTTACAAAGGAAGTATAGGTATGGCGGTTACGTGTAGTAGTAAGACGTTTGACGCAAATTAGTTACTTGGTAAAGAAAGATGGCATTAGAAGGGACTAAAACTGCGATATACGTATTTAGAAGAACGGAAAATTAAGGACGCTAACAGTACTCTTGTGAAACGAAGCCAGCACGATGTTTATATATTCAAATTTAACATACGTAATAAGTAATTTTATTGATTTGGGTTTCTTTGTACCACCTCTTACTACGAACATCGAAAACAACTAATTTGAGACTTATGTATATACGAATGGTTTCGTATATTTGCTCATTACATTAATTCAACACTGCAATAAACTCAACTAGAAGCCATTATACCAAAGTAGGTAAATTGCGAAGTGGCATAAAGGAGGGAATCTGCCAAGGCATTCATCACGAGAACTGAAACTTCAGTCTTATCAAATTGAGGGAAATAAAACCACTGTCATCTTGGGCGGGCGGTGGGCGGTTGAATTAATGACTCATGAACTGTCTATCGTGAGCTAAAGACACTAACTTGCGATTCGTAGCTACTATCTTAGTGTTTGAACGAGGGGAGTGGGAAGTCGTAGTATAAAAGTTTTGTACTTAGGTCGTAGTATGGCTGCCTAAATGAATTTATCTGTCTAAATGGTCGATATGTATCCTCATACATTGTCTAAAACGAGAAACCATAGATATAAAACCAATAAATAAGGTAGTTGGAATAGGCAAAAAGAATTGTGCAATTTTAGCCGACATTTAGTCATGGTTTGCCAATTTTGTGCAAATGATTAATAAAATGATTAAACATATTCTACCTTGACATATCAAGCCATAGCTTAGATATAAACACTTAGCAAGAGATACAAAAATAACTCAAACTCGAGTTGCAACCAAATAACGACTTCAATTACTTCTTATTGACAAGTTTACCAACTGTCATCTTTGGCATATCTTCGTCGAATGCCATAATGCATCGGCATTAAGCCCATTGAGCCAATAATGGATCTCAGCTCACAAGGAGGCCGTATATCCGTGCCATTGTTAGAAGGAAATGAGGATGTGACGCCTTACTGCCTCTTCCGAGCTAATATTCACTTGAGATCAACTTAAATGGGACTTATTTGCAAGTAGGTTTATCGGTATTCACACGCTGAACATTTTCTTGGGCGATGTGCATTCCTTGCGTTGTGAACGGGATATTAGCGACATCTATGAGTCAGTTGTAAGTGATTGATTGCCAAGAATGTAGTGGGTAAGGTATATACAAGCAGATATTCACATATACATATAATCACGCCTCTACGTCCTCAAGGGGATAGGCACAGACTATCGATCTCCCCCTGAAACGATCCTGACAAATCGCTCTTGCTTCTCTCACACTCATTAATCTTCTAATACTTGCGCTGCTGTTCTTCACATTACTTACACCCGCCTTGAGAAAAATGGCTCCAATTCGATCTGTATAAGTTAATATACAATATAAATATAATTTATTACAGGCAATATAAATGAGACGATTAAAAAGACGACATACTGAAAAAGACGTTAGATTTCCTTATAACCGCCAAGTATCATGTCTAATCAACGAATCTCGTAATCTCTGCCCACTACCTAGAAATAAAAGGACCTGTATGTATGTACTATACACTATAGCATTCCCATAACTCTGGCGACCTTTGCATTCAGTTGAACGCACGGCCGCACATGCAACTTGTATCGAACGACTCGTTCCGTATCTAAACTGCGCCAGTCCGTGATCCAAATACCTGAATACTAGACCTAGTGCTCTCGATCGGATGCCTATAGCCTAGGTTATATGCTAAGTTAACAAGCTATGGGTGTCAGCTATACTTTTTTAGTAAACATGTTTAAGTTAGCAGGGCAATTATTTAATATATTTATGTCTCTATGTCCTCTATGTATCTAAATTTCACTTATATTCTTCTTTTTAAAATTTGCTATTATGCTCATCCACATAAACTTACTTAATTTTTTAAAGTTATTTAAATGTAACACGATGATATCCTTTTTTTCGTATACTTCTTAAGGTGATCGAAATGATTTATGGATTTAATTATATTCCATTCTAAGTGCCATTCTTCCCAGCATGTCGTAGGACTAGGTACAAATAGAATATATTGGGCGATAGGCTAGCAATCTGTCACCAATGTTCCATTATAACATCGCAGCCCCAATATTCATGCTACAACGTGACTTAGGAGATATTATATCTCCGAGGTTTTTGTTCACCCCGACAGGTATTATGGTACGTGAATATAAGCGAATATATGTATACAATACACTTTATTCTCTAGCTCGTTACCACCATTTTCAGGTAGGCGCATTCCCCATTATACCTGGGCGGGAGTCAAAGCTCGGACAATTGCGCCGTAACTAAGCTCATTAGCTGTTTGCTGCACTAATGGACCTGCGAAGCCTCCGTCATTATTGGCGAACGTTCGTTAAAGCCTACCTTTTGTGGATATTATAGCATAGACAAGAACTGGAGTTAACTGGCGGTTCTAATATGTATGTTTGTGTTTCATATGACATTATTTTATACATTGCATAGTTTTATTATAACTTGATAAGATCATTGCGTTTAATTGAATATTACGCCTATCGTAGCTTGATACTAATTCATCATTTTGTAATATTATAGTCTGAGTACGGTGAATTAATGTTTCTTTCATTAGGTATTCATCTGTAAGTAAAGTAATTTATTGGCTTACAAAAGGTTTATACAGGTAATATGATGTTGTTGTGTTTACATAAAAAAAACTTCTAAGCGTATAAGAAATTAAACAGATACTATGTCATAATATATGGTCATAACACGCGTATACATACTTTACCGCTGTTTCATAATTAGTTACATTCTTACTACTGATTAATCTCTAATAAGTTTAACGAAACACCATCTAATCACAACCTTTACACCCAACAAGCAATCCTAAGACAGGTAAGTTAGCACAAACCAATAATGTAACTGAATGAACGGAGCTAACGGCGAATTGCTTTCTAAGAGCTGTTGGGTCCTGAGAATTGAATTGTTAGAAGCCGATGACAGCACTCGGTATTGATTTACTCATCGATCAATTAAGCCTTACTTAAATGTTAGTTCTCCAGTACATTCATGTGACTATATTGTATAGTCCTGTTAATATTAATACATGCGCTTCATGACTAAGACTAGCAAAATCATTGTTATTAAAATATAATACACTGTAATATATTTTGATTTTTATTTTTACAGGACATACCATATACATATGGTAGTTCAGGACACCAGTTATAACTTTTCAGGAAACATGTATTTATTTAACATATATTTTCGTGCCATGATTATATTTGTTTAGAAATTACAATTTACACTTACATTTTTTCAAGAAATGACTTAATTGTTTGGATAGTTATTATTTCTCAGGTAACATCTATAGGTTTCAGGACTATTGTTCAAAACCATGGAGCATTTTCAGAACACGATTTATGAGTTTAAGAAAATGAAGAAATTAAAGTTTTAGGTTTTCAGGTGAGGCCTATTTTTATCAGAACATTATCGGACATTTTATTAGGTATACATTTTTCCAAGACGTGTTTAATTTTCAAGGACTCATGATCTTTCAGGAATTGTCTTACATTTGCGTCGCATGCATCATATATTTTTCAATACACTGTTTATAATTTTTCTAGTCATAACTTGTTTTTCAGGACACTATTTATTATTTTTAATGAAATACTAATTTTTCAGTACCCGAGTTATAATTTCTTGGATAACGTCTTTTTTTTCAGCATAATCCATATTTTTTCAGTAAATTACTTATTTTTCAGGACAGAAGTTATAACTTCTTGAGTCACAGCTATTTTTTTCAGGATTTATTTATTTTCAGGACACTATTTATGATTTGTCAGAAAATACTTATTTTTCAGGACACACGAGTTATATTTTCTTGAGTAAAAGTTTTTTTTTTTAGGACCATATAATTATAATTTTTCAAGATTTTTCTAGGACACTATTAATCATTTTGCAGGAAATACTTTTTTTTCGGACACGAGTAATAATTTTTAGGAAATACATATATTTCAGGACATCAGTTATAACTTCTTGGGAAACATTTTTTTCAGGAAATGTTTAATTTCAGTACACTATTTATATTTTTTTCGCATATTACTTAGTTTTCAGGACACAGGATATAACTTCGTGGGTAACATTTTTTTTTTCAGGTAATCATTTCACTATTATCATTTTTCACTATTTGTCACAAAACTTCCTAGAGTACCATTTAGGAAGTAAAACCTTTACATATTATGCAATCTTTAACAAAGTATGAGTATTTGATCCAGTAAGTGCATATATTAAGATAGACAAAAGCACTTTAGATACAAAAGTTTGTCTACTGTTGTATAGATTGAAAATTATGATTATCATCTTGAATTATTTATGAAATCACATTTAAGTACTATTAACTTTCTTGATTAAGCTACCAGACTTTTTGATATTCTAGACTTCTGAAAGTTTCGACACTTAAATCGTTTTAATTCTTCATCTCTTAATTCAAGTTTATACGAAGATTTATAAGGACTAATGTCATTGCTGAATAATTTTATACAAGATTCGGCCATTAGCTGACTTAAGTCAATATTTATTTAGTAAATAGTCCACAAAGTGTTTATTTTTTATTTTATAGAACTAATATTTATTTTCTATCTAGTTCTCTATCCTTTTTTAAAGCATAGAACGTAACAGAAATAATATATCCTAAGACACACATCACGACCGTCTCCCTGTACAGGAGTAGGTAGCGATCACAGACCTACCCGTTTCATCAACATCCATACAACTCCTCAAACACATTCGACACAACGTTCAGTATTACGTTCGAGGTAACGTACTAATACTATATAATTTTATTTAAGTGACTTTGTAAACTCGTTTGTACTATGACCAATCCCTCTAAGACCCAATTAATTAAACTTTTAATACTTTAATTAACAACGGTCATTCGTAGTTGCGAGGTTAATCAATTGCTTAACCTCATGAGTAGGGATTAGCTCACAAATGACTATGACTATAGTTGTGGTTCATATATGTATAAGAATAATCAACTAAAACACTTAATCAAGACCATTAACCCTTACGGAGTAGTAAAAAACGAACCTTTCCGGCTCTACAATTGCAGAGTTAGTGTTATATCGTTATAGGAACAATTAACATTACGTCACGTAATTAGAGATATTATACTTAACTAAGTGACAAACTACGTATGTATGTGAATAATTCGCTACGGTGGTGAAAATGGGTATCCCATATTAGCCTACCACTCTATAAGAATACAAGCGTGACGTGTATATTTTTCCTGACTAAATTAAAATTTTTATTTATTTTTATTCTTTTTTATTATGTTGTATCAACAACCAAGTTGCCAGTAAAAAGTGTTAGTGTCTGTTAAAACTGAGTTAATTTTATCATTATATGTATTTATATACAACATATGGATGTAAAAAAAAGTAATGACGTATTTACAACAAGAACATACTCTAGTTGCCAATAACAATTTTAACGAATTCCGCTTTTGGCACAGTCCTAACATGAAAAAACCTCAGGTAATATTTGCTACTGATCTCATTGTGTTTCTGGAAGTTTGCCAGAGTTTCACTGCGACAATTAGGTTTATGAAACCCTCAATTGAAGACCTGAGTTGAGCATGCAGGGGTATAAGATCAAATATTATGTAGTCAGTTTCGAAATAACCAGCTTGTTTGTGTGTTTGCGAACTAAAGAAAATATTTGTTATTTTATTCATCACAATGTGCCCTCTGTGCTATAAAGATAAGTTCATTTTTGTTATAACTTTCTTATGCATTCTTTCCTACAAAGTATACACCTGTTTTTAGAAGAATATCTCCAATTGGTTGTACATAATTAAAGTTTTCATGACGATCTAAACCTGCCATCCACCTAAGCTCGCTACATTTGTTGTATTTCAATATGCTCCAACCACGTTCACATTCGTTACTCTATTTTGACAAACCATTCCGTACTCTAACACAAAGTCTTACATATTTTTCCGAAAATTACATACATATACACTAACATCATGTTATCCTTTGTAGAGTGGCCAGAAGCTCGAAGAAATTTTATCTGCTTAGTTAGTTTCTGCTTTAGTTTCAATGTTATAAAGGCATAAATATGGAACATTGCTGACCGGTTGGTACTCCATAGCTCAGCACATCGACTCCTAGACTCTGCTACCTCATACAGATTTAACGTTTAATATAATAATAATATAAATAACGTTCATCATCTTAGCCCCTCGTATATTAAACTGTCCACACGTCGCTCGTAGTTTGCAGTACGGCGCAGCAAGATTAACCGGTTGCCGGCATTTCCGTTTTGTTTAACTCGAAACAACAACGGGTAACAATTTCGTTCGTTCTAATCAACGGGGCTTAGGGCTTGTTCACACTGAGCGGGGGGCGGGGACGGTTTTAACGAAAATTATCTTTGAGAATGGCAATAGCTTTAAATATAGTGTTATCCGGGTAATTTTGAAAAGAAACAGGTTGTTACTTTTATTATACTGTGGGTTACATCTGCAGTCACTTAACATGAATTAAATTGTTTGCTATAAATATCGAAATAGAGCCTTAAATTAGTGAATACCTTCCAGGACAAAAATGTAACCAAAATTTTTGGTATCTAGTTTGAGTGCATTTTAATTGCATATTATCTACAACTCAATCAGTTTTTATCATAGGTATTAAGTCATGCATTTTATACACATATACGCCATCAACTAAGCCGCGTCATTTAATGCGTGTACGCGCCGAGCCTTACCAGCGAGTTACTGACAGCGACCGTATCGTGTTTGGCCGAAACCGCCGAAGTTTGCTCATTGGAATTTTCGTTGTTTTCACGGACGAAGCATCATTTTCCATACAAATTGGGTTTAGTATAAACTCGATTTTATTTATAGAACCAATGAGCTGTGCGCGTCACGTGTCGTTTTGAGGAAAATGGGTAATGTGAGTTACGTTTTCAAAATCTACTTATTTGTTAGGGTGTCGAGTATAGGAATGGGATATTAGGTATTGGGTTTTACAGTACAGCTGATTAAACTTTTCGTAATTTTCAAGACAATTTAAGTCGTATATTAAAACAACCTTGTCCATAATCAAATTATACAAATAATTTCGATTCTTGCACCTCTTCTGCACTACTTGCCTACCTACCTGTTCTTTAGTATTCAAGCAGCCCCATCGCCTGACACTAAGTCAAAAGTAGTAGTGTAATTTACAGTGCACGACACACATTATTACCAATCCAAGTTCATAAACAAGCACAAACAACATTTCTTTCATAAAACAAGTTGTTGCACACGCAATTACGGTTCACTCGTTAGCCCTTGCATAGTTAAGCAGTCTGCGAAATAATTTATTTCAAAACGAGGGTAGTTGCCATTTCCGGTCCGCCATGTTGGAACCGCGTCGGCCATTTCCTCCCGCGATTGTAGATACCAGTGGCGACATCTGAGAATGCCATGCGAGCAACACGCGACCGCCCTAATTGGTATGCATTCATTATTTTGGATTGATATCTCTACAGGGCCGTTGAAGAAATTTGTTCCAGCTATTTCCGTCGAAGACAGCTGCTATTTCCTTTGTGTTGATACACTTGTTGAGGGAACCAGAGTTAAGTGCTATTTTTATTTCTTTTGCATAGTAATAAGGCAATAAGCATGCGATTAGTGTTTTTTATGAAAGTGGGCTTTTATGTGTTGATCATTCAAAGTTCTGACTACCTGTCAGGTAATAAAAACATTGTATGTTACGTATAACGTAGAGCAGCTGAGGCTGTTCAACGACTTTAAACAATAGTTAACTTAAATTTATGTATATTTATTTAAAAAAATCGACGTAGCTCAGTTGTTTGGGCCTTGGCTATGTATCAGTGGGGACAGGGTTCAAATCCCGCTTGAGCATGCACCAATGGAAATGAAGTTTAATGAATTTCTATGTACATTTTCGTAATAAAAACACATTTACGAAATGCATCGAATTATACCGTGAGGGAAACATCATGAAGAAACGTACCTGTTCGCTGAACAGGTAATAGTTAGTGCTTGTAAATGGTAATATGGCTTACCACCTATCACATTGAGTAGTGACTATCTGGTCAACACGTAGGTTCAAGGTGTCCTTAGAATTACTACTTTTGCGATTGTGGAGATGGAACCGAACCTCTGACTACCCCGCAAGGGTTAATGATCGAGAACGCGTTTTTTTTTATTTATTAACAAGAATATCTGGTAAAAGTTGGTTCAATGTAAACATACATAAACTACATCACTGTTGCATTAAATTCACAGGCAGACCAGGGTTGATGATTATGAAGCGTATGGTAGGTACTATACATGGAGTAGTTAATAAGAGGAGTAGGCTTTACGCAATATTTGTATGGAAACTAGCGTGGCATTACGCGGGGTGAAACGAGGTACGCGGGATGGAGGGGACATATTTACTTTATTTTATGAGAAAATTAAAAACATTCCATCAACTAAACAGACCACAGACTAGTCAATGACTTCACCGTAAAGCCATAATCGCAGTTAACGGAACCAAAGGTATATAACATCAGCCGTCAGATGGAGCTCAAAGTATCTCTTACAAAGGGGCAGAACGCGTCCGTATCTTGGGGAGCACGTCTGCCGAATTTATCTCGGAGTTAGTCTCGCGTCGCGCCCCTTCCGTACAATTATTTACATGGAGCGAGCGCCGGCTACTGAATTGAATATGATCGCAGGATTGCTTGCTTGATGTATTGTTGGATATTTTGTGCTCGTGTTATGTAAGGGAATTGTGAAAGGAAATGCAGTTGGAGTTTTGTTAGAAGGGTTTAGTTTACGAAAGTATTATTTATGTTTAGTTAGTTTATCTTATTTTTAGTTAGTTACTTTATTTAGTATGTTTTTAGGTGTATAGTGACATATTGTAACCGCAAGTTTTTACATCCCGAAACAATTGGATTGAAAGTCCATATAGTAATATCGAATGTATTTAAATAATTCTAGTTAATTTAAAAATAACCTGACATTTATTTATAGTTGAGTTATATTAAAGATATTATGATTGAAATGATTAATGAGAGCTCACCATTAAACAACACAATATCTTAATGTATCTTCAAGAACAATTCACAGTAGCTTATGAAATTCACTGTATTCTAGCACCAATTTCACCAATTCGCCACGGATAGACCATAACTTGTCCCTCTATATATCAGATTTAAACCCAAGTTAGATATCGAATTTTCAGGCATCTTGGGCGAACTCATAAATCCACTCACGGCTACGAACCCTCAAGTATCCGTAGTACAGTTTCAAAACCTTAGCTTTGCCCACGTACCCAACTTCGTAGCACGAGTATTATATCAGGAAAAATATAAACTGGGAAAAGTTTGCTACGAATGAAACGGATTTTGAATTTGCACTCGTAGTTCGCGAACTACCGGCTGCATTGAAAAGATTTTTGTGCTAGTTATCAGAGAGATCAGTTTTGAGTTTTATATGCTAACTTCAGGTTCGTAATACCTGAAAAGGTGGATAGTACCTCGGGACTTATTTTTTGTACCTATATATTTTAAGTATGAATCTTCTCATTACCCTTTATCCTTTTTTGCCGTAACATTGTAAGCATTACGTCTTCGATCTCTTTGAAAATACATAATAACTATAGATATTGTGCTACCATTTATATGAAATATTAACGAAATTCACAACCCCTATTCCTTTATCGGAATGTGTTAGTTAACATACTATTTACCCTCTAGGCTAAAAAGTATATATAGCTTTACATTTTAGCACAGTTACACAGTCCGGCATAATACCGACGTTAGCGGGCAGTGTCAGCAAAAAGTCTGTCAACAATCTGCGACCGATAGGAAAGCCATTACCGCTTTTTGTGCGATCAACCATCCCCTCTCGCATAACGCTACATAGCTGGATAATTTGTGTGGAAAATAAGTATTTAAATGATTAATAACTAACGGGATTTATCGCGTAAGTTTTATATAATAAAATTACCTTTTTTAACTCGACGTTCCGGCTACGTTGCAGTAGCCATAACGCGATAAGTCCCGTTAGTTATTAATCATGAGTATAAATCGCGAATCTCTTAAAACTATAAGTATTTAAATATTGTCTAATCGTGTTGTGAAAGTGTGGAACTCTCTTTCGGAGACTGTGATTAGTGCGCCCTCAGTGAACAGTTTAAAAGACAGGCTTGATAAACATTTTAAAACTTTAAAAACTCAAGTGCAATATACACGCATCAGCTTGAAGAATTACTAGTGTATTTAATAAATAATAATAATATATTGTAAATGTAAATAAGTCCGCAGGTGATTATTCGAGCATCTAACTTAAGAATCATAGGGATAATAACGTGACTAAACTACTAAACATTTACATACATGTTAAAACCTATTAACAAAATATACACATAACAAATCACACTTGCTTCAGAAGCGATTTGCGATGTTATTTTCGCAACTTTTCGTTACAAGTGATCACTTTTCCATAAGTATGAAAGAAAAAGGTTTACATCTCTTTAAATTTCATACATACGCAAAACATACGCTTCACGACTTGTGTTTACACACTCTCTTTTTATTGTGGCGGGGTAGTCAGAGGCTTGAGTGCCCATCTCCAAAATTTTGAAGGCATGTTAGGTGTGGGTCTCTTAAAGCCCGCGTTTAAATAGACAACCATACATTTATTAATATGTAGGTTTAATCACCATACACATAGGATTCAGGAAATTTCAGAGATAAAGGCACGATATTCACACAATACCGTGAACATAAAATCTTCATCATCATCAGCCTGTAGTAATCCACTGTTGGACATAGGCCTCCCCCAAATGACGCCACTTCTCCCTGTCAGTGGCATATAAACATGAATTAATAACTAATGGGACTTATCGCGTAAATTTTAATATAATAAAGTTACCTTTATTATCAACCCGACGTTTCGGCTACGTTGCAGCAGCCTTAGTCACGGGCAGACTGCAACTTTATTATATAAAAATTTACTCTATAAGTAACATTAGTTATTAATCATGAGTATAAATCACGAATCTCTTGAAACTATAGTATAAACATGAAATCTTCATATACACATTCATATTGTAACCACGCTAAATGTTCACTATCTCGCATAAATTACATCTTCATATACTTAAACTAGCGACCCGCTCCAGCTTCACACGGGTATAAAATATATTGCCTATTCCACTATTTAATGGATGTTATTATACATATAAACCTTCCTCTTGAATCACTATATCTATTAAAAAATACCGCATCAAAATCCGTTGCGTAGTTTCAAAGATTTAAGCATACAAAGGGACATAGGGACAGAGAAAGCGACTTTGTTTTATACTATGTAGTGATAAGCATATTCTACTCGCACCCGTTGATTAAGTTAAAACGTTAACATGAAATATAATCTAATTAGCGAGCTTAACGACGCCGTACCCGCTGCAGGTGGCTTTAATAATAAACAATAATTGTATCAGTCTTGGCTCCTTGCCCGGATAGGACAGTATTACGAGACCAACCTGCATCGTACCGCAATGCACCCGTTCACTTACCTGAAACGAAAAAATTGAACATTAATATAGTGTACCTATAAGCGCCGAGTGTGTAGGTGGATGCTAATGAAGCGAAAGTGGTTTGGTAGTGGAAAATGGGAACAGTGATCTCTAACTACCGCTGTGTAGGGAACGGGTGTGATGTTTATGTAGATACATACACTTTACGAACGTTATCCCTTGTGGGGCATACAGAGGTTTACGTTTCTATTAAAACAATTATATAGTTATTGTATGGCAGTCTAAAACTTAGACAGTCAACACCTAATATGACAGGTAAGCCGTGCCACTTAAAAGTACTGACTATTTATATATAAGATACATTCTATTTCTATAGTCACTTCCAAGACTAGGAGATATATGCATCATACTACTCGTATTTCTAAAGTCGCTTTCAAAATTTATGCATGTCTGCTTAATAACATTGTCACCATTGCGAATGTTCAAATAATTAATATCATGCATTCATGTAATAGTCATAAGCAATGTCACAGTATATAGACACTGACCATTGCTTATATCAAGAACTATGTAGATTTAGTTTTAAGCCTAAAATTTAATGTCTTAATAAAACATTATATATCTATTCACACCCTTCAAATTCCTTTCGTGGAAAATACACATCCGTAGGCATTACATCTCTTCGGGTACTCTTAACATCAATATTATGAGGGTATTGAGATTAATATGCCTTATTATATTACATTATTTACTATGTGAGACCGGGTAATCACGATAAACTAAATTAATAAAGATATAAATACATTTATTTCATCCGACGTTTCGACCCAGTTGCATGGCTGTGGTCGCGGGAAGACTCTGACAACTAGGTCGAAACGTCGGGTGAAATAAAAGTATTTATATCTTTATTAATTTAATTTAAAAAACGCTAGTGTTTAAAAATAACTATTACATTAAGTATACACCAATCACGCGTTAAGACTTCTTAATCAAATATGAAACGTAGTTATTACATAGCACATAGTATAATCGACGTAATAGATAAAGCATTCTCGTCTAAAGGCGCGAACCAACAAAACACCGGGTAAAATTCGAAATCGATATCCACCATTGTCTTCGAGACAAAGACTGGGAAAGCGAGTCGAATCCATCAGAAGCAAGTCTCAATCGAGTTCAGAAGAATCGAACTCATTGTGATCGAACTATAATTGGCGAAAGTGCATGCGGAGTGGTAATTGCTAGTCTGCGCTGGCACCTACGGGTGTAAATACACTGTAATTATACCTTATTGGTCAAATTTCACTATCATTCAAAGTATACAGTGAATATAAAATGCTTAGATCAGGTTACGTGTTCAAAATTCAATAATATCTATTGGTAACAATCAAATACTCATAAATTACTAAATTAAATAATCGTTTTAGCTTCATTGTTGATCTGGGACTCAAATAGCGTTGCTATCTTCTTTCTTGTAGAAATATTGTAAGCAACTGAGGGAATAGACTTTTTAGTGTTAAGTGATAAGTTATCACTATATTACTTAATTAGATACAATTAAGCCACTGCAATAATACACTAACTTCATTCCCATAGAGCTCTTACAAGAAATATAATTATGATTAATAACTTACGGGATTTATCGCGTAAGTTTTTATATAATAAAGTTACCTTTATTATTAATCCGACGTTAAGAAATATAATATACATACGACTCCTACTTAAAACGCAAATAAACCCGACCACTAAACCAACAGTTCAACATATAACTTAAACTTCTTTTGATTAATAACTAAACGGGACTTATCGCGTAAGTTTTTATATAATAAAGTTACTCGTACCTTTATTATTAACCCGACGTTTCAGCTACGTTGCAACAGCCTTGGTAAACTTATGAGATAAATCCCGTTTAGTTATTAATCATGAGTATAAATCGCAAATCTGTTAAAACTATAATTAAACTTCTTTAACTGACAAAGTCACCGAAACCTCCCTGTTCTGCTATGACAACAGAGGGTTTCTCCGAATGGTCCTTTGGGCAATCAATGCTCCTATGCAAATCATCCCGAGGATGCTCCACAATTCCGCATGAATGGTGTCGGTTACATTCGCTTTCAAAACGCCACTGCCTCCCAAACTGTTGAGACGCCATTTTGGAAAATAAGAAATAGTTTAAACGGTAACGGGAGTAAAAGATAGGTCGCTTTGGCGATTGACTAGCAATCTGTCACTTATGTTCCGTATTAATTTGATCACAAGTCCTGATGAAAATGTAATAGAGGAACGTTTTGTCACCGTGGTTCTATCCACATTAAAAGAGATTTATGAATGGGAGCAAATGTGTTTAAATATATACGGAAAAGGCATGGTTGCTTGGAATGATTGTTTTTGAAGTATCGTGTATAGAGTTAACGCCAACCTCAATGGCGATTCTCGTACATTCTTAATTTAAATAAGTGTTAATTTACTTCAAAGATCTATTCACCATAGTAAAGATTATTTACAAATTCATCATCGATTATTTACGTATTCTACTTATGATTTATGAGTATCAATGTAACACATTGATTAGTTCTTATTAAAAAATTACGAACACTCCATTATGATTTAAAGATCCGATTACAAATACCAACTAAACTGGCTAAATTCACACGCCCTCTTCAGCACAGTTTGAGAAGCCCCTTCCTATAAATCGAGCGTCCTCCGTGGACACAATGGGAGGCTGCAATTAGACCAAGAGGCCACTCCCAAGATTGCTCTCGGCTCCAATTCTGACTGACGTGCTTCTTCGCCTTTCAGACTTAATCTCCGGAATCATGGCCTACGAGCCGGATTGGAATGGCTTGGAAAAGTTTACTATATGTATACGAGTATATCTATTAATACTTGTTTATATGACAGAATAAACAAAAATACGCTTCACGACTTGTGCATACACACTCCTTTTTTATTATGTCTGAGAGTTGAGTGCCTATCTCCAAAATTTCGCAAGCATGGCAGTCGGATGGACGACGTATTGAATAAGAAGGTTAGAACTATGAGTGTCTACGAGTGACAATGGCGAAAATAGTTTATCAGGATCGGTAACCGTGGTCTCTGCTTACCCCTCTACAGGGAAACGGGCGTGATGTGTATGTATGTATGTAAATAACAGTCAGGTGGATGACATATTGAAAAAGGGTGTCATAAGAAATAGCTATAACAATCATATATAATAGCTATATACAAATGTGTGAAAAGTGGTGTAGAAGTTACAACGAAGCGAAAGTATTTATTTTTTTCAGAATCGAAACAAGTGGGGATATTGTATTTCTATCTACCTCTTTGTAGGGGAAACAGGCGCAAAGTGACAGGTATATGGTACATGCTAGTTATATAGCTGTGACTAATGAAGTAGCTTTCTAGCAAAAGATATGGACAAACACTTTCACGACGATTGCCTTGCAATTACGAAGGTAGTAATTCTATGACCACCTCGAACCCACGTGTTAACCAGATAGCCAGTACTTAGAACATGAATGAATGAATTGAAATTCACGTCCTTCCATACTTTTTGGGCTGCACAGAACCACGGATATTTAATATCTCCTAGATCACTTTTAAATATATTGGAATCGTGATGTCATATTGAACATCGGTGACAGTTGCTAGCCCATCGCCTAATTGATCCCATTTATCCCTAGTCTCTTAAGTCGCCTACGACGCCGAAAAATAGCAGCTAGTCAGCATTTTTTTACATTTATTACATTACATTATTTATTCATTCTATTAAGGTTGTTAATTCTATTACAAATATTTATTTATTTCTATGCCTAATAAGAGATTACTAGAACTAGAGCATACTTGAGAATCTCGTCTCATCCACACCGATGGTCGGCTTTATTAAAAATTCTCGACCTTTTTCCAGTAGAGGGAGTCAAATTGAAAAATACTCTCAATTCCAATCCAAATGGACTGGATAATATTGTGAATATCTTATTAAAGGAATTTATCATAAATTTAATTCATTACAGACGAATCAAACATTTCCATGCTTAATGTTATCATTTGCTTGATAGTCAGCGATAAATATCTACTTGGTCATCTATATTAATTTGGAGGTAGTTATAGTATTCACAATTTGCCCAAAGAATTCTATCAAACCCTAGTACCTAACTAAGACACTTCTTAGGATATTCAAGTAAATATACAGTTATTTAGCATTACACTTAAGACCCAGTATAAATAACTATATCTACCATATGCCCCTTGCTAGTCTGTGACGTAATAAGCCGTTCTTCTGTGTCGTAGGAGGCGACTAAGGGACTAGTGGTGGTGACACATGGCAACGCATCACCAATGTTTCAAATAACATCACAACCTCAATATTCATAGTTACTAAAAAGTGACTTAGTATATTATCGCCTCTCCAAGGTTCCGTCCACTCTTAAAGCAATTTAAAGACGTGAATGTATTATATAGGTACAAGTACCATATTCCCCTTTGTCGCCTCTTACAGCAACCACCCCTCTCAATCCATTCCCTTGCTTAATAAAACTGCAAGTCGGCCCCGAGTGCGCGCCATTTTCCCGAGAAAACCTCAAAGGGACTAGTTCTCTTCCTACCACTCGGCGTCTAATACATACAGAGGGTTGGGTGTTCAGCATGCGCGGATCACCAGGAAAAAAAAGTATTATAAGGAAGAAGCAAAATTGTCAAGGAAGCGAAAGTGGTCAGTCAAGATCGGAACAAATGGGGATCCGTGATCACAATCATTCTACAGGAAATCAGGCATGATTTGTATGTATGTAGAAAAATAATTACAAGTGTCTATGAAGTGAGCAGTCATGATTTTTGTAGTTGGAGCTCAGAATAGTTTCTGTCTCTCCCGTTGGAAAGTGGTGGCATGAATAAATATATAAAAATGAATCATAGGTGTCTATTAAGTCAGATATTTGTAAAGATTGTTTACGTTCAGGATAGTTAGTTTATGTCTCTCCAGTTGGGAAGTAGAGGCTTGAATGAAACATTGAATACATAGTACATGTGTTATCGAGAGTTCATCTACACTTGCTTCTTCGGGAAAGAAACTCGTGTTTGTAATGATCAAGACAACACTATCATTAATCCTTGCTTTAATGGGTATAAAATCGCTAGCGCACAATAACAGAATAAAAATATCTTTGTCGCCATTGCTCTTGTATCGATATTTTCCTCTGGTTAGGTATGCATTATTTTTGTCGAAGAGTTTACCAGCTTTGATATTAATTAGTGTTAATTATTTACCTCTATATAATATTGGTTAAATTCTCAGAATTTATTACTTTTTCATGTAAGTATTAGAGACGAGAGATGTACTACGAGATTATCCAATATTAATGCATTCTGTACACCCAATCTGCTACGGGGTACCATTTGCGAAAACGGGACATTATTAAGACATCACGTTCTCAACTTCGCGGATAAGATTCCATCTCATTTAATACATCAAACCTGTCTATCTTGCAGGAACTGGCAGAAACCAATATGCGGACTTTTAGAATTCTAACAAGAATCCTTTTTTTCGTACAGTTTTTTTTGGCTTGTATGTTTAGAGCCTCAGGTTTGAGATTACTAAAAAAGAGATGTTGATTATGAAGACGTTAGAAGAATATTGGAAACATTTTATTTGTTAATACCCAAGTTTGGTCAAACGTCCCGACCTATACGTTGCTTCATACACTTAGACAGAATGCACATAAGGAAAAAGCAGGATTAAGAAAAATTACACGGTGAGGTTTAATTTGTTATAGCTACTGCCACCGAGGCTAACTATACGAAATCGTTATAATTCACAATTAAAGTGCCTGAAGGGATACACACTAACACAAAACCAAATCATGGATTATAGCCTTATACTTATGTATGCATATGATTATAAACAAAAATTTTAAACAAACAAAACAAGTATTATAAAGTATTATAAACAAACTAATCAATCTACTTTGTACCAGTCTTAAACTTCTAAGTACTACTTGAACCCTAGTTTGAACACATGCATTGCTCCATCAATCTAAACTAGTAGATAATCAATATGTATGTATGTATGTATGTATGTATGTATGTATGTATGAGTGTGTATGTAAGGAGGCTGCCTCCATTACCTTCTCGGAAACCATGAAGGCGCACAGTAAATAGATTCTGATCGAGAACGATCCATAATTAACTTATCGTTCTGAGATCACGTTGTGGAGGATATAGCGCGATTCTGCTATTAGGAGAGTTAATTTATTATTGTTTTGCAAGGTAATTTAACAAGAGCAATGGGATGAATGATAACATAAGGAATAAATGTGAGTGAAGTGGAAGGGCTGTTACGTAGAGGCCGGAAAAAGGATGACCTTAGGAGTACCTATAACCGCCGAGTGTGTATGAGCGTGAATGAAGCGAAATTGTTCTGTCAGGATCGGGACAAATGGGGATCAGTGATCTCTGCCTACTCCTCTACAGGGAATCAGGCGTGATGTGTATGTATGTAAATTGGATTGTGATCTGTGCCTATCCATCTGTAGTAAGAAAAACGTAAGAAAAGCGGAATCAACCACAAAGATTATCGGAACCAATTAGCCTGAAGATGGGAAATTGATATTGAAAGTAATTTCAATTATTAAGGTAGCTCCGTCCTGATTAAGGACTTTCAATTTTATCTCCCTGCCACTGCATTTTTCAGCAAAAAACGAGAATACTTTCTTATGTAGTAGTTACTACTAGTTAAATTTCAATATATAACATAATTAAATTTTCTTTACAGTACTTTTTCGTTGTTCATTTAAGTGCAAGCGTACACATTAACATCTCAATGTCCCACCATAACAGTCACAGACTATTCCACAATTACAGGTCAAATGTAATATATTCTAAGTCTCTCTTGCTACTTACACATGTGTTAATGTGCTCATACACTTTCTTTTCAGATAATTTTAAATTAATATCCCTAAAGCGATGACTATTGTTCAATAACTACCTTTTAAACACAATCAACGCATTTACCATTCCTTTCACCTAACACTCCTCTTATAATACTTATACTATATATACAGGGAGGTTTAGAAAAGCATATTCGAAAGTCGTTAGGCGAGGGCCTAGCATCCATCCAACGCAATGGGGGCCATCATGCAAATGACCCTAGCCATTCCTACTTTTCGGCTTCGCTCCATTTTTGCACCTTCCTACTTACCTACTTTGAGTTCAGCGGTATTATAGAGTAGATGTCTTTGTGTATTAAAATTGAATACACATACATATGCCTGTAAGATATATGTCTCTAATACCCAACGGGATAGGCAGAGACTACCGCCACCTGGAACGATCCGGACAAATCTATCTTGCTTCACTCAAACACATTTAAATTCTAATACATGCTGTTCTTACTTAAAAATGACTATCGCAGCTTATGACATATTTATTTTATACTTATAACATAGAGTACCCGCCACATACGGTGGCAGTTGGAGGCGTCGCCACAGTCGCGTAATCCAGTGTTGCCAGTAAACACGCCAAAACTAGCACTCACTGTGCCATACGGCTCGATACATTATATTGAGGTTTCATTTGTAACGATCTTTGGTTGCAGAGCTATAAACTCAAATAAAACAAATTAATATATCTAAGTCAAAATATGTTTATTTAAAATAGGCCCTATCACAAGCTCTCTTTGAATGTTATCTTATGATCTAAGTATAACAACAATAAAGATTATTATTTTTATAATTAACAAACATAAAGATTACAAAGAAAGTGAGCAGTGTGCCAGTTTTTCCTTAACAATAATTATGATCCCTATCGCCTAACGTGGTAAAAAAAAACCGTAAACGTGGAAAAAACCGTAAACGCAGCAAAAAGTTTGATCTAGACGAATTTGATTTGTCTGCTATTCGACAAAAAATTCACTTCTTTTATGTCGTAAAGAAAGAACTGCCTACTTTAAGCAAGTTAATTGTTGAATTGAAACGAGACATAAACTTTCAAGGAAGCATGACAACTTTGAGAAGAATTCTAAAACAAATTGGTTTTAGATTTAGACCTTGCCAGTCTAAGCGAAAAGTTTTGATGGAAAGGTATGATATAACGGCATGGCGGGCAAGATATATACTAAGGATGAGAAAAAATAGGTTAGAGGATAAAAAATCCGTTGTCTTTTTGGATGAAACTTATATACATCCGACCTATCATAAGAAGCGTTGCTGGCAAAGTAATGAAGAGGATGGCGTATTGGTATCTGATTCTGTTGGAAAAAGATTCATTATTGCACACGCAGGTTCAGACCAGGGTTTCATAAATAATGCCCTTCTTATATTTAGGTCCCAATCTCAGTCTGCAGATTATCATGACGATATGAATTCGGAAAACTTTTTAAAATGGATGACCAATAAAGTTATTCCTAATTTACCACCTAACTCTCTTGTGGTCATGGACAATGCTCCTTACCATTTTGTACAAATAAATAAAGCGCCAACAATGTCGTCACGAAAATCTGAGATGCAAGAGTGGCTAAGAAGCAAAAATCTTTATTTTGAGGATAGCTGGACAAAGCCATTTTTGTTTGATCTTATAAAAAAAAACAAAGATCCACCTGTATACAAAATTGAGGAAATCCTTAAAACACATGGACATGAAGTAATAAGACTACCACCCTATCACTGTGACCTCAACGCAATAGAGAAAATTTGGAGTTTGGTTAAACATCGTGTGGCCGAAAAAAACGTGGATCAGGACCCAAAAAAAATTTTGGAACTAACAGAAGCTGCGTTTGCCAGCATAACAGTGGAAGACTGGAAAACCCAAGTTCAGCATGTACTGAACGTCGAAGACAAATATTTTGAACGTGACAGGATTATAGACTCCGAACTTGATAAATTTATAATTTCTACTGCTAGTGACAGCGACACAGACTCAGATACAGAAAGCGATATCGACGTCAACAGCGATAGTGATGACTATGAAATGTTAGGTGTTAAACGTATCCATATGGATCATAATTATTGTTAAGGAAAAACTTTATGTTTGTTAATTATAAAAATAATAATCTTTATTGTTGTTATACTTAGATCATAAGATAACATTCAAAGAGAGCTTGTGATAGGGCCTATTTTAAATAAACATATTTTGACTTAGATATATTAATTTGTTTTATTTGAGTTTATAGCTCTGCAACCAAAGACCGTTACAAATGAAACCTATAATGTATCGAGCCGTATGGCACAGTGATTGCTAGTTTTGGCGTGTTTACTGGCAACAGTGAATTATGCAACTGCGGCGACGCCTTCATCTGCCATAATATATTCAAAATTATAAATATCACAAGCTCTCTTTGAAAGTTATCTTATGATCTAAGTATAAATTAAAAAAACTATTTCAAACATGGCACTGAGCATTGTCTTTACATATTTTTTACCGAGGTTAGATTAGCGGAGACCCTAGCTTGGAGAAGAACTAACAAGAAACTCCGGAAATCAATTTATTATAATCACCCTTAACAAACATAAAAATTACAAAGAGTGGGCAAAAAACACAACGCTGGTAATACTAAATTTACCTTTCATACAAAATAACACGCAATTGCGGAAACGTCAAATTTAGTTCCAAGTTTGGCTACTGCCACCGTATGTGGCGGGTACTCTATGTATAACACATTTAGAGGCATGTGCCCGATATGCTGTACATTCAACGTGAACTAACCTACATATCTATGATAGAATATGCTATGATCTCATATTATGATATATGTACCTATTTTATATCAATTGCATAACTTCGGTAGTAACAATTATGCTAAAGGCTGTAGTATTATATTATCTGTGCTAAAGGTGAGTGAAGAGATGTTATTTAATGAATGGCGACGAGATATCATATTCTCTACTTATGTATAAACTTTTATAAATAAAAGGACTTGAATCAAAATATGCAAATAATCTCACAATTACCATGACCGGTAAAGTAAGGATGTCTATTCTCTGTCTATATGTATGCATGTTATAAGTTCATACATAAGTAAACAATATGATATCTCGTCGCATCTAAGCCCAACATTATATGGCATATCACTGGCGTACCTTTATTACCTAATCCTCTAATGGAATATACCAATTTGTATGCTGGTGGCTAACGTGTAACTTATTCAGGCAAATAGGTATTAGATAGTTTTTGGCACAAATTTTGTTAGGGACTTAATGGGCACGAAGTAGGTTAGTTGTTTCACGAAGAAACATGTGGATGGAGATTAAAAAAATATATTAAGTGACTATGTGTGATAAATGTGATTACTTTAATAATTTTTAAAAGTAGATGTCACTAAAAGTCCATATCAAACCCTTTATAATTCTTTACAAAGTTTATGCTATTATTGACCGAAGACATAAAAATTATGTGTTTGAGATTCTGTCCACCTTGGCCGGAATAAAGATAAAAATTGCATATTGTTATGAATGAATCACGTTAATAAAATATTTAAGGAAGATAGGACTTTATCTAATAGTATCGCAAGCAGGGATGAGTCCCTAAGAACTTCTAAAATAAGATCAAGTTCTAAAACCTAATATTCAGAATAGGCCAAACCATTTCTATACAACCTCCTTTCTCAATGCCTCCTTTGAGACAAGTAAGATCCTATGGAACTAAGTAAATTCTTGTTCAGCCGTTAAAAGCGACAGATTAGTGCTGTTCCAGTTTAAAGGTCTTATTCGAAACATGTTTAATTAGGACCCTCGCTACGTTTGTGTGAAGCGACTGTGCTGGCGAAAACAGGACCCTAGCATGGAACCTTTTTATTTGTTCACAAAAAGATACATATACTCACATAACCTGGGAACCAATTCAATCATTAATATTGAATGTACTCGTAGCCGAAAAGTTCTTACAATGGAATAAATTGTATTCATCCATACTCACTTAGTTTTCTCTGGCAACAATGTCAGGAAGGATCAGTATTACCTGGTTACATTCTGCTGAAGAATGGATCACGAAATCTATTAGTTACCATGGATTGGATTATTCCAATAGTTTCTCATGTACTAAAGGCAAATAACAGATAAACTACCTATTTCATATTTTTAACGTCAACATGGATCACCACTTCAATTTAGGTCAATTTAGGTGCTGACTACCCGGGGCCTTAGTCCACTAACTACTACTGATCTGATATTGAAATGTTATTTTGCAAAAAGCATCAGTGGACTAAGGCCTCTGATCTAAAGTGAGTTTCATGAGGTCAAAAATGAAAGACTTCAGCATACTTAGACACTAAGTATTAACTAATCCACAAAGGGTGCTTGTAAAGTGTATGTATGTACATATTTATGTTAAATGTTAGTAGCTTATTCATCCATGCTAGTACCTAAAACCAAGTCGCAACTAAAAGACACAATTAGCAAATGAACCGTAAACTCAAAGATTAATGTTACCGCCTAAGCAACTACGGGCTAACTTAGCTAAGTAAGAAGTTTCGACTCAGCTGTTTTCTTTCGTAGTTGCTGTTTATTTATTTTCACTCTACTTAACGAATAGATACGTGGAGATGGTATCGATTTTGTTTTTCGTATGAGATTGGGCTTTGAATATATAATAACTAACTAGTTGATATTGGTGTCAGTCAGAAAAATATGTCAGTCATTTCTATAATAAATTATTATAGTTTAATGAATAACATATCAATTTATTATAGACCATATTAGTGGTCTGTCAGGATTGGGACAAATGGGGTTCCGTGATCTCTGCCTGTGATGTGATATGTATGTAAAATAACCATAAGAATACATAACCAATTCTATAAGTATTATACACGTGTCTTTAAACAAAGAAAATAGATATACCTGTCTACCTGTCTTCTAATAACATATTTGTAAAGAAGACTGTAGAAAATCACAATTACAACTAAAGCGTAGCTAATAGTCAAGAAAGTCGAAAGTCACCAGGCACCACCATAATCAGTGACGCAATAGTGTGGAAGTGACTTCTTCCATTGACTATTGTCATGGCTCCGTTACGCACCAATTATTACTTTATTGTACTGAATACAGTAGTTGAAGAATCGCATGGAAATAGTACGGTTTAAATAATAGGTAAACATACATTGTAGGTAAAATTTTGCGTAAATATCGAGGTTGTCATGCCTTTAAAATGGAATGTAAGTGACAGGTTTTCAGTACTTGTCTCTTAGTATGGTGTCTTCTAAAACATGGTGGAAAAATGTAAGCTTGTTAATATTCTATTAACGTTTCATATTAGTGAGGAAGAAAATAATAATATAACATTAAAATGACATGGTTACATGATTAGTATTTTTTCTAAAACATTTTAGCAATAATTGTATTACTTTTACATACACATACATTCACGACATTTAATCCCGTTCGGAGTGGTTTCCACCATGTAGATAAAATGTCTGTTGGGTCACTTTTTAGCGTAAATAAAGGAATTGTGATGTTATATGAAACATTGGTGATAGGTTGCTAGTCTATCGCCCATTAGATTCGATTTACCCCTAGTCCCTTAGACCACATGCCGAGATGAACGGCAGTTAGTTAGCATTCTTTTTACGTCCCAGTGAAGCAACAAGACTGGCACGTTATTACTTATAAACTCACCATTTCGAGAAATGACCCTCCTCAAAATATTACTGAGCCTTCTGGCCCCCATGCATTTTTTTTGTCCCCGAACCACTTCATCCAAGCAATCACTATCTGTAGTTTCACCATCACTATTCCCGACACTTTCACCTGCATGGTCGATCACCACTTTGATATTCTCACCAATAGGGTTCGTCACAATCAACGTGGGTTCACTGGCTCCAAACACTTTCATTTTAACTGTATCATCATCGAAAACTTCATCTAAATTTGTTTCTAGTAACCCTTCACTGCGCAGAACTTTGGTATTTGTTTTATCATGACACAATATTGCATCTACACTGCACGATAGCTGTTTATCTTTAGCGTCTATACTTTTTTCTTCTAGCTTAGTTTGTTCGTTAAGAATGTCTAATTTTCGCTTAAACAGATCTTTGTTCTTTGGCACGCGCGATATGTCTTTAATAGCATAAGTCTTTTGCGTACTAGGTCTGGGTATATTAGACAGAACCAACATTTTCACTGCAGTGTTCAAATTTTTAAAGTAATTGTACTCCATCACTGTTGTTTTTTAACTTTCGTCGGGGCAGCGAAACACATTCTAAATGCCGCCGTGTTTGGTGCAGTCACTTGCATTCTTTATGGATAACTAGTCGTTTCCTGTTTGTAGAATATTCCATGCCTAGGCTTTAGTGGGGAGGTCGACAATACAGTACATAATATATGAGGCCACGGACAACTGTTCTCGAGGAAATGCTCTCAGATATTTATAAGGATTTTGTACCGGGTTAATGCTCACTGACAACACTACGGCACTTTGAGAAATTTAGCTCTCTACTGGGTTTACGGCGACTAACGGGATAACGGTTTGTCAGCAACTTTAAAGGAGTTATTTTTAGTTTAAAATTCAGTTATTTGTAAAATTTCTATTCGTATCTATTCTTATAAAACATTATTTAAAAATTCAAACAAAGCACTTTTAAACAAAGAAGTAAGCTGTCAAAATTCGCCGAACTAGACCATTCTCAAATTTAATTTCATATCATCATAACAAACTATAGGTTTCATTGGAATCATGAACATCAGCTCATACATACAATTACCTATGTAATCAAAACACCTACCTATACATTATCATGCAACAATGTTATTACAACTAGAAAATAACAAAAAATCTCAGTATCTAGCACAAAATGCCTGAAAAACGTCTCTAACACAATTATTTATTTATATCTTCACTTAGTTTTATCGTGACACGACCCGGTCTCATGTAGTTAATAAAAATGCGTACAAATCGCGTGTACTTAAAAGTAACTAAACCAATTAATCACGTCGTACAATAGCCGGTCGCACGTTGTATACGAAGCCATTAACTTTGGCGAAATCCAAAGTCATCTCCCCAAGTGCACTCCGGAGGCAACCACACTGTCTAGACTAATGCCAGTGTAAATTCAGTAATGAAAATTGCATTATACGAAACAACATTAATCTTCGAATGGAGTGTGTACTCGATATTGGCAATGCAGAACGTTTCCATAAGGGAAAAGGTATTACCAATTATTGATAAGTCAAGTAGGACTACGTTGAAAAGAATACTTTGATTGAATTTATGAACAAAACCATTATAAACTTATAAATATTGGTTGATAATAATCAGATAAAAGTAGCAAATCAAACTTAGTTACTATAATTAATAAATTAAGGCAACTAAGTAAAGTTACTTAGAGGACTAGTAACTTTACATTCCATATTAATATCTACATGAACAATTTTCGAAGAAATATTGTCTGCCCAGAATAAAGTAACGTATGTTTATGTATGTACGTATACCCTACCTATCTTTAGGTAACGTACAAACCAAACCATAATCAAGACAAATGCGATCACGAACGTTCAGATTTCCATCTCCGCAATCGCGGAGGTAGTAAATTCTATGGCCACGTGTTGACCAGGTAATCACTACTCTATGTAGGTGACAAGCCACGTCGCGATTAACAAGCACTAACTATTAACTGTTCGGGGAACAGGTAGGTTTCCTCACGATGTTTTCCCTCACCCTAGTAACTATTACCAATAGTAGTCTAGGACGTGAATACATATTACCCCCACGCACTAAGCCAACAGATAAATTACGGCCAATCCAAACAAGCCGTTCCGTGGAATCCATCTCCTATTCGGGAATAAATTTCAATATGTATATTCGATCAGCATCTTTGGATAGGTGAACGGGAATAGATTTCCTTCTATGTATTGAATCATTATATTACACATTGATATAGAGTGAACGGGTTATTAGAAGTTAGGATGTATAAAAAAGACGGACGTTAGAAGTATAACAGCCTAATGTGTATTAAGAGGTGTATAAGTGTCAATGAAGCGAAAATGGTTTGTTTGAATCGGCATATATGGGGATCCATGATCTCTGTCCAACCCTCTACTGGAAAACGGGCGTGATGCGCGTGTATGTGTGTATTTATATACTTAAACTCAGGTTAACATAACTAAAAGTATATTTCGTCCCTAATATAATTATAGATACTGTTATAGAATTACTAATTTAGTATAACGGTGAAATATTTTACAAAATCTTAACGAATTACAAAGCCCCGTAATAACCTAACATAACAACTTCTTTCAAATCACAGTTATTTAGACACTTTACAATAACTATTGGTCACTTTTTTAGTACAATATAATTCTACCCAAATCAATCAGCTGGTAACCTTCTTATCTTCGTCCTAGACTTAAGCAACAGCCTTTAGGAACCCTAACTATGTCCTTGAGAGTCGAATTTGCAATGTTCTATTACTCAACTAATCATACCAATTAACATTGAATATTCACCTCTAATTGCTTACGTACATACACGGAAATGTACTGATGAGTTACTTTGTTTGCCAAATGGTGTAATGAACTCGTTGCATTAAGGTTATATAGAACATGCCTTTAAAGGTCATGATCAATGTTTATAGTACAAAAATAATATATACATATCATGGCCATTTTGTACAAATTAGGCAGAGATCACTGATCCACGTTTTGATAGATTATTTTCGATTCATTAACATCCATACATCTTCACATACACCCCATGCAATTATAGATACCTGATACGTCACTGTTTTTTAGTATATGGAGAATAGGATAATATATACTCATTACGAATGTTTAGTACTACTTAACCAAAACATAGCATTCCTTTCATAGTAAACTAGAGTAGGTTGTCTTAAGAGATCATTGTAATGAAAGCATTCCTCCTCTAAATAGTTTGGACGTGACTCAGTTATAACCAATCTGTTTACGGTATTGAAATGATCTTGTTTCACATACTTCATATGGTAATGTGTACATACATACATACACACACATCACGCCCTGTATGTAGAGGGAGAGGCAGACATAATAAATCCCGATCCTGACAAACCACTTTCGCTTCATTGACACTCATACACCTAATTCACTCGGCGGCGGTTAAAGGTACTTCTAACGTCACCATTTTTAAATAAGGCGTCAATCTGACACTCATATGTCTTATTATACAAACACATACACTAAATCTTCTAACAGAAAAACTTGTTCAGATAAATGTATAATTTATGTGTATACATACTGATAAAGGATGACTTTAAACGTCGAGTATGTATTAGATGTATGGATGTCAAAGAAGCGTAAGTAGTTTGCCAGGATCTGGAAAAATGGGGTTCCGTGATCTCTGTATACCTCTCTGTTGGGAAGGGAAGAAATCTGTAGGGAGACGGGCATGATATGTATGTATGTATAGTCTTTAAACTATCTAGTGAAAAGAACGTTTAAAAATTTCATTAAAAATGTATGAATGAATCTCTATCTACCAAGCGCGAAATAATTACGTAATATGATACTTTTGTCTCATTCAATGTACTGAATAGAACCTGAACTGTTGTAATGGAACCATTGCATTGTTTTGAAACATTGTTTTATCACTGAATCAGTCAAGTGCTTATCGGAATTAAAATCTGGGTATGCATGGCAAAAAGTGTACTTATTTTGAACTAGTTGTATACACAGTTTCACATACTTGGCAACATACAGCCGGCACCATATACAAAGATAGATAGACATTATAAACATTCATTTTATTTATATATTTACTCAATTTCACATATGTATTTGCTCGTATTAATACTCCTAATGATAGTTCCTATACGAATACACACAAATACCCTCGCATTTTCATTGACACTATCTATTACTTGTTATTACGTGTGAACTTGAAAGTAGGTCTATAGCAACGTGAATTTATGATATATTTAGGTAACGAAATAAACCATTTATTTATGTACATATCAGAGGCATAGGTAGATTTCCTCTACGTTGTTTTTTGTTGCTCACTGTACCTCTATGTACCACAAACCATAATTTATAACTTTTGTCATTCAAGTCTAAACAAACAGCTGTTCGCTTAGCACTAAAACACCTAGATTACCAGTCCATAAACGCAGACAATGGCCATAAAAACCGAAAGTAGGTGCAATCGAAAGCCTCTACCACTATCAAGTCGTAATGATCGGCCAATCACGACTGACATGTGAAATCGACCTAATAAACGCTTTATTTCGCGTACAGTTAGCTACTTTAACATGGTATTAGAATAAACTTAGTGGCTCATATTAGACTCCAATTTATAAATATATTTGAAATGTATTTTTGTTATGTGCTAGTCTGAAGCGTTAAATGAGTGCTAACTAGCTGCCGTTCTTTCCGGTATAACGTAAGAGGTGACCCCAGGGGGATAAATGGAATCTATTAGGAGAAGGGCTAGCAACCAGTCACCAATATTCCATATGGCTTCACTGTGAGTTATTTTTAGATATAATTTTGTATAACCATTTAACAGAAACTTATAAGTAAATGAAGTAGCCGACTTAATCGTAGCTTTTTTGTGTTATGACTACGTAATGATGTTACTAAGGGTCTGAAGTAAAGGCTTTATAGACAAAACACTGACTAATATTATTTAAATATTCCTGTGAAAATATTTGGCACTGAGAAAAATTAAATAACTTGATCTTTGTTGTTTTTAAGATACATCCAAAAGGAATGTTTATAATTCCAATCGTATTTGTAATTCATAATGTGTCTTCAATAACAATCCATTGAACACCTGCAAGATGTTTACAGATGACGACTCGATTCCAAACAATGTTAAGATGGCATCGAACTCTTTTGCAGATAAAAATATGTACGAGAAAAATTAGTGTGAAATTGCTAATCGTATCAATAAAATACGATAAAGATACAAGTTATACTCATAATTATAAATAAATTATTTTTCAGAAACTAAGCATAACATAACATACATTATTATATTATATATCATTATTATATTATTATATAGAATTGCCGTATTATAGACGTATTATAGGTAGACGCCATATTAAAAAAGGGTGACGTTAGGAGTACCTATAAACGCCGAGTGTGTATGAGAAGATTTATGAAAGTCAATGAAGCGAAAGTGGTCTGTCAGGATCGGGACAAATGGGGATCCGTGATCTCTGCCTACCCTTCTACAGGGAATCAGGCGTGATGTGTTTGTAAATATTTACGACCCGGTCTCGTATAGTAAATAAGATAATGCACTAATCCTTCCAGTCTGGCCAACATCAGAATCGCAGTCAATTAACGAAATGCATTCCTTAATCGCGCACCGTATACCCGAAGCCACTAAATCAGTAACGGCAACATGACCAACTTGGTCGTGTGTGGACAACTGGTTTAGTTGCGAAAGTTGGTGTTCCGAGGAACATACGTAGTTGAAAGTCGACTTCGAATGCACTTATGTATACGCATATGTGATATACGTAGATATACTCTGATCTGATAGGACAAAACCTCGAAGATTCAATAACTTGGTTACATATGTATACACTTCACGCACGTTTCCCTTAAGAAGGTAGGGCTGAGATCACGGGTGCCTATCTGTCCCGATCCTAACAATCTACTTTCGCTTCATTGACATTCTAACATCTTCTCATATACACTCGGCGGTTATAAGTAATAAATTGGTTATGCTAGATTCCATTGATGACTAGTCATTTTTGTCTTGACAGCCAGTAAGAAAGTATACTAGTTAACATATTTTTACGATCCATACATGTAGTAAAAGGTAGGTTTGGCTAACATACATCTATATTAATTTATATTTTTATAATATATTATATGGATAACCTACTTGTTTTGTTATAATAATAACATAGCTAATATTAGTAACAAACAATAACAAGACAAAATATTAAATCTCTATATTATATAAGTAGTTGCTTAATGACTTTTAATTCGTTACATAAAACAATCATGATTTGATTGTATCCCTTTAGCAGAACATCTCTTTGTAACAGGGTGCCTATTCTTAAAGAGATAAAAATACCATTACGGGTTTGTGTTGGATGATAGCTTAGTTTTGTAAAATTTCGTTGTAAAGATGAAGGTTATTTTGGTAAAGCTTCTGTCGAAGATTTTATCATCGACATTTGGATAAGTACATGATAAATGACATATTAAATAGTGACGCTAGAAGAATTTATAACCGCTATGTGTGTATGAGATGTATAGCTGTCAATGAAGGGCATATGGTTTGTCAGGAACGAGATAAATGTGGATACTTTACTTACTTTCTCTGTACCGACCTTTCTGAGGGTAAACCAGCTCGACGTGTATATATGTATATACTTATCGTATTGTGTAATGAGCTTGGTTATTGGGGGATGAAATTATTTAATTAATGATGGTTGCTCTGTGGTGATAAGCTGCCACAATCTATTTCCATTAACATCATATCACAGATTAACACTGTTTAATTAACAAGACTATAACGAACGAATGAACAAATATTAATTATCGTTTAAGCTTCAGTATCATCCCAGTCCAACCTCAGTTACTAAAACTAGCATCGCAGAATAGACCCCTAAAGCATTGAGGCTTTCATTATTTATATTACATAATCTGCTTACTAGTGATTTCATCACGTTGAGAAAATAAATGACTTGCACCACCGACGCCATTAGAGATAGCGAAACGAAATCGACTTTCAATCAAGCGCGATCGCAAATAACTACAAATTACTAGTAATTGGATAAAACTTGATTAAATAACAAAAGACAAATGACCCGACACAACTTCAACGGTTATGCTAAAGGTTATAGGGGGATATTACGTCTTAATGAGAGTGTATGTTGGATTTTAGAATCATATAAGGTGTATGTAGCGTGCAGAACAGAAGTGCATGTATGAGAAGGTTAATGGTTGCGAAAGAAGCAAGAGATTATTAGGATCATTCTAAGTGGCGATCGATAGTCTCTGCCTATACCGTTTAGGACGTAGAGGCGTAAATATATGTATGTATGTAACATATGTATAAGACGTAAACAACTTAGTCACTTGTGGAATAGAAGATAGATAGAAGCCATCTAAAAGAATGAGCTTTACACATAGACTCACGTCCTTTTATCCCTTTCGGTGTAGACAGAACCCTAGAACATAATCTTCTTGGTCACGTTTACCGTAACTATAACAGATGGAATAACACTAAATTTAGTGACCGGATACTAGGCCATACATACATAAACATCACGCCTGATTCCCTGTAGAGGGTAGGCAAAGATCACGGATCCCCATTTGTCCCGATCCTGTCAGACCACTTTCGCTTCATTGACACTCTACATCTTCTCATACACACTCGGCGGCTTGTTTATACTAGGCCATTTAAATAAACTAACCATTAATAATAATTAGCCTTTAAATTTCTCTCTCTCTCTCTCTCTCTCTCAATTCTTGCCCTCTCTTGGGTGTAGGCCTCCTTCAGCACCTTCCAGCAACTTTGGTCTTGTGCTATTATATTTAAATCCTTCTATCTAATCTCTAAATCTAATTATATTTAAATCTTTCTTTCCTATTACCCAATACATTCCATATACTGTCCGATACCTACAGAAAAGAAAGGCAGCTAGTTACCCTTCCATTTACGTCCCAAACTTGCAATAGCCTTACGAAACCGTGATCCGGTTGGCTTCGTTACACACCGCTTCCTTATACATTATTCTTGAGAATAAAAACATCGAAAAGCGACCTTCGGCGGGTCAATCGCATCTTAGAGCGTATTATGTCACGCTTTTTTGTTATATCTGTTTTATGCGTAACTTGAACTAGATTACTTTGTTTTAGTGATGGAATAACCATCTGTCTAGTGTATATAGTTTCAGCAGGCTGACGGCAGACCTCCAGTAATGGAGTGCCACTAGAAGAAGAAGTGTATATAGAGTGATTGAGTAAACCTATGTAGTTGACAGTGGTCTATCAAGGCTTTTGAAAAGGTTATCAGTCAAGAAATAATGTATTTGTATGTTTTTTTCGACACAGATGTTTAAACTATTAATATGGGGATTTTAATTTATACACCACTTCCTTCGTAATTTATTATGTACATGTACTTTGTATATGAACTTACAAACCTAGAATACTAACAATAATATCATGATGCTTATGTAGTACATATAATCAAGTACAGTTTGTTCCTGAATTGTACAATCATTGACTTTAATTCAAACTCATAATACGAGCGCATATCACTAATTTAAACAATTGACGACGCGTCCAAAAGATATCACACACAGAAACAAAAGACTAACAACAAGATTCACAAAAGCCTCATGGAAACTGAATCAATGACATTGAAATACGGCTTAATAATTAATATTTAAATTAAACTATGGAATATCTGTGGTTTTCCTGATTTATCGCCCATTAGAACTTCGATTATCCAATATTAGTATTCCAATATAGATATTACTACGCCATACAAGAAAGTCTTAAGAGATGAGAGTCTTTTTAGGACATAGACTGTTACGAGGCATGTATAAAATAACTATTGTGTTAAATTCGCATATAGTTACATTGGTACGTATAAATATACATACCTGCCTCCCTACATAAGAAGAGGGAAAACTAAGATCACAGATCCTTAATTATCCCGATATTGTAAAACTTTGCTTTAGGTACTCCTTACATAATTCTTTTACAATATATCGTATGTTTCAAATTTAAAGACCAACACAAAAATACAAAATATACTGGACAATTAAACAACAAAAACAAGAATTACATTTTACGGCTTATTACACTAATAACTTAGTAACCCAGATATTCCGTCACCAAGGTGAAAGGGACTGAGGGACGTAAGTAAATATAAGTACGGGACCTGTATTGCCACATTATTTTGCAATAATCCGCCGACAGTGTAGAGGTCATATTACTTGCCAAATGACATTCAACCGCTCTTTTGACGTAACACGAATGTATTAAGGATGGGAAGTTGTTAATACTGAGCGTGTGTTTGAAATAAGAATGTTCCGACACATGATATGGTGACAGTGCTTGTAAATGGCAACATGGCTTACCACCTGTCACATTGAGTACTATCTGGTCAACACGTGGGTTTGAGGTGGCCATAGAGTTAATACCGTCGCAATTGCGGAAATGGAAAACTGAACCTCTTGACTACTTGAGGGGTAATGGTCGTGAACGCTTTTATCTTTGTCTTTCGTCAGACACATACTGGTGTATGGGACAAAATATAATGTATGGAATTGAAAAAGATATTAAAGCTATCAGGGTAAATACTTAGGGACTATATTTAAGTCACATAACTAATAACATATGTACGTTTCTTCATCCTGACATAACCTTGGAAAGATAGTATGGCTGTTTACATAATAGTTTTGTATGGTTACATTTGTCTTAAATAGTTATTAGGGCTCGAAAGGTACCAATATAGAATATTCATGATAGTTAACTAACCCAAAGTTTAATACATTCCTTTTTTATGTTACGAAGAATGGTAGCTAGTTAGCATGGAGCTATTGTAGTTGTTCTAATTTAATTGAATTCAAACAGTATCAGCGTATAGCTTAGTAAATGTGAGTATAAATAACCCAGTATTACTCTTAGTCTTTGAGTAAACTAGGTACAATAGTATCGGAGTATTTACTCTTTGATAACGAACAAAGGCGTTTTTGTTAGCTGGAACCTCCTTGCATTTCAATGTTGGTAATTCCTACTTTAGCTGATGAAACGTACACATTTATATGCTTTAAATACATTATGTGTTACTTGGAACTTTGAAACAGTACACAGATACTCAAAGAAAACCTTATAATATCAATTGTATTACACAAGTACACAAGTGTATTATTGAAGGAGTAGAAAATTTATCTCAAAGCTACTTCATTGTAAACCAATCTAAGTCAGAAAAATATGTATTTAAGTAAGTGTAAGTGTAAGTATAAGTTGTAAGTGAAACTTCAAGTACAAAAGCGTAGATATAAGATATGAGAAGAGCGGTAATGCTAAAACTGATGAACAAAATGTAAGGATCAGTAAAACTGAGAATCTGCGATCTTAATTTACTATTTAAAGGCCTTGAAGAATATATATCTATATATGGGTATGCAATTAATAATTAGAAATCGAATATTTAACTACTTTACAAAACCTAGAACTATAAACCTTAAAACAAGGTTAAACAAATACTTATAAACAACGAACCGAGAGCATTTCCTACGAGATAAAAAAACAATAATTCCGATATTCATCTATTTACGTAATGTTCAACAATAAACAACGGACGATCGTATCTGTTGATTCGAGGCTAGCACTTCAATGGACTCAACTGAAGGCTTTAGTTATATATTATATCAAAAAAATAACTAACTTTAACCTGTGATTTTGGTCACGTTATAACTTGCAAGCAATATCAAATAATTTGCCATATTGTTTCATTACATAAGACATAGATAGCACTGTAATTATAATTTGATTTTTATATTATATTCTTCAATTCCTATTAGTAGCAGGGTGATGTTATATAGCCTAAAGTCTTCCTCAATAAATGGCCTATCTAACACAAAAAGAATTTTGTAAATTCGAACAAGTAGTTCCTGATATTAGCGCGTTCAAACAAACTCTTCAGCTTTATAATATTAGTATAGATTTTGTCTCAACGTATATTATGTACGTAGTGTCATGAATGAGAGTTTATATCTCAGGGTATAAGTATGTATGTTGTGAATAAGAGTGCTATTAGAGTAAGGGAATGTAGCTTGAATAAATTCACTTATCCCTGGATATATTTGTAGTCTACTGTGTTGGTTTTTAATCTGTAACTGCAAACGGAGATGAACTTATTACTTGTCACGTTGGGTGGTTGCAATTTGGTCACTCAAGCCAACCCCAAAAAATAGTGACGATATGCATTACTTACAATACAGGTAAATATTAGTAAATACAACAGTGTGTTACTTATAGTTTTAAGAGACCGAACGTCGGGCTAATAAAGGTAATTTTATTATATATAAACTTACGCGATAAGTCCCGTTAATTATTAATCATTAGTGTGTTACTTGATGTAACTTACTATTTAAACGTTTATGTGTTCTCTGTATTAGTAGTTTATTATTTATACTAGAACTTTGTTATTAGGACTATATCAAATTCCCTTTCACTCAATCTATAAGAGAATCGTTCTTGAAATAAGCTTGTTTATAATGATACAGATTGTAAAAATTAAATCATAAGTTGACGTACAATAATACGATATTATACTGACATTATTTGCACCTAATCAATTCGTATTTCCGTAAAGTATTGAAACCTAAACATTGAAGGACTGAATCAAAAACCTTATTTTGATTAGTTACTTATTTAGTATTTACGTTTATATTTCCATACACGATAATTTCACCAATATCCAACTTTTTCACTTTATCCTTTCACAATTTTTCCACTAAATACACTATCACTTTCCACCATAAAACATCGATAAACACAATCCCGATCTAATTATGGCCAAAGTGCGCGCACGCACCTCGATCGCTTTCCGAAACGCGACTGCCCGTTTGATCACTTTCTTAAAACAAGCGAATCGTGTTGTCATTCCAACTTTGAATTTGCGGTGACTAATGCGTGTTTTAGACTGGATGGGTTTGAACTGATTCGTTATGTTTTCTGGGCGTACGTTCTAGTTGCAGGAAATAGAAGAAATAATATGTATATTATACGCATAACAGTAACGTGACGAACTGAGAGGTTTTTATTCATACCTTTTACACGTTGTAACAAAAAAAACTATAGCGATGAGATAACTACTAGCCAAAACAAAATTATTGTTTACAGTACAGATTCATAGAAATACATAAATAACATAGGTATCTATAAATACGCAATACATATACAGGGGAATCGAGCTTGTAGTGAGAGGTTTAAGTAATGACATCACGAGTTAAAACTTAAACGTGAACACACTTTCTGCTGATAACTTTTTGCTAGCAATTCCTGAATTCCTGACCAATCAGTCCAGGAATTCAATGAGATACTTTGAGAGAATGAGATACTAGCGGGAACTAAACAATTACGTCATTTCAAAGATTATGACGATGAATTCATTTATTTCATGCATTGTATAAACATACATACAGACACATCATGCCCGATTCCCTATTGAGGGGTAGGCAGAAAAAGAAATGTAAACCTTTATATTCAACATAAGGATCATAAAATCACTTATTGAAAGTCAAAAAGCAGAGATCACGGTTCCCGATCTTGACAAACCACTGTCGCTTCATTGACACTCCTCATACACACACTCGGCGGGTATAAGTGCTTTTTCAATACGGCCTCTTTCTGACTGTCATACATATGTGTTATTGGTTAGGCCCCTAAGTAACCGTGTATCAACATATTCAAAATATTTTCATGCAATGTACAAATATTGCACATACAAGACAACTGTTATCAGACACAAACCAACATAAGCTATTTTCGTCCCATGTCATCTTCATACACAATCATATTCACTTCTTCTCAAACCAGTTTAATTGCACAAGCGAGACAATAGATGGCATTGAAACTAGTGCAAACAGGAATTCATAAAATATCACTTTGTTTTCATTAAGAACAAATATGTAAATTGTCGTCTGTATGTATGATACGCATAGTGCTTGTATTTTATTAATAATAATATTTAATATTTAGGACACTATTACACCAATTGAACTAGCTCCTTGGTAAGTTTATTTAAGACTATACATCTAAGAAATATATACATATTATATGTAGATAAATACGTATATAGCATACATAATTAACAACCAGACTGGAAAGCAGAAGAAAAGCATAGTACTTCACTCTGACTCCACCGGGAATCAAACTAGGGACCTCACGATTAGCGTTCTGGTGGTTAACCAATCGCGCCACGGAAGTCGTCAATATTGGAAGATGTATTTGTACGTCTAGGTACCAATTGTTAGGTATTTAGTCCGGTCATAACTTTTAGTACTAAGGTTCTAAGTTCATTAAAAAAACTCGCTCATATAGGCAATTGCAAACAACATCTAATTTTACTCATCCTATGTAACATTGAACATACATTACATTATATATCATAGAGTTATCTCTATTTATTATACTATATTATTTATATTATATTATTATATTATATTATATTATATTATATTATATTATATTATTTCTATTTGAATGTATCTATAACTACATTTAAAAGAAAAGCCGGAAATATGTTGCTTCATAATAGTTAATTCTGAATATGCATTTATAATGTTATGTTTATTGTATAATGTTAGGTAAACTGTAGCTTATTATGATTGTTAAGTATTTGTTATTTTCTATAATTGTACAACTGTCTGTTTTCCTACATAAATTGAGAAAAAATAACCATTTTGCCACATATTTAGGAATATCTGTGACAGTGTCACTGTTTTAAACCCTTGGTGACAGCAACCGGGGTCAGGTTAGTACTTAGAAAGGCTCTAAAGACATCCTTCCAATATAACAGCTAATTACATACTAATCTAAGAACAACAGATAAATTTTCTCCTATTAACTAAGTCTATAAACCCATTAAAAAACACCCACAAGCTATGTCAATAACACGAGACAATGCAACGGAAAACTGCGCAACCACATACACATTCGTTACTTAATATCAAAGCTACTTTCATTGTCACAGTTTTTGTGCTCGTGCCATGAGCATTGTTTTATTGTAAACGCTTGGACAGGGCAAATGGCTCATAGGTTACATAGGAAAAGCTGTAACCTTCATTCGGAGAATTGTTCTATAGCTAGACCTTTTTTGGAGAGCTATTTTTATTTATAACAAAAACTTCGTGACGAAACGTATGTACGGTCTGCGCTAAAAATGCAGGCCCACTAAAAGTGCAGTCCCAGTAACTTTTATAAGGTTTTCGTTTATAAGAACAAAAGACAATATTTTACATTTTAAAACTGGCGCCACTATGCATTATCTTGACCACTATACGTTCGCGTGCTTCGAAATGAAAAATGTTGTATTTTGTTCTTATAAACGTAAACTTTATAAAAAGTTGCTGGTACTGCACTTTCAGCGTTGACTATACGTACGTTTACAACTTGTGTATACACTCGCCTTGTTTTATTGTGGCGGGGAAGCTTCAGAGCCCATCTCCGAAATTTTGAAAGACGAAATGTCAACAAAGGTAATACAAAATATACGCGAAAAGTCTCGTTTTTGTTGCAAAGTTGTTATATAGTTATTATTTAGTTACAATTACTACTTAGTATCGTAAACATATATAGATTCACCACTTGGTACTGAGGGTAAGGTAATGAAACGTGGGCTTTAAGTAGGCACAGACCTTCGTAATTATGACGGTACTTACGTATCTGTGAACCCTACAACGGTTAACCAACGTGAAGCATATGTATGTATCTGTTTATAAACATACATATATAAAGATATAACTTAACTGTAGAACAAATACAACAGAACAGAAGAGCATGTATGAGAAGGTCAATGGGTGTGATTGAATCAAGAGATATTTGTCAGGTTCGTTCCAGGTGGCGATCGATATTCTCTGCCTATCCTATGAATATGGATGTAACTTCACAGTACTGTAGAATAAGATTTAAGAAAATAAGGAATATCGTTGATTGTGACAGCCCATAGCCTAAAAATACCTAGAGAGCTCGCGCGCTTCGTCGAATTAAGTCTTGACAGGAAGAAACAGCTGGTAACGATGTTTATGTATCTCAAACTATTTACGTATACCGTATATATAGACGGAAATAAAATAGAAACTAACTATTAATAGTCCCATGTGGACATACTCGTATGACACCCGAATAAGTAAAAACTGTACAAATAGCGGCCTGAACAGGTTAACTTTATAAGTTTTAAGTAACTTTTGGTATAGTTATGTAATAATAATAATATTTAGGGTACTATTACAGAAATTGAACTAGCTCCTCGGCATTTAAGACTTGTGTTAACGGTGCTAGTGACCGTATAATTAAGAAAATTGAGTATATGCATATCATATATAGATAAATACATATAAAGCAATATAATCAACAAACAGACTGGAAAGCCGAAGAAAAGCGTAGTTCCTAACTCTGCCTCCACCGGGAATCGAACCCCACCATTAGCGTTCAGGTGCTCAACCAATCGCGCCACGGAGGTATTCAAAATTATTATTTTATAAGTATATGCATGAATGCAATAAGGGAAAAATAAGGGAAAATTTGTTATAAGGATCGGGAAAAATGTTAAATACTTTTACCTACTCTTTACATATACGTGTTGTCATGGTGACATGATAACTAAGATTTCTACTGGTCAGACTACAACCAAATTATCTGGGAACAAGTGGAAAAGATCAATTTTTCTTTTGGCGCAGTGAACAATTGAATGAGATCACGCTCCGACGAGTCTCGGGTTCATTGCCTGCCCGCGGTTGACAACTGCTCTCTTGATGGGGTACACCGGAAGGCATATAACTTAGGGTGACCACTATGGTCTATTTTGGGGTTAGTAGTGATTTGGATTACCCACGTGACTGGTTCTGGTTATTTAAATAGGAAGATATGAAAGCGATATGATAGCGTGAAATTAAAGTATCTATGTACATATATACTAAAACAATAATTTAATGAGATCAAATAAATATGCATAGTACTTAACTATGTATATACGAATATGAATTACCTATAATTCAAATTAAATATATTTAAAATGTATTAATAGATAACGGGATCTAATCGCGTAAGTTTTTATATAATAAAGTTCCCTTTATTATTAAACCGACGTTTATTAATCATGAGAATGAATCCCGAATCTCTTAAAACTATAATTAAAAATGTAGTAAAGAACTAAATCAAATTCGGTCTTTCAGCGTTAGTATGTAAAGGGTATCTAAATCAAGTTGTTTTCATTGTATCTATAAATAAAACCTTAGTATTCCATACCACTAAACAAAAAAATATGAAAAAGGGTGAAGTTAGGTGTACCTATAACCGTCGAGAGTGTATGAGAAGATGTATGAATGTCAATGAAGCGAAAGTGGTCTGTCAGGATCGGGACAATTGGGGATCCGTGATCTCTGCCTACCCCTCTACAGGGAATCAGGCGTGATGTGTACGTATGTACCACTAAACATGACCTATAGATGTCATTTTAGCCTATCGGGTAGCTATGCCATCGCCTGTACCCTTCCAATAACAATAACGGGAGTGGTTCTCCGTAATTTCGTGATGACGAACGCGAATTGGCGCCGCTGCCCACGGCTTCACGACCCACGTCGCGTAGAGAGTGTGCTGGGATGTAGGAACGTAACAATACAAGAGATAAGCAGATCTAATTATTGAAAGTCATAAATGGTTGAGGTCTTTTGATGTCTGCGGGGTAGATAGAAACTCGGGGACACAATTACAATGACAATTTTACTAGCCTCAGACACATGGAGTAATTAATAAGAGGAGTGGGCCTTACGCAATATTTGTATGGAAACTAGCGTGGCATTAGGCGGGGTGAAACGAGGTACGCAAGATGGAAGGGAGATATTACAACCAATCAAAACACGGCATCGGCTAATCAAATTAGGTATCTTCTTTCTACTACACATTTTTAGACTCCGCACCAATTAAAACACGCCATTTGGCCTCCGCACCGCGTAACAGGAACCGCTCCTTACGCCGGGTCCTCTTTATATTTGGTTCGTGCCTTAAGGAAACTAGCAGGCTTAGGATTTGTATTAATACAAGTATGTTATTATTTTATTTGGGAATAGACAGAATGTCGGATATATTATACATACCTACATCTTGTTTTCGTGTAGGGCATAAAAAGAATGCTAACTAGCTGCCGTTCTTCCCTGCATGTCGTAGGCGACTAAGGGACTAGGGCTAAATAGAATCCATTGGGCGATGGGCTAGCAACCTGTCACTGATGTTCCATCATGACGTAGCAACCCCGAGATACTATATCTTCGAAGTTCTGTCCACCCCGAAAGGGATTAAAGGACGTGAATGTATGTATGTCTTCTTTACGATGACCGACAAAGTTGTAATGGCATTAATATAATATTTGATAATGATAATATTTAGGACACTATTACATCAATTGAACTAACCTTTTGGTAAATAATTTAAGACTTGTTTTAAGGGTACTAGTTAGTCAACGTATATTTAACAAACATGTACATATTTATATATGGATAAATACATATAAATATTGGTGACAGGTTGATAGCTCCAGCACTCAAATAAATAGCTTAAACAAGTTTAATTAAGTAATAAACATTGATGAGAAATTGTAATAGTTATGTAGCATGTGAATACCAAATAAAATGCGTTACTTAGTTGATTAGCAACAAAAATGTGATCGAATACATGTTAAGGTTTAAATGCTGAAACATATGGATCACAACTGAAATTCCTTTTAGTATAATCAGAGGTTGACTATTGACAACTAACTATCGCGTTGTTCTTTACCAGTTCAAACTTACTTTTTGCATCTAAAGTAAACGGATCAATTGAGAATGCCAATTGCCTAAACGTAGTAAAAATATTTCATTTGGAAACAAAATGGTAAGTTTATATGTATAAAATGTCATCATACATATATATTTACATAAATATATATGTATATATGCATAAACATCCTATCCTTCTATACCTTTCGGGGTGGACTGAACCTCGAAGATACGACATTTCTTTCGTCACTTTTAACATAACTGCCGCAGTAATTATGGCATATAATATATTCATGAAACATATCAATACTAAATAAGATACTAGATATAACCCAGTTCCTTCAAAACAGAGGTGACTGTGGTATCTACACCTCAAGGAAAAACGTTGGCACGCGTCTAATAAATTCGCGAGGTCGTAAATCTTTTACATTTTCATTTTATTTACGCGCCTTATTCAATCACTCGTTGTTTTCTTTGGGTTCGCTTGCCCTTTAAGGATATATGTATAAACACAGGTTTTGTATAAATTTTTAAGGATAGACAGCACTTCAAACTACACTAAATATTTACGTAACATGTTCATGTGATCATGTGATCTTGGTAATCTCAACATTTCTAAAATTCAAACATACACATCATGTCCGAGAGATCAAGGATCCCCATCTGTCCCATAATTCACTTGATTACACTAAAGTGTCCCTTAAGTAACTGTCCTTCCACATTATTTAAAATAGCTTATAACATACCTCAACCATCACGATTGATTAGTTTTATAAGGTATGCAGAATCTACAGCGCCGCCTAATCCATCTAAGGTCGGGATATTATAAATACACCATGACTCAATACTCTCAGAATGCATTCAAAAGATACATCATATGATCATATAAATTGAATAATTAATACACATTACGCTCTTCTTCATACAAAACGGCGTAGGCAGAGATCACGAATCTAAGACAAAACCCACTTTCGCTTCATTGACTTTCATACACGCTGCATACATATTCGGCGATTATAGATCCTAACATACATACACATAACACCTGTTTCCCTGTACAGGGGTAGGCAGAGATATCTGAGCCATATCTGTCCCGATTCTAACATATCACTTTCGCTTCATTGACACTCATACACACTCATAGATACTTCTAATATTTAATGTCGTTTTTTATTATTATTATTATGTTTTATGAAGGACAAACAAAAGGACGAATTCTCACAGTACATGTACAGAGATGGTAATAAAGTTTTATCGGGGTCAAATTTTACGGTTAAGCGTGGAACATTCGATATTATTGTTTATGTTTATATCGATATCACCTTTACATACATACACATCACGTAAGTCTTCCTATACAGGTAGACAGAGATCACGGATCCTGGCAAACCACTTTCGCTTCATCTCATTCACTTAATCACCTTCTCATATAACTAAATTATAAGTAGTTTCCAGTATTTCGACTCCTGTTAGTGTACTGCTAGTTGCCGTTCTTTCCAGTATGAGGTGGGAGGCAACTAAGGGATTAGGGGTAAATTGAATTGATTAAACGATGGGCTAGCAACCCGTTATCACGGTCACCAATGTTTCATATGATAACACAACCCCAATATTTATTATAAGTGACCAAGGAGATGTTTTGATATCTCCAAGATTCTATACACTCCGAATTGGATAAAAGAACGTGAATGTAGGCAAACAACCTACAAGTACACTTAATATATTTTTTCGTAGCTTCCTAACATGTAAACAAAACAAACGCATTCACGACCATTATCCATTGCGTGGTAGTTAGAGGTTCAGGTATCCATCTCCGCAATCGCGAAGGTAGTAATTCTATGGACATCTCGAACCCACGCGTTGACTAGATAGTCAGTACTCAATGTGAAAGGTGGTCAGCCATGTCGCCATTTACAAGCACTCACTATTACCTGTTCCTGGATCAGGTAGGATTCCTCACGATGTAATATATCCATTAGTGATATTCTTAGAGAAATGAACCGAATACTACGGTGAGGAAAAACATCGTAAGGAAACCTACCTATTTCCCGAACAGGTAATAGTCAGTAGTTGTAAATGGCGACATGGCTTACCACTTGTAACATTGAGTACTGACTATCTGGTATTCTATATGGATTCGAGGTGACCATAGAATTACTAATTAATTCGCAATTGCGAAGATGGACACCTTAATTTCTGACTTCCCTGCAAAGGTTAATGGTATTGAACGCAATTTGTCGTTTAGTTATATTATTTTCAATACCCAGATAGCACGGGAACACCTAATGTTTTCCCCTAACTTTTTCACCTCCCAATTTCGGCACAAGAGTCCCTTTGTCTCGACTCCATTATAGTCTAATCAAAAAGTTCTGATAGAGTTATAAGTAGCCTATACAGCGTTAGGTTCAATATTTACAGGACACGCCCTTTTCCTTGTAATGGTAGGCAGATGTTGAATCCACATTTGTTTCGATACTGACAGACCACTTTCGCTTCATTGACACTCATACATCTTTTCATACACACTCGGCGGTTATAGGTACTCCTAACGTCACCCTTTATCAATATAGCGTCTATCTGACTGTTATATGTCTTATTTTTGTTTTTAGAAATATGACAACTTTCACATTTGTTTCGGTCCTGGCAAATCACTTACGCTTAATAAAGATCCATTCTTTTCAGCTTACATACATAATTGGAGATAAGATTTTTTGTATAGAGATTAGTGTTTTTCATTACTCTTTGTTTGTTATGACATACAATGTGTCCATTATTCCATCTTAATATTAACTTTTACATCTGTTTACCCCTTGAGTGATTAGGACCTTCAGTCTTTGTTTATACATAGCTTAATTAAAAATCGTAAAGCCGGGACTAAACTTCATTAGTCATAGCCTTGTTCTTAAAACAACATTTATATTAAATAAGTCCCAAGCTAGTCTGGGACGTAAAGAGAATGAAAACTAGCTGCCCTTCTTATTGCCAAGTTGTAGGAGGCGATAAAGGGACGTGAGCTAGCATTTTTGTTCATGTTCCATGGTCCATTTAAAAGTCCACTCCAAAAGGGTATAGAATATCATTGTATATAACATAACATCACGGTCGCTTCCCTGCGGACGGGTAGGCAGAGATTACGGATCCTCATCTGTCCCGATGTGGACAAAGCACTTTCGCTTCATTGTCTTACACCTCCTCATACACTCGGCGGTTATAGGTACTTCGAAAGTCACCCTTTTTCAATATGGCGTCTATCTGACTGTCATATGTCTTATTGTCCAGTCCCTATATGTATATGTATAACTCACTCGAACGACAAACTTAGCATGATTCCGAAATCATATTATCATTCAAATAAAGGTAACATTCAAAAAATCTGTCCATTATCATATTATCCAATTTAATACAGGGTTATCAGTCCATCACACAAACTACATACAAACACATCCCCTATCTCTCAGTCACCTCTTAAAAAGCCTATATGCCTTTCTTCTCTCTCAAACAAGGGCCTGACTCATCACAACGTGTTATTACATTAGTTAACCAATAATTTAATTACCTTTCCAATTTAACTAGGGAAAAGGCCCTTATGTTCACGCTAATCACCCTGGGGAGCCAGACAGAAATCCCGAAAAGTTTAAACACAAATTATATTAGGAACTAGCTGAAACGGCGTGATGAGGATTTGGCAAAAAGTTTCAACGGTATGGGTAGGCAGTAATAATTTAACAGATATATACGAAGACTGATATTTTTTGCGGGGTAGAAAGAGGTTTGATGTCGAAGATTGGTTTAATAGTGTTTTTGCTATTGTGGAGTAAGTTAAAGGTATTGTACGAGTAGATCGAATCCACTTTTTCGAGATAGTCAGACTTAGTTTTATTTATATTCTATAATGAAATCCAAAAAAAGTGTATTTTCTCACCCTAAAAGTAATGCGTGTCGAAATTCATATAAATCACATTAAATACATACAAATTTTCATAAGTACTATATACATACACTTACGACCGTCTCAGACAGAGATACACTTTGGTTGTAATTACTGCACTCAGTAATTAGCATAAATCTGGCATGGGACTTCAACCTGGAACCTACTTTTCCGATTCCTTAGTCCCATCATCTAAACCGCGCTCCATAAATTAATATTAAATTTTTATCATTCACAGATTAGCTCTCATTGAAGTACTTAGACCCAGGAGGCAAGGAGGTCTGAGCAAAAAGTTCCATCTCGGCGTTAACCCCTAACTTCCTCTTTATTGTGAAAGTTAGCGAAACTCGTTGGGCCGTGGCTTTTTGAATGTAAATTGTGATGTCCCGTGACCTTTGTGGGTTTGGGACTGAGGCTGCACTTAACCAGCTGCCTTTCTAGTCAACGTGACGTCACGTGAAATACAACGGGTAAAGGGCTTTGATACAATGAAATAATCTTGATGGAATCGTAAGTAGTACTAACTAACATTATTTATTCCTAACGTTATAATAAGCAACTAAAGGTGTAGAGATGACACGATATAATTTAAAATCAATGCTATTACTTAAATAAGAAACCTATAAAGCCTAGAAGAAACCGATGTAACCATCTCCCGCAGCTTTTGTGCAATCCCTCATAGATTGAAGGACAAGATATGATTTATATGTATGTTTTTTTTTTGTATGTATGTTTTTATGTTATGACAAGAGTATACAGCCTGGCGAAAAGGGCATATATTCAAGGTTATATCAACTTTATAGGGCTAGAAGATCATGACTATATATATACACAAGTGAATCAAACTTAGCTTTACATATTTTTGATTAACATTCCAGAACTTCAACCACCAATTCACCTACTTTCCTTTTCAAACACGCTTGCAACTTAGCAACTGAACAGGAATAAAAAGTCCATGCTCGATTAAAGCGCTAGATGAAAACTCGTTGGGAACTTGGTCGGCCTTATAAAGGAGCATATCGCAGTGGAACATTAAGTACGTTAATACCGGGGAAACTTATCGCCCGGACTCGCCGCTCGATTCAGCTGTTCAACCGCTGCGAGAGGCTAACTGTTATGCCTAACGGTATATAAAAAAAACAAACGAATTTTAACCATTACGGTGTAAACAGAGGTTATTCTCAATTATGGCAGTACATTTTCTATGGCCATTTCAAAGCCATATGTTGCCCACATAGTCAGTACTCAATGTGGGCCTTGTCGCCATTTACAAGTACTGACTATTACTTGTTAACGTATAAGGTTTATCTTGGTTTTGTTATGATTTCAATCTAGTTTTTACGACGGGATGAACATGTGACGAAGAATTTTTTTGTCATTAGGTACGTTCATCGTATATAATATCACAATATATTTTATATACATGCCATGGAATATAGAATCCATTTCATTCCTAGTTATATATTGTATCTCTTTAAATGTTCTAGTGTATGTAACTTACGAGTACATGGGGATGTTTCCGAGTGGTAAGTAGTTACTAGTGTATCCCATCTATAGCTGACAGTTTATTCATTACATGATGTCCCGTAGCAGGACTTCTCTTCCCGTTTGCATAATGGACTTGAACCGAACAATTACATTATCCTGTTCCGGTGAAATAGACCCTTATTTGTCATTTCTTTATCTATACTTGACTCAGACTTTATAATAAATGCATAAAACTTTATTAACATAAGATATGTTCATTCATTCTTTTTAAAGTTCTTTCTAAGGTAAAGAACAGTGATTAATAGTGCTGGAATATATTTAGGCCTTAAAAACTAGCAATACTCGTGTCAAAAATTTATGCTAAATGCCTAAACAGGTTTGCAGATTCTAATGCAGATACCTACTTAAGACATTATATATTTTACGGAGAAATCTATATTCTAATCCATGTTTAAAAAGATTACAATATTCGCTAATCCACGTATAACCTGTTTTTATGAACTATGTTTCGAGAATAATTAAACACGTTTCGCTACCAAAGCACAAACCAATATCAAACAAAACACTACCAGCATCCTTAAACAAGTGGCTAAACTCATAGAAATGTCAGTCCTATACAAAAAGGACTTCGCATTCAGTAACTACTTAAATCATCAATGCGTATCTCAATCCCATACACTTTGACATCTATTCTCATAAATTCTAGTCCACCCGATGACCTGAAAAATGTCACTGGTAGTGGTTGGCTGAAGGACACGAGTGATCGTCTTTTGTGGCGTACCTTGGACGCCTACGTCCAGCAGTGGACTGACATAGGCTGATTGACTGATTCTCCTAAATACCGTCCCAATACACACCTAAGCGACATACAAACGACTTCTTTACCCAGAATAGGGAACCGGTGTGGCCGTGTGCAAATAAGACGGAAGTGTCGCAAAACTCTCACGCAAACACTCCGGAGCCTCTTGCCTTAACAAAGGGCAAACAGACTGCCCTACGCAAATCTTAGCCTAAAGGGAGGACTGGCAAAGGTTTTAAGGATGGATGGATGGATGGTTTCGATAGGGTTAGGTGTGGGATGGTTTTTGTCAACTTTCTTCATAATTTCATCTCTATACTCTTAATTCCTTCGAAAGTGCAAATTGTTATTATAGAACCTTTTTAATTATCGCAACGTATATGTGTATTAATGAAGAAAACCAGTAAACGATAATAATACTGGTGAGGGAAAATGTAGTGAGGAAAACTACCTGTTTCCCGAACAGGTAATAGTTAGTGTTTGGAAATGGCGACATGGTTTACCACCTGTTACATTGAGTACTGATTATCTAGTCAACACGTGGGTTTTACTACTCCGTTACTACCGCCTCTGACTACCCCGCAAGGGTTAAAGGTATTGAACGCGTTTGTATTTGTCTAAACGATAATCAGGCCTGATTAGCTAATTGCATAGTAAGATTGTTTAATATAAATACAAATCCTAATAGTATACATTGTATATAAACCTTCATACAGTTCTACAACCTCTTAATTAACCATATTATCCCACCTCTTCACCAAAACACAAACAGTACATTCTTTCTTTATCAACTTAACTCCAAAATCCCTACGACCCCTGATTTCAATTCCCATTCCCCTTAGCTTTACCCTGATCTCTGTACCGGTATACATGGCCGGGCTAAATTATCCGGCGCAGGTAATACCCGGATAAAAATACCCCGGAATACCTCCGCAATCTGAATATGGTAATAGCGGGCTATGCGACGCGATAAGACTTCTTTTATTGCGGAAAACTCCGTGTCATTCGGCTGCGGAATTTAGAATATACCTACAAATGGGAGTGAAGACTGCCTCACATTGGCTTAGGCTGCAAATAGACTGGATTGAAAGGTACTTTTTACTGTATATATCAACATGACATATCATTCCTCTTTAACAACTGAATAATAGGAAGAATAACCTTACTTTCGACTTTTATACTTGGTAGTTATAGGTGTATATGAGGAGGTGTAATGTGTCAATGAAACGAAAGTGGTCTATCAGGATCTGGACAAATTGGGATCCGTTATCTCTGCCTACCCTTCTACAGGGACGCGTGATGAGTATATATGTATCAACATAGTATTTCAAATAACATAGTTGGTTATTTCACGAGACAGATATCACGGATAATGATTTATCGTAATCCTGACAAAAAAACTTTCGTTACAATTATGTCCTTCACATACTCGTATATAATCGGTACAACTTAGTTTTAGCAATTAGTTACAGCGCACATATGAGTGTCCGCCACACTTTATACTATTTGACAGTAAAGGTGGTTAAAAGACCTGCGTACGAATTTGGTCACTTAAGTTTATGATTATACGAAAATTATTACAGTTATATCGTTTCTGTTGTCGGTACTGATGATAGTAACATGATGAAAGAATATTATCCGATCTAATAATAGATCTAATAAAGAATATAATTCCGATCTCAACACCACGTTATGATACGTGATTATAATTCTATAATTAAAAGAATGTGCGTATGTTGCAAAACAATTATAATTATAAATAAATTGTCATCTATTTGTAGTAATGTATGTCCAGGATAAACCTTTAGTCACTTCTCTGGTAGAACATTATGGTCGACTTTTATTCAAATACCTAACTAGCAATATATCATTGTGAACTGCGCCATTTATAAATACAATAAGTGTTTTAAATTTTAATGTAAGTGTTTACACGACTACATAGAAAACCACTTGTTATATTATTATTATCACTTAAAACCTTGAAATAAACTACCCAAAACGATTTTGAATCTGACTACCCCACAAGGGAAACAAGTCATGTCTAAACATTTTAAACGACTACATGGAACACCTATGTTACATAAGCAGTCACGAATTAATAATCATTGAATCTCTGACCTACCCACATGAGACTATATCCACTTAGTAATACACTACGTCACTAAACGTAGTGTAAGACGCTGCCAGATGGATCGATGACCTGAAAAAGGTCACTGATAGTAGTTGGCTGAGGGTCACGAATGACCGTGTTTTGTGGCGTACTCTTGGGGAGACCTACGTCCAGCAGTCAAAGTCAAATGTTTTTATTCAACATAAGTACAAGTACAGTACATTCATTGAAAGTCAAAACATTTGCCTGACACTGGTTGTCTCTTAGCATTGTAATTCTACCGTTGGTTCAGAAGCCCTGGCTCGGAGAAGAACCAACAAGAAACTACGGCTTTCAGGATTTTTTGCCCAGTGCCAGTTACAGTGGACTGACATAGGCTGATTGATTGACTACACTACCACTTACCTCGACGACGACCTCCGTGGCGCGGTTGGTTAACCACCTGAACGCTATCGTGAGGTCCCGGGTTCGATTCCCGGTGGAGGCAGAGTTAAGCACTAAGCTTTTCTTCTGCTTTCCAGTCTGGTTGTTGATTATATATGCTATATATGTATTTATCTATATATAATAAGTATGTATTTCTTAAATATACGTTGACTAGTACCCTTAACACAAGTCTTAAATGTACTTACCAAGGGGCTAGTTCAATTGGTGTAATAATGTCCAAATATTATTATTTTTACTTACCGTGTACAGTGAGTTCCGAATCCCTGTTCAGCTCGTAGAGCCGTAGCGCCTCGTCCAGCTCCAGCTGGGTGGAGATGGTGCAGGGGTCGCCCTCCTCATCCACCCACTTCATGGTGAACACCTGGAAATGAGGATAAGTTTAATAGGGTGATGGGTTGGTAACTTGTCAGCAATATTCTATTTTACATCAAAAAACCCCAATGGACATGCTAATAATACATACATACATACATGATACGCCTGATTCCCTGTAGAGGGTAGGCAGAGATCACTTATCCCCATCTGTCTCACTGACAAACCACTTACGCTTCATTGACACTCATACATCGTCTCATACACACTCGGTGGTTATAGGTACTCCTAACGTCAACTTTTTTCAATATAGCGTCTATCTGACTGTTATATGTCTTATTAGGCCGGCCCCTTCGTAACCGCCCTTCCACTTCACTCATATATATTCCTATAAAATAATAATAATAAATATGCTAATAAGTGACTTATAAAATGTTTTCGTGTCTCCAAAGTTCTGTCCACCCTGAAAGGGATTAAAGGAAGTAACTGAGGAGATAGGACATTGAGGTTCTGTATTCTAGGTTTTATACTGTAAAAAGATATCAAAAGTGGTTCATGATCATCATCCTTTACCAAACCTTTATCAATCCACTGTTGGACATAGGCCTCCCCCAAATGACACCATTCTCCTGTCAGTGGCCGTTCGCATCCATTCGATGCCGGCCAACCTGCGCAAGTCTTCTCCCCACCTTGCCGGGTTAATGTTGTTATAGTTAGGCTGTAGCCTTAGTGTCACACTTCTTGTGAAATTATGTTGAGTGCTGTCAGTAACTGCTAGTGACAGGTTAATCACATACATATGCATTCACAACCTTTAATTCCTTTCAGGGACAGGTTGCTAGCCAATCACCCAGTAGATTCCATATGTTCCTAGTCCCTTGGTCCCCTCCTATAACATGCCGGGAAGAAAGAACAGCATCTAGTTAGCATTCTTTAAGATCCCAGACTAGAACGGGACTAGTTAGAGTTAGGTTATTTACCAGACTAGATATGGAACCAATAACCATCAATGAAGCAAAATAGTTTGTCAGGATCAGGACAGATGGGGATCCATGATCTCTGCCTATCCTCTACAGGGAATCGGGCGTGATGTAATGTATGCATATTTAACTTGCCACCTTTTTACTTAGCATGCAGTAAGTGATTAAGATATAAGAGTTAATTACATAGAACATTGCAATAACTATATAAACAAATATAAGTGATTTCTCTAGTAGTAAAACCCTAGTGTTAAAGCAGAACAAATAGTTACTACTAATGTTACGTTAAATCTCTGTCCACCCCACAACACATGATGGGTTGTGAAGATGATGATGCATGTACAAATAAACTGGTAACAGTTAATATTATGTCAACATGTTTATCACGCTTATGTGCTAATAGAGATGTGTAAATGAAGAGATAAATTCTGACAATGCCATACGTAATTGCATAATCAATACCATAGTGAGCTATGTAACTGTAATTAAAGTTTTCTTTTAGCCTATTTATCTCATATCACTACATAGTATAAAACAAAGTCGCTTTCTTTGTCCCTATGTCCCTTTGTATGCTTAAATCTTTGAAACTACACAACGGATTTTGAAAAACAACTTGTGTTTCATTGGCATCCATATAGCTTCTAATACTTCCAATGTGACCCTTTTCCAGTAATTCAGACACATTTTTAGGTCAATCTTTGTGTAACTATAAGGGCCGCAATAGCATATATACATACATGCACATCACACCTGATTCCCTATAGAGGGGTTGGCAGAGATCACGGATCCCCATTTGTCCCGATCCTGACAGACCACTTTTGCTTCATTGACATACATACATCTTCTCATACACTCTCGGCGGTTATAGGTACATCTAACGTCATCTTTTTTCAATATAGCGTCTATCTGACTGTTATATGTCTTATTAAGCCGGCCCCTATGTAACCGCCCTTGCACTTCACTGATATATTCCTTTTGTCAATCTGCTATCATTCATCCGCATAACATGTCCAAACTATCGAAACATGCTCTTTTCAATCTTAGTCACTACCTCTTCTTTCAAAACGGAACCATCCCTTATGACACTATTTTTATGTCTGTATAATAAATTAAAATCACAAAGCATATGTTATGTACCCTGCCACAAAGAAAATGGGAGTATCTATACGCAAGTCAAAAATTATAGCTGTGCTCATCATTTATAAAAATATAATCGAATCAATCTATCTTGAGCTTATAATGAAAGGGAAGTACAGGATGTGACAGATACAATAAAAGAGTTATAAATTAGTTCTAAGTAGTACAAGAACATCTAGATCACCTTGCTATCTAAGTTTAAGTCATAATTAGAATTCTAATTCCCTGAAAAGTACACACTTTTCATAGAGAAGTCATTTAAACTGAAATCTTTCTGGTGACAGAAAGATTTGGATACTTGAAGTAAAAAGTAAATTGTAAGTTAAAACATAGGTATCTCATATAATACCGCAAAATGGTCTTACCTGATCAGGTTGAAAGCGGCATATCGCTATCATCTCCTGCGTAAACTCTTCCAGAGTTATGCTAGGATTGATATAAGTTATCATCACATCACCACTAAACACAGTTTTAACACGAACATCGTTCGAATGATTGTCCTGATTAATCATTTGCGTCGGCATCATGACAATCCCAGAAGATTTTAATTCACTAAGCACACACACCTGGAAAAAACATAAAAACGTTAAGTATATAATGCACTTTCTCTAGTAAGGTTTCTTTTGTGTTTATACGGCTTCTACCAACTTAGCAACGGAATCTATTTGGATAAGTTGTAGAATACGGCCAAACAAAGCCTTTAGACCCTGTTGCGGCACTAAATAACAACTTTAAAACATAGTTTACCTCTGCACTACATTCATAAATAATGAATCATACTTATGGAGCAATACTAACCGAACAAAGATAATACGAGCATTCAAATTAAACGTAAATTTAGACACGATTTCAAATTATCAATAAAGTTTACTTATAAGTTACTTTGTCAATCAAAACTTACAGGAAAATAATTTCGAACCAAATATCAACAAAGTTTACTTCAATAGAAATACTGTACTTCATCCGAAATTGACGTTTCACAGGATGTAGTCGACAATAATTATTCACATTCCAAATACGGTATCTTTTTTACTCATACCAAAACAGGGGTTGAAAAACAGAGATAGCAATACCGGCGTCTGTCATTAGTCAGAGCTGGCACCTGGTTGACAGCTGCTGATTCTGTGTGCCTTACACCTTTGCTTTGTAAACAAAGAAAAGAGCAAGGGTGCCAAAGGTAAAAACACAATTAATATATAATGCTTTTGTCATCAGCAAAAAGCAATACTACGTACTAATTGGTTGAAAAATAAATTCACAAAGGCCTCGTTATAAAACATGTAGTAGTAATCCAAGCCCCACATTGTGCGGCAATGGTGCCTAAAATTTAATAAAACGTTAACCATATTTCAAACGAATTACTTTTTTCATTTATATCGATTATACTTTTGTCATAAAATACTTTTAAATTTTTCAATTTTATTGAGATATTGAACTACGTATTAAAATTAAGAACATTCAGATAAATAACAAAACGCTTCAAATTCAAATACTTTATATCATAACTGCGTGCCATCTTGTATAGTACGTCATAAATGTCGGTAAGTAAAAGGTTTTGTTTAGTATAAATTACATAATCTTGTCATCAGTTCAGTTTGACGTATACTTATAGTTGACTTTTTAACTCGATCGATCACTAAAATTAGTTAGTGACACAGTTTCAACACTGGCAGTTTAATTTGATTTATCGTTGTAATTCATTTACAAAAATATATGTTTTGTTCATAATAAATAACAAATAAAGAAAAATACTTAACTACTTATAATAACATTATCTATCAAGTTACTAAAGATAAATCATGCGCATCAATCTGAATAGTATTGTGCCTAGCCGGCTCCTTTTTATAACGGAACAAGATAAATTTCAGGTAAGAAGAAATATTTTTCTTTCATCATTAACTACGTTCCATTAACTAAATTCATGCCAAAGAAAGAAATGAAGTAATTATTTGCTTCCTACATTGGAATAGAAACAATGGTTAATGCACTGCGACTATCGTTTAATTATAGACTGTCTAAAGGTTAACACCCCAGTGCCCTATCTTCCTAAACTTCTTGTTCGTTTTATGCAGACAGAATTATAAAAGTGTGTGTAATATTTGTACTCTTGTTATTCGTAAGTTTTCAAATCATACTCCATTACAGTATGATATCCTGATTTCTTTTCACATTTTAAATTATGAGCTACAAAGTAGAAGGTCAATGTAGAGATCCCGCCACATAAATTGGCAGTAGCCAAACTTGGAACTAAATTTGACGTTTCCGCCATTGCGTGTTATTTTGTATGAAAGGTAAATTTAGTATTACCAGCGTTGTGTTTTTTGCCCACTCTTTGTAATTTTTATGTTTGTTATGGGTGATTATAATAAATTGATTTCCGGAGTTTCTTGTTAGTTCTTCTCCAAGCTAGGGTCTCCGCTGATCTAACCTCGGTAAAAAATATGTAAAGACAATGCTCAGTGCCATGTTTGAAATAGTTTTTTTAATTTATACTTAGATCATAAGATAACTTTCAAAGAGAGCTTGTGATATTTATAATTTTGAATATATTATGGCCAGAGATGAGCAATGATAATAATCCTGTTAACATCATTTTGATTATAATCAATTATCATCAGGTTATTATCCATTAATATCCATTAACATCCTATTTTGGATGATAACCCTGCTGTTAATATTTTACTACTGATTGAAAATTTCCCTTCATGGTTATTCATGGCTTAGGACTGTTACGTTAGGTCTGGAGGACAATATTCAACAATATCTTCACGAAAATCTGAGATGCAAGAGTGGCTAAGAAGCAAAAATCTTTATTTTGAGGATAGCTGGACAAAGCCACTTTTTACCGTTTACTACGTTAGGCGATATGGATCATAATTATTTTTAATTAAAACCGGCACACTGCTCACTTTCTTTGTAATCTTTATGTTTGTAAATTATAAAAATAATAATCTTTATTGTTGTTATACTTAGATCATAAGATAACATTCAAGGAGAGCTTGTGATAGGGCCTATTTTAAATAAACATATTTTGACTTTGATATATTAATTTGTTTTATTTGAGTTTATAGCAACCAAAGACCGTTACAAATGAAACCTATAATGTATCGAGCCGTATGGCACAGTGAGTGCTAGTTTTGGCGTGTTTACTGGTAACACTGAATTATGCGACTGTGGCGACGCCCCCAACTGCCAATTTATATGGCGGGATCTCTATTATAGTGTTGCCGGCTTCAAGCTATTTGCTGCTAGAGATCCCGCCACATAAGGTGGCAGTTGGAGACGTCGCCACAGTCGCGTAATTCAGTGTTACCAGTAAACACGCCAAAACTAGCACTCACTGTGCCATACGGCTCGATACATTATAGGTTTCATTTGTAACGGTCTTTGGTTGCAGAGCTATAAACTCAAATAAAACAAATTAATATATCAAAGTCAAAATATGTTTATTAAACTATTTCAAACATGATTAATAATTAACGGGACTTATCCTTCTTATTATATATTACATATATTATGTGTTCCTTCACTCTGTCCGCAACAGACCGTTTAGTGTGTTCGACGTAGGATTTCCCACAGCTGCAATCAATCTTATACACACCCTTATATCTTATATCATGAGTATAAATCGCGAATCTCTTAAAACTATTTTTTCAAACATGGCACTGAGCATTGTCTTTACATATTTTTTACCGAGGTTAGATCAGCGGAGACCCTAGCTTGGAGAAGAACTAACAAGAAACTCCGGAAATCAATTTATTATAATCACCCTTAACAAACATAAAAATTACAAAGAGTGGGCAAAAAACACAACGCTGGTAATACTAAATTTACCTTTCATACAAAATAACACGCAATGGCGGAAACGTCAAATTTAGTTCCAAGTTTGGCTACTGCCACCTTATGTGGCGGGATCTCTATACATGACATGTATGAGGATTGACGTGACAGTTCGCACTAATAACTCGGAAAAAAAATAATAAAAAAAAGTTATCAATTTGGTTGGTGGATATTTTCTCAAAGAATTTATTAGAAATTGATAAATATTTAGTTTTCATATGCAACAATTGTATTATACCTTAGTTGTATTATAGCAGTGTATAGATAAACAATATAATAATCTAAAATGGTAAGTTGGAGTTGATACCAAGCCTTTTTTCTGAGTCTTTCGTCATACGGGTCACTATTTTGTTATGATGACTAACTCACTGAGATTGCCCTAATTTAGCCCTTTATTTGTTGAAATTGCAGACGGAGCAGCAGATGGACTGCGCTTTGGACTTGATGAGGAGATTGCCTCCTCAACAAATCGAGAAGAACCTCACAGACTTGATAGACTTAGTGCCAAGCTTATGTGAAGATTTGCTTTCGTCCGTCGACCAGCCTCTAAAGATAGCCAAAGACCGGAGTAACGGCAAGGACTATCTCCTTTGTGACTACAATCGTGATGGTGACTCTTACAGATCTCCGTGGTCAAACACATACGACCCACCTCTGGAAGATGGGTCAATGCCATCAGAGAGGCTTAGGAAATTAGAAGTAGATGCTAATCACGCCTTCGATCAGTACAGGGAAATGTATTTTGAGGGTGGCGTCAGCTCAGTTTACTTATGGGATATGGATCATGGTTTTGCAGGTGAGTGCATCATGATAAAGTTATAGATGTTGCGAGAAGTGAGTAAATTGGTTGGTGAAAGGTCTGAAACCCTGAGGTCCTTTCATAGTTTAATTAAAAGTCAAGTGTGTGCTTTATGTGTGTATGTAATATACCATCACATCACATGTGCATGCTACGGAAACATGCAGTAACATTTTGTATACATGGTATAAATCATGTCATAACTTAACTTTATATTATAACTATAAGCCTATTTTGAATCAATTACAACATTGTAAACATACATAAATTGAATACACAATAATATAACTTTGTTTCAAAAATTTTAATTTTTAAGATAAAAAGTGATAACAACTTCCTCCAACCATTAGTAAATTTTATTTAGTCTAAAGTACTTTTTGCACATTCCATTCCATTATTTAGATAATAACATTCAGTCATTGCTTTTGTTCATGTGATCAAAAATTCCCTGGCCATTCATTAATTATTTTAAGAGGTTTGACGATCTATATTAAAGTCATAAAATGTATGCTTATGATTTGGTTTTGCAAGGACTTATTGTGTGAGCGATATTTCATACAACTACCTCACATGGAAGTTGTCCTTATATTGAGTTTAAGATATTCTTTTCATGAAATTCTATTCCTGTGCGGTGTGGTGGATAGATCCTTGATTGTGTATCATATATCTGCAATATTTATGATATGTTGCTAGCATAGATAGCATTGCTTTATAGTTTCCGTATACATCAAGGCCATTACATACGAATGCCAAATCACACTATTTTAATTCAATTCCAAAACATGTGTTACCTAGATATACACTCATAGCATTTTAGTTGTTTCAATATGCCTTTACCAGTAATCTTCCTGTTTTATAATAATAAAATGTGAACATTATTACACCAATTGAACTAGCTCCTTGCTAAGTACATTTAAGACTTGTGTTAAGAGTACTAGTCAACGTAAATTTTTAAGAAATATGTATTTAGTATGTATATAAGTATTATGTAGATAAAAACATATATAGCATATATAATCAACGACCAGAATGGAAAGCAGAAGAAAACCACAGTTTTTAACTCTACCTTCACCGGGATACGAACCCGGGACCTCACGATTAGCGTTCAGGTGCTCAACCAATCACACCATGGAGTCATCAAAGTGTATAATTTTCATACTTTGTTTTTAGGTGTGATCCTGATAAAGAAAGCGGGCGATGGCTCCCAAAAGATCAAAGGATGCTGGGACTCCATCCACGTGGTGGAAGTGGTAGAGAAGAGCTCCGGCAGGGTCGCCCACTACAAGTTGACCTCTACAGCGATGCTGTGGCTGCAAACCAATAAGGAGGGTAGTGGAACTATGAACCTTGGCGGCAGTCTTACTAGACAGGTAATTTTAATTTCGGAGTTATGTTTTGTATAATGTTTGTATTGTTCAGGTATATCACTAAGGAGGATTTTTTTTGGTAAAACATTTAGGTACCATTATTCTTTATAAACTTCATTTGTATTATAAGCTAGTGTGGTTTCAAGAGTATAAGTATGTGGGACGGCCTTAATTTTGTTTGCATTATGTGACATAAAGAAAGAAACGACTTTATTCACTGCACACTTAAATTACAGTAAAGTTGCCAAAGCTTATAGACATATTTTTCTTTTGTAACTTAATACATATACCACAGTACTGAATCTTTTACCTAATTTCTTTGTGGCAGGCAAGTTGACATAAACCTGAAACTGTGCATTATTGTTTTGAGAAGCACAATATACGTACAATTGGAAACTTATATTAAAAATGATTCATCTAGTAACAACAATATTGTTTCCTATATTTCCTTACAACTGTAACAGAATACATAGCAATTATATGTTTTTTAAAATTCAGGCTGAGCAGGAGACGAATGTGAGTGACGTGACGCCGCACATTGCCAACATTGGACGCATGGTAGAAGACATGGAGAACAAGATACGGAATACGCTCAACGATATTTACTTTGGTAAGAATAATAAATAATTTTAGTAAAGGCGATGATAGTAATTTAGGTGTAAAAATAGGCAGGAATTACAAACTCTAATTAAATTATTTGTACTATTGCATATGTTGAAGTAGTAGTTTTTATTAGTAGAAGGGCAGTTAATTTCAATCTTTGAGTAAATTTTGTGTCATTCCACCCTGAATTTGCAACTTACTGGATGTAGGTCTCGTTTAAATCACAGTATTAACAATTAATCTTGGGCTTTTATCCGCCATCCCATCTTATCCTACGACAATGCCCCTTCCAGTTCACATGGTCATGACGTCACACCAGATCTATTGAACCACAAGGCTCTATCGTTCTATATTAATATTCAATCGTAACTGCAGGTAAAACAAAGGACATAGTGAACGGGCTCCGTTCAGTGGTGCCAGCGGACATTGCTCGCAAGACGGCAGCCTTGCAACACGACCTGGCCGTCGCCTTACAACGCAGACACGTGGCGCGCTCTGAGTGAGACTTGTTTTGGTAAGTACAGCTAAAGTAAAAGGTAGAGTTGGACGGTTGGCGTAGAACTTATATAGATCGAAATAGAGACATTCTTCTCAATTGTCTGTCATTAGTTGTATTGGTCAGTATCATTATGATGGTCATAGATTTATTCAATGTTTTATGTATCTGAATAATAAAAATATATTTAGAAAACAAAAGAAAGGGGTGTGCTGTCTATGTAAAATGTGAGAAAAACTTTGTTTGTTAGACATGTTGCTTCTTTACAATAACAACGTAGTATTTTGTCAATCGTAACTTAAGAAAATACCATAATATTCTTGTAAGAATAACGTGGTATATTGTTCGTGGTTAATCACAATTTAAAATTTTCACACATTGTTCTTGTACAGAGCCAAATTATGTCTGCAAGGGAATGCCTGGTCACAAGCTGGGGGCGAAGATTCGTATTTAAACTAAAAAAGTGCAAGGTATCATCAAAAACCTTGCAACACTAGTTGCATTTTATTTGCAAATTACTGTGACTATGCACTTGCACAATATATGCGAATTGAAAATATCTCTCCGTAGTCTATCTTTATCAAATGCACCTAAAATGTTCCATAATTATTTCTTCTTATTTTATGGTACTTTTTCAGAGTTGATGTTCAATAGAAGTAAGAAATAACAACGATATAATATTGCATGAGTCAAGAACACAATTTTTGGTGCTGCCAGCGTTCCGGATAAGCCAACTCCTTGAAAGAAGTGAAATTCTTCCGTTTTTCCTACTTTTGTATAATGTACCAATGTACGTACACTGATTTGTTAATAAAAAGGTATCGTAAGTTATAAACTTCAATTATGAACATTGTATTTGACAATTTCGTACCCTCACAAAATCATGAATGACTGTCCTTTTAACTGATATTGGAATGTAATAAGTACGTTTTGTAAAATTTGCATTTTGTTTGTATAATGTGTTAGATTTTGAAAATACTACGTTTTTATTTATCTGATTTTGAGCCTAGTTAAAATGAAAACCGCAATAAATATCAGTAATTGTGACAACACTTTTTAATTTATTAAAGTACTCAATTTTGTAATGATTTATGAAAACATGTAACTGAGCACCAAAAACAATGTTTTGAGTTCATTATTAGACAGTAATGATTTACTGTGCTCTGGCAGATTCATTTTTTGTTTTATTCATGGTGAAATTGAAATCAAAATGAAAGCTATAACTTTTATTTCGACTAACTTAGTTTTGTATTAAATTCCGTACAATTAGGTTTCTATTTAATATTAAATTACCTTAACGAGAGTTGTATGGAATAACTATTTAATTTAATGTAATTTTTTGCATGTTGAGTTATTTATTTCTATGGAGTACTTTGGCGCCATAGGCTTTTTTATTTCGAACAAAGAAACGTGTACTTTCAGCCAACTAGATGTTGTAAAAGGAGTCCATAATTATGTAAAAAATGTATTCAAAGAAAAAGTATTTGTGTTATAATGATTAATAAATATTATAAGGTCGTTAAGTGTAAGAGAATAGCGCCGTGGTTCTAGCATTTATTTTATTAGAAATTCGTATTTAAACATGGATATTTTGCTTTTTGTAACCTACCGGGGCACTATTTTTTATTTTAAGGTACCTAATACATTAGCTAATCTTATGCAAATCTATAGAGAGCATTTACAGTGTTGTGTTATAATAAATAGTGACTGTCTGTTGTCTATTACATGCAGGCCTCTCTAAATGATTAAATAAATCTTTATCTTCATTATTGCTGTGTTTAATTCGAAACTACTACTTATCTACTAAAACTACATATTATTAATCAGTTACACAAAAAAGAATATTACTTCACAAAGAAATAGGAAATCCGTGTTCAGTCCTACTGATAATTTACTGTAGTTACCCTACACACACTACTTCTACTACTGTATAGTATTATATTATCTGTGCTTCTACGTTGCGGAAAACCTACTTAATAGGTAACCAGGTACTCACTATCTGGTTACAGATGGGTTCTGGTGTTCTATCAATGAACTTCTCCACAAATATAAGTATTGTTCTACTTTGCCTTACAAAGTGTTAGCCATATGATGAAAGACCATCCGAAACGCAATGAGCTCTTGTCTAACCTGAGCATCAGAGAAGTCGTAAGGTGAACTATTTAACATTTCACAGATTTAATAACATTTCTTTCCTATGAAATTTAAAAAAATCTTTTTAGCGATAATGGTAGTCACTCAGCCCTGTGACCACTCCGATTGATCCGTGAAGCCAATGTTCAATTTTTACTAGTCTAATCTAGCCATTATTGCTATGAACTCGTCTCAAAAACTTTCAGTTGTAAGGTTGGCTACACGTATAATATGAAAAAAATAAATGAAAACAAATACTCGAAGAGTTAAAAACAGCGGATTTTATGATTTTAACTTTGTAGAATCTTACTCATTAATATTTAAAATACTATTTTATTTATTAAACGCTATATTGTGTTATTGCATTGATGTTATCTAATTTAAAATATATAACCTCTAAAAATTTATACTTTCATAACTTCCAAAATGGAATGCATAGAATTATCTTCTGATGATGAGGTAAATATCTAATATTATTTTCGTATTTTTGAGTAACTAAGGTCAAACCAATAACTTTAACTAATCCTAACCAGTAGTAACAATTGTACAAACTTAGTAAACATTTAAAATAAAGTTCATATATTTATCACCTAGTTATTCTAGCTAGAATCAGAGTAAAAAATGCGCTAATGACACAAAATATTATTTGGCCACCCCGAAAGGAATTAAATGACAATGTATGAATGAAAGGAACTATTTAAATAGAAATCTTAACAGAAAGTTGTTCTAATAGTTTTTATGTCCACATTTTATCCCATTTATTGTAAAAATGTAACGACAATTTCAGATAATAGAACTAGACTACGAAAATCAGACAGTTTCATCTGAAATAAAGATTGACCCAGAAGTGATTGATGTAGATAAGAGAAAAAGTACAAAAAGTAAGAGAATAGAAATTATTACTGAACTATTAGCTGACTGTACAGTTAAATACCCATCAGTGTTAATCAGCTTATTGGAAACATGTCTCTTTTATGAATCTTCGGATGGTGTAGTCCATGTAGTCAAAATGAATGTGATTCCAAATTTAAATGCAGCTGATAAAAATTACATCAAGTCACACCAGTTTAAGGAGTTTCTAAAAGATACAATAAAAAGGCTAGAACTCTTTCCTTGCTATAAATTCTCCTTGTTAAAAAACCTCATTGAGGAACTCAAACTGCATAAGAAGAAAAAAAGAGTTAATGTTATTACTTTAGAAACACCTGGTAAGCAAAAACACAATATATGATTTCAAAATTTTTTAGTGTTTAGTTTTTAATTTCATAAGGTCATTTGTAAATCATTGCAGATCATCATCATTCTTGTTTTGTTGATATACTTATTTGGTCCATTAGTTTTCTTTACTTTAAAATAAAGGTGTTTATGTAAAATGTTGTTATAAATTGATTTTATTGGTATCAATCGGACATATTGGTTTTTGACGCCCTCATTTTGTATATTGCACAACTTTCAAAGTTGTGTATTGCAAAAGAAAGTAGGCAATTTATAGAAGTACATCAATAGATATAATGTTATAACATTAGAACACAATCCTCAAATGGCACATTTCACTATGTTGTATAAAGACATTATGAAATGCCTGCCATATTTTCTTATTTGTGTGAAAGCATGCATTTAGAGATATAGTACTGTTTGTTGATTTTCAGCTCAAAAAAGGCCCAAACAAAACGACATGGAAGTTGTGATAGATCTTGATGAAGAATCACAAGATAATGTTGTCAATGTTGTGTCTTCAACAACAAAAGATGACGCTATACATATCCAAGAACTGATGATAAATGTACCTGAAAATAAATCTAGTTTATATAATAATTTTGATAATTGTAATAGTTTAGTTATTGATACAAATAGAGATGAAAAAATTAAGAATATAAAAGAATGTATAAATAAATATAAGCAAGAAATTAAAAGGCTGGAAGAGGCGGAGGTGTGTTCAGATGACCATAGTTCGCCATACATTCTCTGTGATAGGTAAGTAGAAGAAATCTATGATCAATGTAAATGATTGCAATTTTTGAAGTTATTATTAAGGCTTATTTGAAACTTGGAATTGTATGTACCCTTTTTTGTAATTTAATTGTAATTTTTTTTTACTGTCTTAAAAGGTGGATTAGGTATTTATCCTCTCATAGCACAGTGGTTTTATAACAAGGCCACAGCTCATCAAACATTATGCTAGATGAACATTTATCGTGTATATTATTTAAAGAATATCACTGGTAATGGCTAGATGAGGACCATGCATGAATGATTGTATTTTGTGGTGTACCATTTAGCAGCCATGTGTCCAGCAGTGGAAAGAAACAGGCTGAGTCATTGACCACCGTAATCACCAATATTTTTTAAATTATAAACTGTTACAATTTGTGTTGCAGTTATAAAGAAAAGATAGTCCAATGCTACAAAGATCTGTGCCAGTTAACCGGTGATGTAGAGCAGAAAAGTTCAGCTATACGTATCAATGTGCCAGAAGGTCGTCCTAAAGGGCCCACTAAGAAACTTGAGGAGTTCTTGAATAACAACAGTGATGGGTACCCAGCATTCCCAGATTTCATAGATGTTGTTAAATGTGTCACAGAGGCTAATATTGAGGATAATCTGGGATGGAATAAGGCCCAGATTTTGTTTGAAGGTAACTTTATTTATATAGATAGTGAACTGAATAATGGTTTCTTTTTTCTGTTTGTAAGTTGCATATAAATTTTGAGCATAAACCCTTTTGAGGATGTCAGTGTTGTCTATGACCTCTTGAATCCTACTTTTTACTTCATATTCAGTTTTGATAAATAGGTAGCTCTCCTTATGATGTTTTCGATCACCAAATAACACCATCCCAGTCTGCTGCTTAATTATTGATCAAACTAGAACCAGTGTTCAAGTGGCTATGTTAATGTTTTACATACGTAACGTTAACCATCACAACCTCGAATAATGCTAAAGGTGACAATGCTATAATGTCTTCAAGGGTTACTTCGAAGGAGATTTTTATGTATTTTATAATGATACGGTACACTTCATGTCCGTTTTTTTTATTGGAAAATGTAGATGCCAATTTTTTCCCTGATCGATTTTAAAACTCTTTGCAGCATCTATTATCATACCTCTCACGGAGTACTAACATTAACACGTGTTATCATACTTATTGCGGAGATTACCTCTTCAAGGGTTAATGGTCGTGAAGCGTACGTATGTACTATTTATCATACTTACTTATTTCCAGCACGCTCTCTGTTCACGCGATGTGGGTTGGCATTGAAGAAGCGGCGTCAGAAGCGAGAGTGGCGTGATCTCCTCAGGTACGCTGATGACACGGCTCCCAGTGACGACCCAGCCGACGCAGACCCTCAGTTGAAAGCCAAGTTGGAAGAGAATAAACGACAAGCGAGAATCAAGGAAATTGGTATTATTCAATAGTATGTATCTATTCATTTTGAGTTTCGTAAAATTTCTAACATTTGCTTTATTGGTGGTAAGATATTTTTCAATATGTTCCAATGTATTAACTTAATGAACTATTAGTATTTTTTAGCAAAAATCTATGCAATTGCATCTTTCATTAGCATATAATGTTGACAATTTATAATTTTACAGCTACTCTAGTCTGGAAGCTAATAAAGGTTCCAAATGCCCCATGAATAACAATTATGATAATAGAATAGAAGATTCCACTGTAGCAGCTGACAGTTCTAGAAGTCATTTAGATAATCAAGGCTCAATATTACATACCAATGCTGAAGACTGTCCAAATGTAACTTCAAGAGAGAATGAAGAGTGTACAATTGACTTAGAGACACCTGATCATGAAGAAAAAGAATCAGATAGTGAATACGAAGGGTCTGATTTCGAAATAGACTCTATACTTGAAGCTACAATGGTAATCAAAGAAGAATTACCAGAGGAAGTAACAACGAGAATTAAGGAGGAGCCTATTGACAATAATTTGACTGCGCAAGAAATGCTTGATCTCATGTTTGAATTTGATAAGAATAGGTTAGAGGGGGCCCAGGTAACTGCCAAGGTGTTTGATATTGAGGACCCTATCATATTTATTGATGATTCGAGTTCAGACTCTGAGAATGAAAGTAGTTGACAGTTATTATCTTATGAAGACTTTGTGTTCCATTTTATAAAAGATTTTTCAAGTTAATTAAGGTATTGAATCATAAAAGTTGTTATTTTTCTACAGATTTAATTCACCAGACCTTTAAATATATCTGCAGTTACATTTATTGGTCTATACGGTTAAATTCGATACTGTTTGCACATATAGAAAGAAAATGACAAGAGTATGTAAAAGATTTCACACAACGTGTTCTTGATAGTTAATATTTAAGAAATAAATATATTAGAACATCGAGAACACGCTGCATTTACATACAATTAATTAATTAATTACATTTACAAGGATTAATGGGTACCAAGTGTTAGTGAAAATTCCAATGCTTCATACAAATTCAACAATTAAGTTTTGAAATAGGATATGCATTGCAATTTGAACTCAGAATTATTATACATATAAAAACCAATATCTAGAAGACATCGGCCATCTAGTTTAGTAAGGGTAAACCAATTTTTTATATATTGATCATCAAACAACTGACTCACTACAGGTTAACGTAATTTTAATAACAGAGCAAGTAAGTAAACTTGGCACCGAAAATTAGTAATATAAATATTAATTTTATTTAAATTCCGTATTGTCTTGAGAGAATGTTAAATTAAACCCACCAGTTAAATTAAAATTAGTATTTAAATGCATGTATAACGTAACTTAAAATTGATATAAAAAAAATATAGGAGGTATTCAAATGAAAACTGTTAGATTTTATTCTCTAAAGTAATTTTATTTTACATTTGCCACATTACAAATACTTGAGTGTTATTGCTTCATTACAAGCATTATTAAAAACGTAACCAACAAAAGCATAATGCCATGAAAACCAAACGTAAACTTAATACGAAAAGCTTAATTTTACAACTAGTGCGATACCGATATCCTGAAGGACTAAAAAAATACACTTCCTAAGGTCTTACCTTACTTTCTACACAATTTATTACACTCGGCATCAATTTTCGAAATGTGCCCATCACTAATTACTCATAGCTTTTAACTACCCTGGTGATACTTCAGTTTTACTGTATGAATTGGCATCATATACCCGATGCTGGTTTTACTACATTCTAACACAAATATGTAGGTATCTTGAATATGTACTCCAGATATTCAAATAATGTTTGGACACAAGAAGCATTTGCCAAGTAACATTAAATTAGAGAGTCAATTTCAGCCGGTATCACATATTAGAAAGGCACATGGGAGACAGAATATAATAAAATGCATGAACGTATCGCGATAACTCAAACGATCTTCAGTATATTTGAATAAGTGGAAGTACATCATTCCCAGTTTCCTGAATAGCCATTGACAGAATGGGCACAGACGGTCCCAGAACATAGTATTGAGCTTGTACCATATTGAGGAGTTCTATGGTATGTAACAAAGATAGGGGAGCCTTTCAATTATACACATAAAATAGAAGAAAAATTCCATTTATTTAATTTTTTTTCTGTTTTTCTCATTTTTATAATAATTAACTTAGCTGTTAGGTATTTATGTATAATGAAATAAGTAGTAACTTCAAGTTCAAAGTTCATCCGAGCTTGGGGAGCCGCGCGAGACGAACGATCAACGCGAAGTGAGGGCAGCGCACGGCTCATTAACGTATTATTGATTGCGGTGTCGCTCGCTTTCGCCAGCGAACATTTACACAATAAATATTAAAATAAAGTCACATAACACTTACAGAGTGGCTAGGCGAGCGCCGGCCGTCCGTGCGCGCCGCGAGCTCCTCCATTCTCTAATTGGCTAACCGCAGGCGCAGAAGCCTCTGCTCGCTACTGAGCCGCGGGGGCGTACCCTTTCATATTAAATTATACATATCAGTTTTACATTATGTAAGTTGTGTTTTGATTGTAAAAAATTATATGGTTTTATTATATCCCTATAAATGCAGTGTTGGTTTATTTGTCCAGAGCCGTGTTTGCTTTCACTGCAATGACACACTCCTCACCGCAGGATTTCAGCACAGTGCACTGCAAACAAAAAAGAGAACTGTTGAATCCAAGAAAAATAATAATGCTTTACTTAGGGAAATAAAGATAGCCATAAAAGCATTGCACCACCTAAATGAGTAATGATAGTAAAAAATAAAGGATCAATTGAAATTGATTGGGTTTATTACTTTCATCTTGTTTTTCGTGATAACAATTTTGAAATCAAAACCCTTATCATAATATATTATAAGGCAAAAGTTATATTATAAGGATTCTGACTTCTGAATATGCTGATGCATATGTAATTATCGCAAAATAGAATTTCCTTATCATCATTCACAGAAGTATTTAGGTAATTTTGTATTCACAACCTATAATTCCATATAGCTAGCTTATAACAACTAGCCCAGGTAAAAGGCGGAAAGAACAATTTTCGAGTAAATTTAGCACCAGCAAACTAAAAAGTAGGCCAGAGACTCTATACTCGACTTTTTCTGGCATCTTAAAAAGATTAAATTTATATGCTACCAATCTTTCAAACTTTCTCTACTAGATTATTCAAGTGTGTCCGTGTTAACAACATTGATAGAGATTATAGTACTAAAAATACATTACTTATGAAAGATAAAGAAGTCTGTTATCAACATACCAACAACTCTTTGCCGCTGTCAAAGTCAGAGCGCAGCTGTGTGCCCAAGTCTCCGTCTGGGATCTTGAGGTCCTCACGCAAGTCACCGTTGTCAGCCATCAGGGTCAGGTATCCATCGTCAGAAATGTCAGTCAGCTGGTAGTCCTCACGTTTCACATGGGGCACATCCATGTTGTGGGTTGAAGGACAGATATCTTCATATCTGGAAGCGAGAGAGTAAGTGAGTATTGGTGTTTGATAAAATTACATAGCTTTTGCAATAGTTGGCAAAATAATACACGCATTTGCGAAAATTAAAGTAACAGACTTGGAGCGAGAGAGTAAGTGAGTATTGGTTTTTGATAAAATTACATAGCTATTGCAATAGTTAGCAAAATAATACACGCATTTACGAAAATTATAGTAACAGGACTTGTTGTTTACTATTCGGGCTTGGATGAACAGCAAAAATACAAATTACTATTAAATACAATGGACAGACTTTGTGTACAGTAATAAATCTATATATTAGATAGATAAGTTGATAGTAATGTGCCCCTGGACGGTGATCCCACAACACAGTTGTGAAATGAGACGCATAGTCGGGCCAGATATAGTTTCCGAGTACCCTCAGCACGAATGCAGTATCAGCAACCACAGCCGCGACTCTATGGGCTCGACATCCAACATATTAGCATTGCTGGTCAAGTTAAAAGTTACTATAGAGTTAATTTCTATGAAAATTGAATAGAACTCACTTCTTTCCATTGAAAATATCAATTCCGACAAGGTGCACTTTAGCGTGACCGTGTTTCCCAGTCTTGGAGGTGGACATTTCCACAATCTTGCAGGGACGTCCCTTGAGCATCACAAATCCGTTTTTGCGGAGGGCAGAACATTGCATAGGAAATGTGGCGGAGGCTCCGGAGTCTCCGGTCTCAAAGTGTGTGTCTTCAATGTCGCCCATGTTGTTGTTGGCTGTGCCGATAAACTAACTACGGTCAGGAGTGATCTGGAAGGAAAAAGACAATATTAAGTACTTTACTAATTAACACAGAACTTTAAGTACAGACTGGATATTTGGGTACTGGTAGCTGCGTAGTATTAAGTCTTTAATCTGGATTTTAACCCAGAATCCTAACTTTAAAGTAAAGCCAATCATTAGAGAACTAAATTGCTAAAAAATATAAAGCACCTTGCCAACACTATCATTAAATAATTTTAATTAAAATAAATACCTGTAACAGAGTAATGAAAAACTAAATCTACATGAAATTGGAGTGAATAAAATGCTTATACATCTGTTCCAGATATCATAGAACAAAAAAGACAAAGAAAACGCTTATCCATCAAACCAATATGCCTGATAAGCATCAGTGTTTAGTTTACCTATCAAGACCTTGTCATCAAAATGTATGAGTCACATGTTAGGTCTTTGAACTTAAGAAAGATATTGAACTCATGAAAAATGTGCTAATTATAATAATAATGTCATCATGAAACAGTTGAATTGCTATCCTATCTAGTTTTGGGCATTTATATGATACAAACTACTGTATTTCTTCTTGTAGAATAATGAGTGTCCTTGAGGTTATGTTCATCCCAAAAGGGATTGAACAACGAAGTATATTTTATATGTACTAAATATATGCTAGCAAAACTGTGAGAAAATTACTAATACTTGTTAAAACATGATAAAATTCATGATTTAACAGTTAAACTGTAAGTACTGTACTTAATTTTCCACCTACAACATAGATTTCCACAAATTAACAACATGCAGAGACTGAATATGTTGGAATTTGGTAAAATGTTATTAAAGCTTCGGTAACTACTTCCGATAAATACAATTAACTGAACTGTTTCTTGATTATATAGCTTTATTAATCCACTTGATGATATAGATAAACTGCAGTTGATAAATTAATGATAAAATAAATTCCTAATAACTTATAACAGCTGAGTATTGATACAGCAGCGTGGATGACCACATCAAGAAATAGCAGTGATCTTTGTCTACCTCAGAGACAGAAGCACATATAAATTTACCTAATTTTAAGTATAACAACTATGTCTGATAGAATCTTGTGCCCCTGAACGGTGATCCCATATCATATGATACGAAATGAGACGCATAGTCGGGCCAGGTGTACTTTTTGAGTACCCGCAGCACAAATGCAGTATAAGGAACCACAATTGCGACTCTATGGGCTCAACAAACATTATAAAAAGATACAAAAGACAAATCCGTGATATATGGCTACTCTACAGATATCAGACGTGATGTGTATGTATGTACGTAAAAGATACAATTGAGGATTATCACAAATTGTATAAAATGTTCTGAGGTTCATAAAGTCGACTATTGAGTAATCATTGGATGCTTATATTTCTTACAATAACCATGGCAAGGTTCTGATATCAGAATAAGGATTAACTGATAATCATATATATCCTTAAAACTTTTAAGACATTCTGGCTCAAGGATGATGAATATAGTTTATCATAAGCAAGAAAACCGAAAGATAATGCGAGCAAATAACTCCAAATGATGAGACATTATGCAAATTAGTTACACATAATATTCACTCAGTATAACGTGGTTAACTACTGTAATCAAGATTAACTATTCAATCTAATGATAATATAGTTGCTTAAAGTAAAAGCACGCCTAATATATAGACAATAATGGAAATTAAGATTACGAAAATATGTGTATCTCAACCTAACCCTACCGACATTACTAACGCATGACAGTTGTTAGTTCTTTGTACATATATTTTCTTCATGCATTCGTGTAAATAGTAGATGAGTTGTTACAAATAATTATGATTTAACAGTAGAAGTAGGGTATTAGATAAATTCAACAATGCAGAAACGGCGTGCTTTCTCAAGAAAAACATGTGGGTTCGTCCACGGATTGACATCTCACTTCGACATGGAGAATGTTATAAAATGTTATCACATTCACTACTCTACACAAATGAATCACTAGAGAGATTATAAATTCAATTACCAAGATTTATTTGCAAAATAAATTCACAGAAAAATTGCAATGATAGTTTTGACAAACGTGCCGGTAACGTTATAAACAGATTGGTATCGATTTTTTGACACAAATATTCACTTAATGCATAGCCTGTTTGCACAATATTACAAGCACCACAGTTAATACTTACGAAAATTAATATTTTTACAGATTTTTTACGAAATCACAATAAAAATTGAATATTTTTCGACACTCACATGTGACCGACGGGTTCTTCAACCGAAAGGTCAATTTGCGCCTGCGTAGCAATTTCAACAATCACTTCCGGTGGTGGGGTTCTCAACGTAATCAGATCTCTCTGACCTTGAGGCGGTCTTTATGAATATAAAATTATTTTACTATACAGAAACGAAACTTAATATATAAAATCGTGATTATTCTACCAATTTTATATTATTGTAATTTATAGTCTTGAATTTATAAATTTATGTAGACATGTAATATTATCAGAATAAGAAGTATACTTGACTTCAGCGGAAATAGTACGTGTTTCAGACACTAGGTGGCGGGATGACAAATAAGCTTGCGTTTCCAAAATATGGTTACTCTGTGTAAATGCGTCACAATGGTGAATTTAGCTTTTGAATAAAGGAGGTTTAGACTCACGTGTAAAAAGAAAACATGGGTGAAATTCAAATGTTTTGTACCATTTTGTTAATGTGATATTATTTGTAAACGAAAAATAAAGTTGCTATCGTTTCCAGTTGTGTATATTATAAGTATCCGTATTACAAGTTTAAAAATGAACTAGCTAGTTTATTTCGTATTACAGGCCCTAAAATATTATCATTACTATTACATATCATACTAGTATTTCCCCCGAGTATTTTTCGAGTATTTTTCCCTTATCTTCTATTGACTCTGCAAATGAACTTTCATCTTTAATTTACGCATTTTTTGTAGAATTATATTATGAAAATTAAGGTTTGCCACCAAATTGCTGATTGATTGTAAACAGTTATTGTCGGCAGTTTCATAATTGTGTGATATAAAAAAACCGGAGCTTGATAATTAATTAAATTATAGAGTTACTAAATATGCACAAGGTGTCTGGATTTTGTTAGGAAAATATGTCAATAATTCGAAACACCATTTATTTCGTTTTCGTTACAACACCATTGGATCCGTGATCTTTGAAAACCCTTTTCTAGAGGACAGGTATCAGAGATCGCGCCACATAAGGTGGCAGATGGAGGCGTCGCCACAGTTGCGTAATTCAGTGTTGCCAGTAAACACGCCAAAATTAGCACTCACTGTGCCATACGGCTTGATACATTATAGGTTTCATTTGTAACGGTCTTTGGTTGCAGAGCTATAAACTCAAATAAAACAAATTAATATATCAAAGTCAAAATATGTTTATTAAACTATTTCAAACATGATTAATAATTAACGGGACTTATCCTTCTTATTATATATTACATATATTATGTGTTCCTTCACTCTGTCCGCAATAGACCGTTTAGTCTGTCCGACGTAGGATTTCCCACAGCTGCAATCAATCTTATACACACCCTTATATCTTATATCATGAGTATAAATCGCGAATCTCTTAAAACTATTATTTCAAACATGGCACTGAGCATTGTCTTTACATATTTTTTACCGAGGTTAGATCAGCGGAGACCCTAGCTTGGAGAAGAACTAACAAGAAACTCCGGAAATCAATTTATTATAAATCACCCTTAACAAATATAAAAATTACAAAGAGTGAGCAAAAAACACAACGCTGGTAATACTAAATTTACCTTTCATACAAAATAACACGCAATGGCGGTAACGTCAAATTTAGTTCCAAGTTTGGCTACTGCCACCTTATGTGGCGGGATCTCTACACACGACTGACAAACTGTAAATATATTTTGTATATTACTTATAGTGCTCCTATGGATTTATCATCAGATCAGCTGTATATGATAATAACATTACATTGTAATTTATGCATCCAAGCAAAATTTTACTCAATCAGGTTTTATTATAGACAGGATAGAAATAAATAATAGAGATTGCGCCACATAAATTGGCAGTAGGCAAACTTGAAACTAAATTTGACGTTTCCGCCATTGCGTGTTATTTTGTATGAAAGGTAAATTTAGTATTACCAGCGTTGTGTTTTTTGCTCACTCTTTGTAATTTTTATATTTGTTAAGGGTGATTTATAATAAATTGATTTCCGGAGTTTCTTGTTAGTTCTTCTCCAAGCTAGGGTCTCCGCTGATCTAACCTCGGTAAAAAATATGTAAAGACAATGCTCAGTGCCATGTTTGAAATAATAGTTTTAAGAGATTCGCGATTTATACTCATGATATAAGATATAAGGGTGTGTATAAGATTGATTGTAGCTGTGGGAAATCCTACGTCGAACACACTAAACGGTCTATTGGGGACAGAGTGAAGGAACACATAATATATGTAATATATAATAAGAAGGATAAGTCCCGTTAATTATTAATCATGTTTGAAATAGTTTAATAAACATGTTTTGACTTTGATATATTAATTTGTTTTATTTGAGTTTATAGCTCTGCAACCAAAGACCGTTACAAATGAAACCTATAATGTATCGAGCCGTATGGCACAGTGAGTGCTAGTTTTGGCGTGTTTACTGGTAACACTGAATTACGCGACTGTGGCGACGCCTCCAACTGCCACCTTATGTGGCGGGATCTCTATGACAATTTATATACCCATTGTATATGATAGGTATTTTAATACTATACGATACTAGTAAGGTATAGGAATGTGATGAGAACATACGAATATCATGTAACAAAGACCATGAGTTTAGATGGGAGTTTAGAAGATACCTACGTGCCGAAAAAGAGATGAATGAACAGTGTAAAAAAACATGGAAAGCAAGAAAGTGACCCATCGAAGTGACGGCTGATAGAAGAGTATGGAAAAACATGTTCCGCCTATTCCGACTAGGTGCTATAAGGGCAAGGGGATGATGATGTATGTATATGATAGCTATTTAATGTAATATAAATTTAAATATACGTTGAACCAATCAACTAATATGCCTACCAACCTACCTAATTCAAAAGAGGAGTGAATGTTACCTTGAAATGAGGAAAACCTTTGCTTCGTTCGTTTTACCCACTGCAAATATTAGCTATTTCCATCAGGTTTGGTGGGGCTGAGCTGTGGGCTACCACCGGGGTCCGTAGGTGGCGGATAACGAAACGGCTTAGAGATATCTTTGCTAGCTGCAAATTGCAGTCCCCGACCACACAGCGGCTGAGAAAGAGGGTGTAGTGGGTACCTCTCGGGAGGGGGTCACCTTAAAAAATGCTACAAGGTCCCAATGAAAACTCAGTGACATGGCGAATAAATGCCGCCATTTAAATAAGCATTCCCCTGTGCATGGGCAGCTGCGTGTACAGTAATTTGACGAGTGGAGACCGAGTGGGTTAGAACAGTTGTCGAATTCTATGCTACCCTGGTAGCAAACAGCGATGTGGAAGGCAAAGGGAAAACCACCACATTACAATTCCCAGGAACAATCGTAATGGCAAATACAAACAAAACCACGGCCCTCAGTCCCCGGCAGACCTTCAATGGTCAGAGGGTGCGAAGAATCCCCGGGGGGTTATCATCGTTGAAAATTGCTACATGGAATGTGCGCAGCATGTTCCGCTTGGAAAAGATGAGGAACGTAGAACAGGAAATGAGAAGGCTAAACATCGACATTCTTGGTATAAGTGACACCAGGCTTAGAGGAAACGGCGTAGAGGAGCTAGCTGACACTTTTGCTTATTATAGCGGAACAGATGATTCTAAACACTTGCATGGAACAGCTATTATGATCAAGAAAGAGCTTAGAACTTCCGTTATTAACTTCTTTCCAGTTTCTGAGCGTGTAATGTTGCTTCAGATAAGGAGTCAACCTGTAAACATTAACATCATACAAGTCTATGCTCCAACAATTGATCACAGTGATGACATCGTGGAAGGCTTTTATAAAGAACTTGATACAATCTTTTGTAAGCTGAAGAAACATGAGTGCAATGTGATCATGGGAGATTTCAACTCAAAGATTGGGAAAGGTTGTGTGCCAAACATCTGTGGCGCTTTCGGCTTGGGCTCAAGAAACGAGCGTGGTGATCGCCTCGTTGAATTCTGTCAGGAACGAAATCTAGTCGTCACAAACACATTTTTCAAACTCCCGCCGCGACGTCTGTACACATGGAAGTCGCCAGCTGACAAACCTACACACATTGTAAGGAATCAAATAGATTATATAATGGTCAACAAACGATTTAGAAACAGCTTTAAATCAGTAAAAACTTACCCTGGTGCAGATGTGGGATCTGACCATAATCCGGTTGTGGCTGAGATAAAAACAAAATTGAAAAAGTGTAAACACCCGAAAAAACCTCCAAGAATCGATGTATCGAGAATGAGGAACGATGAAACAAGAAAGAGACTTCATCTGTGTCTGAACAACCGAGTGCACGACCTACAGAAAGAAGAAGAAAAAGAGCTACCGGAAGATCCGATCAGAACGTGGCAAAAACTGCATAATGTCTTGATATCTACGGCAAAGGAATTTCTTGCTCCAGAGCCAAAACAATATAGAAAGACTTGGATTACAGATGAAATTCTCGATCTAATGACACAAAGACGACTAGTCAAAGGCGACAGTTACAAAATGATGCACAAAGAAATTCAACGCAAATGTTTACAGGCTAAGGAAATGTGGATAAATGATATGTGTAAGGAAATAGAGGCATACGAAAAGCGTTTTGATTTCTTTCATATGTACAAAAGAATCCGTGAGGCATTGGACCATAGGAGAGCGAAAGTACCTGTTGCATTGGTGGATACTCAGGGTAATATTGCCATAACTCTCGAAGAAAAGTTAGATGTTTGGGAGAAATACATAAAAGAGCTATTTAATGATAACAGGCCTGCAATTCACCCAGCAATATCTTTTAATGAAGAACAACTAGGGCCAATGATTACGAAAAGTGAGGTTCTGAATGCAATTAAGACCGCTAAGGTGGGGAAAGCCGTTGGACCTGACAACGTTCCTTGTGAAATATTGAAACTTCTTGAGCATGTGAACATCGACATCGTGGTTCAGTTGTTTAACATGATTTACAAGAATGGTATGATTCCTGAAGAATGGTTAAGGTCCACGTTTGTCACACTTCCAAAGACAAGCAATGCAAAGAAATGCACCGATTATCGCACTATTTCACTTATGAGTCATGTTCTGAAGATCTTTTTGAAGGTAATACATTCTAGAATTTATAAGAAAATAGAAGAACATATCTCAAATACACAATTTGGCTTTCGAAATGGTTTGGGAACACGGGATGCATTGTTTGGGTATCAGATATTGATGCAACGTTGCTGTGACGTGAACACACCTATTTTCGTATGCTTTATCGATTACGAAAAGGCCTTTGATCGTGTCCAACATCAAAAACTTATCCACATTCTTGAGAGAATTGGCCTTGACGCTAGAGATGTAACAATGATTAGAAATCTTTACTGGCAGCAAACGGCAAGGGTGCAGGTAGATGATCACTTTACCAGAGAGGTTGAAATTCTGCGTGGAGTGAGGCAGGGCTGTGTACTATCTTCTTTGCTTTTTAACATATATGCTGAGGAGATATTTGCAGAGGCCACTGAAGACGCCATTGAGGGTGTCGTCATCAACGGAAAAACGCTCAACAACATAAGATATGCAGATGACACTATACTTCTTGCTACATCAATGGAAGATCTGCAGAATCTCGTTGATCGTGTTGAAAGCACTAGTGCGAAGTACGGCCTCAATATTAACATCAAAAAGACCAAATTCATGACAGTTGGGAAAAATGGTAATCCACAAAATGGAGTGATTTTTGTCAAGGGTCAAGCGTTGGAAAGAGTGACATCTTACAGGTACCTCGGATGCATTGTCAACGATCAGGCGGATCATAGCGTTGAAGTAAAATGCCGCATTGAACAGGCGCGTTCTGCGTTCATGAGAATGAGTTATCTTCTTTGCAATCGTACTCTGAAAATATCAACTAGAATGCGGTTGGTACGATGTTATGTGTTCTCTATCTTACTATATGGCGTGGAAGCTTGGACTTTAACAGAAGCAATGTCTAAGAGATTGCAAGCTTTTGAAATGTGGGTTTACAGACGCATACTCAAAATATCGTGGACCGATAAAGTTCGTAATGAGACAGTTTTGCAAAGGATGAACAAGCAGCTCGAAGTTATGAAAACAATCAAAAGGCGAAAACTGGAATACCTAGGACACATCATGCGAAATACTAAATATGATCTGCTCCAACTAATCATTCAAGGCAAAATAAACGGCAAACGAAGACCTGGCCGACGTAAAACTTCATGGCTAAAAAACCTTCGGCAGTGGTTCAATATGAGCTCAAGATCACTGTTTCGTGTAGCAGTCAATAAAGTCCAGCTTGCCTTGATGATTAAAAACCTCAAATAAAATCAAGCCATACGATTGGCCGACCTCCTATTGGGAGATGGCACCTCAAGAAGAAGATCAGGTTTAAAAATTAATAATTGCGATGTACATATTACTTTGTATCAAAATTTAAAGCTTTGGGGTTTGGTCAGTGTATGGCGTTTCCGCAATTACCTATAGAATAGCTGTAGGTACAAGGCATTACCAGCTGGTTATCTTAAACAACCAATAATTTATCATTGGTTAAAAAGCCTTGGCTCAGAGAATATCAATTCAGAGAAGAAACTCCAACCTTCGTAGGTAACCCAGTGACAACTTATCTTAGTAGGTACCTATCTATTATATTCGTAGTTATCTATTAGTATACCTACTCTCTAACTTTTGATTAAAATAAAAGAGATGGCTTGTGTGATTTAAAAACTTTGTAAGTTAACTAAGTGTCAAGCAGAAACAGAGTGACTCTGCTAAGTGAATTTTTTACTCTGCCTCAGCCAGTAATCGAAATTTGTAGAACAGGGTTAGCCGTTGAGGTTATAGATAAGAATATCTTCATCTATCTGTATATATAACTATATTAAACCTAGATAGGAACATATCCTGAGGAATAGAACAACAAACTTTAGACAGTTAATTGGATGTGAGTGAGGCGAGAACGTTTAAGGTGGCGCTCAAAAATACTTATTTGTTAATCTTCCTGTGAAGTAGAGGTGTTAATATATGTAGGTATTAATAATCTACGTGAAAAGATAGGTAGTTATCTTAAGTGGTTATTCTAAGCGTAAGTATCTATGTAGGTACCTAATTTATTATATTCTGTATTAAAAGCTTTCATCTGAAACCTTAAAAGATTACGTCGGTATATATACCTACCTATTTAGTTAAAATTAATAAAATATTTTTAATTCCATTAATTTTATATTCGTCTATAACATTCAATTCAGTAAGCATAAATCATTTAATCCCCACAGACATAACGGCGACAACCGGACAGAAAGAAGATCATAAAATTAATAGAGCAACGCGCCAAAATCGCAGTAATGGCGGCCCTGACAATAGATAGAAGATGGCGGACGGCGTCCTCGGTAGGCGAGGCAAAGGGTTTAAAAGCTTTCTTCCATAAATCACCAGCTAGCCCAAGAAAAAACCCTTGCTCAATTACGTAGCTCTTGCGATGTGATATGATGAGTGCGTTTAGTTTTTTTTTTGAATCACAAATGATTTTGCTGAATTAAAAAGCTTAGACCTATAGGTAATTTAAAATAAACCAGGCAATAGCTATGTGTGACCATTACCGATATTCTGAATAAGGGTAAGTATCTACTCTTATATACAACATAGAACCAACATTTAATCGTAGGCGGAGATGTAAGAATATGTACCTACCATGTCATAGGAAATATCAGTAGATAGGTACCTATTTGTTTAGCGAGGAATAGTGCCTATAATGATTTACCATTAAAGCTTTTCATTTTGAAATTAGGTATTAAGTCGTTAGCATTTAGCTGTTAAGCCATTTAATATTCAAGTAGATACTTATTCCCAACTCATTGATTTATTAACAAATTTTTATTTCTTACAATCTGTCTTCTAAATCAACTAAGTATCTACCTAGGGGTAGGTAAGAAACAGATCCCGTGATTACGATCCACACTAACTATACATTGGCCATCCCCTCCCGCCGAACGCAATTACACAACCATTGATATTGTTACTTTCGCTATTAAGAAGCGATTAGGGGCTTTCGCCTCGTCATGGCTCGCCAATAGTCATGCCATGGGATATTTGTAAAACAACCTCGTAATAATAATAGAGAAACTGATTTGAGGGGTAGGAGAAATGGTAATTTGTCATTTATGATTTCCGCAATTATAAATGTTTTTCTGAGTATCTATGTTCTTTGGTGATTATATTAATAAGTTACAATTGTGATCATTTGGAACATGGACAGATTTCTTCTCGGCCGATAGATTGAAGCTAACTGAGGTCTATGAAATTGAGGTAAGTAGGTATTTGCAAATTAGGTAGGCACGTATTCGTAAGATTTATATAAGATAGGTACTGTAGGGTGGTAAACACATACTTACACTTTACAGCCTGTTTCCCTTCAGAAGAGTAGGTAGAGCTCAATGATCTTCTTTTGTAGTATTGGTATTTCTTTATAGGATAATGAGATTATATTTTTGTAATTGAGGTAGGTACCTACCTATGTAAACAAAACACAATCATAGATAGTTCTTACTTTTAAAACGTGTTCGCCAATAGGATTTAAAATGTGACGAAAGATTCTACGATTTCTTTTAATCTGTCTAAA